>CAJNDS010002304.1:292349-474849 GCA_905221605.1 Symbiodinium natans
ATACATACACACACATATATATATATATATGTGCCATGGACCTTTAGGTATAATGTGATGACTTGCTTTGGGTTTTACTTCAACAGTACTAACAGTTATCAAATGAGTACTTGCGTTTTATATTATGCATATTGCTACTAGAAAGTAGGTGACATTTTATGGCTTTTGGGCTCATGGTCTAGGGTTGTGCATTCAACGGTTATACAAGGATTGTGCGAACAGTCCAGGGTTTATCACCCCTTCCTGTTGTCGAGGAGAAAAGGGGTCGGATAACAGGAGAAGATCAAGGAACCATGGAACTGTGTTACATTCAGTCACTATTCACTTTACACCCTCTCCTCTCTTCCCTTTCTTAGAAGAAAAGGAAAGTGGAAGGAATCATCAAAGAAAAAGTCCGTCTCACTACCTTCATCCACCGTCTCCTCTTTTTTTTCTCTCTCTCTCTCTCTCTCTCTCTCACTCTCTCTCTCTCTCTCGCTCTCTCTCTCTCTCTCTCTCTCTCTCTTCTTACCGAGGAGAATAATGGCTACATATAAAGCACACATGTCAATCTCAACCCATTCGTCCTCCCTCTTCTGGCTGCTCTCTCACTTGTAGCTTTTGTCTCTTCTTGTTTTGCTTATGGAGGAGAGAATGCATAACACTAGATGAGCGAAGCGCATGGACGGGAAGAGCGAGAAGCAAGTAGTTGTTTGTTGCATAGGGGAGGCCCACTCTCCCCTAGAGCAGGGACGAGTTCCCCCCTGTTCCCTTCCTTTGCCTTCTTTAGTCCCTCCTCTGCGCTCCAACTGTTCTGTTCCGTCTTTTACGGAGAAAGAAGGGGTAAAGAAGAAGGACGAAGACGGTTCCCCTGTCCAATTGTGCATGTTCATTTTATCTACAGGAGTTAGCAAGAGTGTTTAAGCAAGCTAGATAAAGAGAACAACAAGAACAAGGACGAGGAAACCACGGGCAGAATGTACAAGGAAAAACACGAGGAATGAAATCCCATCGCAAAGACAAGTGCCCACACTCAGTCTCACTGCATTCATCCTCTAATCCTCTCTTCTTTCCCTTCTGTGGTTCTCTTCTTGTCCTCCTTCTTCTCTCTGCTCTCTCCCTTCTAGCTTGTGTCTCTTCTTGATTTTCTTGTGCGAGAGAGAATGCATAACACTAGATGAGCGAAGCACATGGACGGGAAGCGGAGAGAGAAGCAAGTAGTTTTTTGTTGCATAAGGAGGCCCACTCTCCCCCTAGGGCAGAGATGAGTTCCCCTGTTCCCTTCCTCTTGCCTTCTTTAATCTCTCCCCTGCGTTCCAAGTTTTCCGTTCCTTCGTTTACGGAGACAGAAAGTTGTATATACAAGGACGAAGACGGTTCCCCTGTCCAGCATGTAGTCTGATCTTCCCATTCAGCGAGAAAGGAACAGACAACAGGGGAAAGCACAAGGAACAAGAGAGTTTAAGCAAGCTAGATAACAACAAGGAAAAGAAAGAGGCAGCCACGAGCAGAATGTACAAGAAAAACACGAGGAAGGAATAAGTGGTGCTCTTCTTGCAGAATGGAGATTTAAGAACACAAGCCAATCTCAGTACATTGATCCTCCCTCTTCTCTCTGCTCTCTCCCTTCTAGCTTTTGTCTCTTCTTGTTTTGCTTGTGGAGGAGAGAATGCATAACGCTAGATGAGCGAAGCACATGGGTGGGAAGAGATAGAGAGGGCAAGTACTTGTTTGTTGCATAAGGGACCTAATTTTCCCCTAGAGCAGGGATGAGTTCCCGTGTTCCCTTCCTTTTGCGTTCTTTGATCCCTCCCCTGCGTTCCAACTTTTCTGTTCATTCTTCTAGGGAGAAAAAAGGAAGTAAACCAAAGGACGAAGACGGTTCCCTGTCCTCTTGCGCTTTTTCTTTTGAACTTACTTACCCATTCAACGAGATAAGAACAGACAACAAGAGGAAAACAACATACATGCGACAAACATTTTTTCAGGAGAAGGGAGTCGGATAACAGGTGAAGAACAAGGAAGACATCCATCCTCTCCTCTGCTCTCTTATCTTGCTCTCTTATCTCTCTTCTCTGGCTCTGTTCTTGCCGGAAAGAAAGATGAATGTCCAAGAACCCAAGATCATCTCGTTACCTTCGTCCTCGCTCTCCTCTCTTCTCGCTTTTTCTCTGCTCTGTGTTTTTCTTATGGAGGAGAGAATAGTAAACAGTCTCGCGAAGTCGGATTTGGGGCTGCGCGCGGGGATCTCCCCCACAAACCCCTCGAAAGAACGAAAGAAAGCGGGCAGCTGTTCGTTGCAAGGCTCCCCCTAGAGACCTAGTGCAGGCCTGAGTTCCCTGGGCTCGTCTTCCCCTAGAGCGCAGTTGAGTTCCCTTATTCCTCAGTTTTGCCTTCATCCCTCCCCTGCGTTCCAAATTTTCTAAGCAGAACGCACAAGAAAACACGAGGAAGGAATAACAAATGACAAAGATAAGTGCCCACACCCAGTCTCACTGCATTCATCCTCTAATCCTTTCTTCTTTCTCTTCTGTGGTTCTCTTCTTGCAGAATGAAGATTTAAGAACACAAACCAATCTCACTACATTCATCCTCCCTCTTCCCTCTGCTCTCTCCCTTCTAGCTTTTGTCTTTTCTTGTTTGTCTTGTGGAAGAGAGAATGCATAACACTAGATGAGCGAAGCACATGGACGGGAAGAGAAAGAAGCAAGTACTTGTTTGTTCTGAGTTCCTCTGTTCCCTTCCTTTGCGTTCTTTAATCCTTCCCCTGCGTTCCAACTTTTCTGTTCCTTCTTTCAAGGAGAAAGAAAAGGGTAAATACGCTTGTCTCTTCTTGTTTTGCTTATGGAGGAGAGAATGCATAACACTAGATGAGCGAAGCACCTGGACGGGAAGAAAGAGAAGCAAGTACTTGTTTGTTGCGTAAGGCCCACTCTCCCCCTAGGGCAGGGATGAGTTCCCCTGTTCCCTTCCTTTTGCCTTCTTTAATCTCTCCCTTGCATTCCAACTTTTCCGTTCTTCGTTTAAGGAAAAAAAGAAGGTATATACAAGGACGAAGACGGTTCCCCTGGTTCTTTTGATCTTCCCATTCAGCGAGAAAGGAACAGACGATAAGAGGAAAACAACAAACCTTTGACTAACCTGCGGTTCTTTCAGGAGAAGAAGGAGTCGGATAACAGGAGAAGAACAAGGAAGAAGTAAACATGAAAATATGTCACTCTTCTATTTACACACTCTCCTCATCTCTCCGCTCTTCCCTTTCTTGCCTGTTGGAGAAGAAAATGAGGAAGAAAATAAACCAAAAAAAAGCAAGGGGGAGGCACCCTGATTCATTCTCACTGCCTTCATCCATCCTCTCCTCTGCTCTCTTATCTTGCTCTCTTATCTCTTCTCGGGCTCTGTTCTTGCCGGAAAGCAAGATGAATGTCCAAGAACCCAAGATCATCTCGTTACCTTCGTCCTCGCTCTCATCTCTTCTCGCTTTTTCTCTGCTCTTTGCTTTCTTATGGAGGAGAGAATTGCAAACAGTCTCGCGAAGTCAGATTTGGGGCGGCACGCGTGCGCGTGGGGGTCTCCCACAAACCCCTCGAAAGAAAGAAAGAAAGCGGGCAGCCGTTCGTTGCGAAGGGGGTCTCGAGCCCTAGTGACCTAGTGCAGGCCTGAGTTCCCTGGGCTCGTTTTCCACTAGAGCGCGGTTGAGTTCCCTTATTCCTCAATTTTGCCTTCATCCCTCCCCAACTTTTCTGAGCAGAACGCACAAGAAAACACGAGGAGGGAATAACAGATGACAAAGATAAGTGCCCACACCCAGTCTCACTGCATTCATCCTCTAATCCTCTCTTCTTTCTCTTCTGTGGTTCTCTTCTTGCAGAATGAAGATTTAAGAACACAAACCAATTTCACTACATTCATCCTCCCTCTTCCCTCTGCTCTCTCCCTTCTAGCTTTTGTCTCTTCTTGTTTTTCTTGCCGAAGAGAGAATGCATAGCACTAGATGAGCGAAGCACATGGACGAGAAGAGAGAGAAGCAAGTACTTGTTTATTCTGAGTTCCTCTGTTCCCTTCCTTTGCATTCTTTAATCCCTCCCTCCGTTCCAACTTTTCTGTTCCTTCTTTCAAGGAGAAAAAAGAAGGTAAATACAAGGACGAAGACGGTTCCCCTGTCCACTTGCGCATGTTCTTTTGGTCTACCCATTCAGCTAGAAAGGAACAGACAACAGGGGGAAACACAAGGAACTAACAAGAGTGTCTGGTGCTTGACCGCACCCTGGTCCCTTGCTCTCAAAGGGCTACTGTATACTTTGCACACAAACTCCAACATCGAACCTCAAGGCTTTAAGGCCTTTCTGAAGCTGGCACATACGCATGAAACTTCTTCAGCTTCGGGAAGTTTACTCGCTTAACCAACTTCCCGTACTCACAGTACGCAGTTTGTCGAAGCAAAGGTGCTTGCAGGGGTATTTTCATCTTCGTATAGCCGTCCGCATCTTGCCACCCGGCCCGAGTCGCACGTGCGATGGTCTCCGCTGTTTGGTCAAGCCACCACAAACGCCACGCTTGTTGCAAAGGTCCAAAGCCGCCTGCCTGGCAGAGAAGTGTTCATCTTTGGTACCCTCGCAGAATTTCGTCATGCAGTTCGCAATGGCATCTTCCAACGCATCAAAAGATTGAAACTGACCACGTCGACAAAAGGACTCGGCAGCGCGAAGCACCCCAGGCAGATTAACAGTGGTGATCCCTGTTTGTCTGTACGCTTTAGATCTCCGCGAGCTCAAGATGATGTTCGTGAAATCCTTCTTGTCTTTGGCTTTCAGCAACTTCATTGCAACCCCCCTGGGACTTTGCATGTATCTGACGGCAAAACAAATCGCGACAGACCAATAATCAGAACGAGCTTGTTTGACCACATCTTGTAGCTCCAGTGAAACAGCGTCTCTGAATCTGTCGATGTGACAGAAGCGGGTGGTGGACATGGCTTCAAGGATCTCATTCAGCTTCGGAATGCTGTAGAACCTTTGTGGCAGGCATGCCTTTCCCAACCAAGGTCTTGGATGGCCCTGCTCTCTGCCAGAGTGTAGCTTGCGCAAAGATATTCGAAGTCTTCGATGCACAGCCCAATGCCACGCCAAGTCCTGTGACGGCTTATTTGTGGCAGGAAACGACCATTGCAAGAGCCCGAACGTTTCCTCATTCCACCCACGCCAGAACAGCCACCCTGTCTTGCGCCGTTTACAACTTTCCCGTGGGAACACTTCTTGCACAGACCTCGTCGTGACAGATTGTAAACGCCAGCGCGACGTACACCCTGGAGTCCACAGCTCTTGCATGTTGTCCATTGCGCATACGGCATTGTTTCTTAACGCCCAGAAAGAGAAGTCACAGTAGTGAGAACAGCTACAATACAGGCAGTGCAAAGCGAGGGTATGGCTGGGGTGTTGTATTGTGAGGCGACGTCTTAAAAAAGGGGCCGTTGTGTTACATGCAACATCCGAAGACCATCAAGACTGCGACTCACGCCTTGTGCTGAAACTTTCGGCCGTTACGTTTGGGCTCTGCGAGACTGAGCCAAGAGAAACTGTAGCGACTGTGTACATCCTCAACAAGCCTTAAAACCTACCGTAGCTCTTTCCCACAAGGATCCCTGCCCCTCTTTGCAACAAATGCTGCTTCAGGCAGCAAAGCTTTGTGCTTTGTCTCTTTGGAGGGGAACTTCGACACAAAGTCCTAGGGACCAGGGCCTGCAGTTTGTTTCTAGAACTGAGACCAGAAATCTTAGGGGCCAGGGCTTGCGACTTGTCTCTTTGGAGGAGAACTGAGACCAAACATCTTAGGGACCAGGGCTTGCGTCTCTTTGAGAAGAGCTGAGACCAAAACTCTTGGGGACCAGGGCTTGCGATTTGACTTTTGGAGCAAATATTGACCCCAAAATCTTAGAGACCAGGGCTTATGATTTGACTCTTTGAAATTTGAACCCAACATCTTAGGGACCAGGGCTTGCGATTTGACTCTTTGGAGCAAATATTGAACCCAAAATCTTAGGGACCAGGGCTTGCGATTTATCTCTTTGGTCAATCGAAAAATCTTAGGGCTAGGGCTTGCGATTTGACCCTTTGGATTAAAAGTTGAACCCACTATCTCAGACCCTTTGGAGGAAAAACCCAACACTTTAGGGTCCAGGGCTTGCGAAGCAAGCTAGATAACAGCAAGAAAAAGAAAGAGGAAGCCACGAGCAGAATGTACAAGAAACACACAAGGAAGGAATAACAAATGATAAAGATAAGCGCCCTTTCTCAGTCTCACTGCATTCATCCTCCATGCGGTTCTCTTGTTACAGAATGAAGATTTAAGAACACAAACCAATCTCACCACATTCATCCTCCCTCTTCTCTCTGCTCTCTCCCTTCTAGCTGTTGTCTCGTCCTGTTTTTCTTATGGAGGAGAGAATGCATAACATTAGATGAGCGACGCGCATGGACGGGAAGAGAGAGAGGCAAGTACTTGTTTGTTGCAGACGGTAGCCCTACTCTCCCCTAGGGCAGGGATGACTTCCCCTGTTCCCGTCCTTTTGCCTTCTTTAATCTCTCCCCTGCGTTCCAACTTTTCCGTTCCTTCGTTTAAGAAGAAGGGGGTATATACAAGGACGAAGACGGTTCCCCTGTGCCCCTGTCCAGCATGAGCTTTTGATCTTCCCATTCAGCGAGAAAGGAACAGACGATAAGAGGAAAACAACAAACCTTTGACTAACCTGCGGTTCTTTCAGGAGAAAAAGGAGTCGGATAACAGGAGAAGAACAAGGAAGAGGTAAACGTGCAAATATGTCACTCTTCTATTTACACACTCTCCTCATCTCTCCTCTCTTCCCTTTCTTGCCTGTTGGAGAAGAAATGAGGAAGAAAATAAACCAAAAACTAATGGGGAGACGCCCTGATTCATTCTCACCGCCTTCATCCATCCTCTCCTCTGCTCTCTTATCTTGCTCTCTTATCTCTCTTCTCGGGCTCTGTTCTTGCCGGAAAGCAAGATGAATGTCCAAGAACCCAAGATCATCTCGTTACCTTCGTCCTCGCTCTCATCTCTTCTCGCTTTTTCTCTGCTCTTTGCTTTTCTTACGGAGGAGAGAATTGCAAACAGTCTCGCGGAGTCGGATTTGGGGCTGCACGCGTGCGCGTGAGGGTCTCCCCCCACAAACACCTCAACGAAAGAAAGAACGAAAGAAAGAACGAAAGAAAGAACGAAAGAAAGAACGAAAGAAAGAAGAAAGACAAAAAAAGAAAGAAGGAAAGCACAAAGAAAAAAACAAACAAGGAAAGCAGGCAGCTGCTCGTTGCAAAGGGGGTCTCGGCTCCCCCTAGCGCAGGCCTGAGTTCCCTTGTTCCCTCCATTTTGTCACATGGACGAGAAAGGAGAGAAGCAGGCAGTTGTGTTGCAAAAAGTGGCCCCTCCCAGGGCTGAGTTCCCCTGTTCCCTCCAGTTTGTCTGCAATCCACCCCCCCTGAGTTCCAACAGTTCTGTTCAGATAGGACAAAACGGCTCCCCTGTTCATTTGTGCGTGTTCTTTCAACAGACTCATTCAGCGAGAAGGAACAGACAACAAGAGGAATACACCAAGGAATGAACAAAAGTGTTTTTTCGTTTTTCTTATCGAGGAGAGAAAGGGGTCGGAGAACAGGAGAAGGACAAAGAACAATTCAATTGTCGTAACTCTCCTCTCATCCCTTTCTTGCCTTTGGGAAGAAGAAAGAAAGAAGGAAAGAATAAACAACAAATTCTGAGAGGCGCCACTATTCAACCTCACTACCTTCATCCACCCTCGCCTCTCTTCTTCCTCTTCTTTGAATGTTTGTGTAAGGACACAAATCCATCTCACTACAAGTTCGTCCCGCTTCTCGGCGCCTCTCTCTCTCTCTCTCTCTCCTCTCTCTCTCTCTCTCTCTCTCTCTCTCTCTCTCTCTCTCTCTCTCTCTCTCTCTCTCCTCTCGCTCTTGTCTCTTCTTCTTGTTCTTCCTGGGGGCGGCCTTGGGCAAGGGGGGGCTGGAATTTAAGTCGCCCTTAAGTTTTTGGAAAACTGAGCTCCCAAAATGACAAATCGCAGGCAGTGTCCCCCTTAAGTGTTTGGAAAATGGAGCCCCCAAAATGACAAATCGCAAGCAGTGCCCCCTTAAGTTTTGGAAAACAGAACTTCCAAAATGACAAATCGCAAGCAGTGTCCCCCTTAAGTGTTCGGAAAACTGAGCTCCCAAAATGACAAATCGCAAGCAGTGTCCCCCTTCAGTTTTTGGAAACGGAGCTCCCACAAATCGCAAGCTGTGTCCCCCCTCATTTTTTTTTTGGTAAGCTGAGCTCCCAAAATGACAAGTCGCAAGCAGTGTCCCCCTGAAGTTTTGGAAAACAGAGCTTCCAAAATGACAAATCGCAAGCAGTGTCCCCCTTAAGTGTTTGGACAACTGAGCTCCCAAAATGATGAATCGCAAGCAGTGCCCCCCCTAAAGCTTTTGGAAACCTGAGCGCCCAAAATGACAATTCGCAAGCAGTGTGCCCCTTAAGCTTTTGGAAAACGGAGCTCCCAAAATGTCAAATCGCAAGCAGTGTCCCCCGAAAGTTTTTGAAAACGGAGCTCCCAAAATGACAAATCGCAAGCAGTGTCCCCCTTGCTGTAAGTTTTTGGAACACTGAGCTCCCACATAAATACTCAAGGTTAGATAGTTTAGATAGTTTAGGTGGTTTCGGGCCTTTCTACCCTGTCCCCCTGGCCCCCCCCTGGCCCGCCTGGCGCCCCTCGGGTTTTGCCCATGGCAAAGAGAAGATGGTACTCGTCTTCGTCTTTCCTCTCTTTCTAAGGAATAGAAGAGACCGGAAGCAAGGAGAGGGACGGACCAAACAAGGCGCAAAGAAGGTGCATCTCTCCCCTGTCCCTTTTGAATGAGAAAGAACCATTCTTGCTCTTCACAGATAGGTGTCCTCCCACCTCTTCAGAAAATCTCCTTTCCCTTATTTTGCTTGTTGAAGCGAAAAAGAACAAGAACAGATAGAAAGAGAGGAAAGGGAAAGAATAAGTAAAGAATAAGTAAAGAGAGGAGCTCTTCACCCCTCTCTAGCAAATATGTGCTTTTCCTTCTCGGGGTGTGTCGCTTTTTCTCCCTTGAAGATGCAGAAAACGATTGAAAAAAGGACACCCATTCCATCGCCCCTATGTATAGAGTGAGATACCATGAGCATCAGCTGCGTTTGCTGCCAATCCAAAACGGTGTCTCTTTAATCGCTTTCTGTGTCTTCAAACGAGCAAAAGGGATACCCCTAAGTGCTTTCTTTTGGGATGTCTTTTTTTGGCTTGAAAACACAGAAAACGTAAAAAGGACGCCTGCTTCCATCGCGCATAGAGTGAGATAGAGAGGCTGAGAATGGGTAGGGACAGGAAAGAGAGAAAGCTAAAGAAAAAAAAAAAAAAAAAAAAAAAAAAAAAAAAAAAAAAAACAAAAAAAAAAAAAAAAAAAAGGGCCTAAAGAAAAAACGAAAGAAAGAAAGATAGCGACAGAGATAGGGTTGCGATTTGGCTCTTTGGAGGAAAAATTGAACCCAAAATCTTAGGGACCAGGGCTTGCGATTTGGCTCTTTGGAGGAAAACTTGAACCCAAAATCTTAGGGACCAGGGCTTGCGATTTGGCTCTTTGGAGGCAAACTTGAACCCAAAATCTTAAGGGACCAGGGCTTGCGATTTGGCTCTTTGGAGAAAAACTTGAACCCAAAACCTTAGGGACCAGGGCTTGCGATTTGGCTCTTTGGAGGAAAACTTGAACCCCAAATCTTAGTGACCAGGGCTTGCGATTTGGCTCTTTGGAGGAAAACTTGGACCGAAAATTTTAGGGACCAGGGCTTGCGATTTGGCTCTTTGGAGGAAAACTTGAACCCAAAATCTTAGGGACCAGGGCTTGCGACTTGGCTCTTTGGAGAAAAACTTGAACCCAAAATCTTAGGGACCAGGGCTTGCGATTTGGCTCTTTGGAGGAAACCTTGAACCCAAAATCTTAGGGACCAGGGCTTGCGATTTGGCTTTTTGGAGGAAAACTTGAACCCAAAATCTTAGGGACCAGGGCTTGCGATTTGGCTTTTTGGAGGAAAACTTGAACCCAAAATCTTAGGGACCAGGGCTTGCGATTTGGCTCTTTGGAGGAAAACTTGAACCCAAAATCTTAGGGACCAGGGCTTGCGATTTGGCTCTTTGGAGGAAAACTTGAACCCAAAACCTTAGGGACCAGGGCTTGCGATTTGGCTCTTTGGAGGCAAACTTGAACCCAACATCTTAGGGACCAGGGCTTGCGATTTGGCTCTTTGGAGGAAAACTTGAACCCAAAATCTTAGGGACCAGGGCTTGCGATTTGGCTCTTTGGAGAAAAAATTGAACCCAAAATCTTAGGGACCAGGGCTTGCGATTTGGCTCTTTGGAGGAAAACTTGAACCCAAAACCTTAGGGGCCAGGGCTTGTGGCTGGAGGAAAACTTGAACCCAAAATCTTAGGGACCAGGGCTTGCGATTTGGCTCTTTGGAGGAAAACTTGAACCCAAAATCTTAGGGACCAGGGCTTGCGATTTGGCTCTTTGGAGGAAAACTTGAACCCAAAATCTTAGGGACCAGGGCTTGCGATTTGGCTCTTTGGAGGAAACCTTGAACCCAAAATCTTAGGGACCAGGGCTTGCGATTTGGCTTTTTGGAGGCAAACTTGAACCCAAAATCTTAGGGACCAGGGCTTGCGATTTGGCTTTTTGGAGGAAAACTTGAACCCAAAACCTTAGGGACCAGGGCTTGCGATTTGGCTCTTTGGAGGAAAACTTGAACCCAAAATCTTAGGGACCAGGGCTTGCGATTTGGCCCTTTGGAGAAAAACTTGAACCCAAAATCTTAGGGACCCGGGCTTGCGATTTGGCTCTTTGGAGGAAAACTTGAACCCAAAATCTTAGGGACCAGGGCTTGCGATTTGGCTCTTTGGAGGAAAACTTGAACCCAAAATCTTAGGGACCAGGGCTTGCGATTTGGCTCTTTGGAGGCAAACTTGAACCCAAAATCTTAGGGACCAGGGCTTGCGATTTGGCTCTTTGGAGGCAAACTTGAACCCAACACCTTAGGGACCAGGGCTTGCGATTTGGCTCTTTGGAGGAAAACTTGAACCCAAAATCTTAGGGACCAGGGCTTGCGATTTGGCTCTTTGGAGGAAAACTTGAACCCAAAATCTTAGGGACCAGGGCTTGCGATTTGGCTGTTTGGAGGAAAACTTGAACCCAAAATCTTAGGGACCAGGGCTTGCGATTTGGCTCTTTGGAGGAAAACTTGAACCCAAAATCTTAGGGACCAGGCCTTGCGATTTAGCGCTTTGGGTGAAAACGTGAACTCAGAATCCCCCCCCCCCCACTTTCGGATTTAAATTATTTAAATTATTTAAATTATTTGAGTGATTTAAATTATTCAAATTATTTAAACTATTTAGATTATGTAAATTATGTAAATTATGTAAATTATTTGAATTATTGAATTCCCGGCCGAATTGAATAATTTAAATAATATAAATCCGAAACCTGCCCGTCAAATTTAAATTATGTAAATAGTTTAAGTCCGAAAAGGCGGGGGAGCCCGGGCCTCCCCCCAACACTAAATTACGAGCCCGGCCTCCCCCCAATACTAAATTACGAGCCCGCACCTCCCCCCAATACTAAATTACGAGCCCGCGCCTCCCCCCAATACTAAATTACGAGCCCGGGCCTCCCGCAATACTAAATTACGAGCCCGCGCCTCCCCCCAATACTATCTAACCTCTGGCTGGGGGCGACCCAGAGCGAATTAAAACTTTCTAAACTATCTAAACTATCTAAACTATCTAACCTCTATTTTGGGAAAAAAGGAGGTTAGATAGTTTAGATGGTTTAGGGGCTCGTCTCAACTATCTAAACTATCTAAACTGTCTAAACTATCTAACCTCCTTTTTTCCCAAAACCGAGGTTAGATAGTTTAGATAGTTTAGAGGCTCGTCTAAACTATCTAAACTATCTAACCTCCTTTTCTCCCAAAATGGAGGTTAGATAGTTTAGATAGTTTAGATAGTTTAGAAAGTTTCAAACCTCCTGGGGGCCTCCCCGGAAAGAGGTTAGATAGTTTAGATAGTTTAGATAGTTCAGGGGCTTCCTGAACTATCTAAACTATCTAAACTATCTAACCTCTTTCCGGGGAGGCCCCCGGGAGGTTTCAAACTTTCTAAACTATCTAAACTATCTAAACTATCTAAACTATCTAACCTCTGTTTCTCCCAAAATCGAGGTTAGATAGTTTAGATGGTTTAGGGGCTCGTCTAAACTATCTAAACTATCTAAACTATCTAAACTATCTAACCTCCTTTTCTCCCAAAATCGAGGTTAGATAGTTTAGATAGTTTAGATAGTTTAGATAGTTTAGAAAGTTTCAAACCTCCTGGGGGCCTCCCCGGAAAGAGGTTAGATAGTTTAGATAGTTTAGATAGTTCAGGGGCTTCCTGAACTATCTAAACTATCTAAACTATCTAACCTCTTTCCGGGGAGGCCCCCAGGAGGTTTGAAACTTTGAAAACTATCTAAACTATCTAACCTCTTTCCGGGGAGGCCCCCAGGAGGTTTGAAACTTTCTAAACTATCTAAACTATCTAAACTATCTAAACTATCTAACCTCCTTTTCTCCCAAAATCGAGGTTAGATAGTTTAGATAGTTTAGGGGCTCGTCTAAACTATCTAAACTATCTAAACTATCTAAACTGTCTAACCTCCTTTTCTCCCAAAATCGAGGTTAGATAGTTTAGATAGTTTAGATAGTTTAGATAGTTTAGATAGTTTAGATAGTTTAGAAAGTTTCAAACCTCCTGGGGGCCTCCCCGGAAAGAGGTTAGATAGTTTAGATAGTTTAGATAGTTTAGATAGTTTAGATAGTTTAGATAGTTCAGGGGCTTCCTGAACTATCTAAACTATCTAAACTATCTAACCTCTTTCCGGGAAGGCCCCCAGGAGGTTTGAAACTTTCTAAACTATCTAAACTATCTAAACTATCTAACCTCCGTTTCTCCCAAAATCGAGGTTAGATAGTTCAGATAGTTTAGGGGCTCGTCTAAACTATCTAAACTATCTAAACTATCTAACCTCTGT
This sequence comes from Symbiodinium natans, assembly GCA_905221605.1. Classification (NCBI taxonomy): domain Eukaryota; class Dinophyceae; order Suessiales; family Symbiodiniaceae; genus Symbiodinium; species Symbiodinium natans. The sequence goes on from CAJNDS010002304.1 coordinate 305,480, forward strand.
TTCTCCCAAAATCGAGGTTAGATAGTTTAGATAGTTTAGGGGCTCGTCTGAACTATCTAAACTATCTAAACTATCTAAACTATCTAAACTATCTTTCTCCCAAAATCGAGGTTAGATAGTTTAGATAGTTTAGATAGTTTAGAAAGTTTCAAACCTCCTGGGGGCCTCCCCGGAAAGAGGTTAGATAGTTTAGATAGTTTAGATAGTTCAGGGGCTTCCTGAACTATCTAAACTATCTAAACTATCTAACCTATCTAACCTCTTTCCGGGGAGGCCCCCAGGAGGTTTGAAACTTTCTAAACTATCTAAACTATCTAAACTATCTAACCTCTGTTTCTCCCAAAATCGAGGTTAGATAGTTTAGATAGTTTAGGGGCTCGTCTAAACTATCTAAACTATCTAAACTATCTAACCTCCTTTTCTCCCAAAATCGAGGTTAGATAGTTTAGATAGTTTAGGGGCTCGTCTAAACTATCTAAACTATCTAAACTATCTAAACTATCTAAACTATCTAACCTCCTTTTCTCCAAAAATCGAGGTTAGATAGTTTAGATAGTTTAGATAGTTTAGAAAGTTTCAAACCTCCTGGGGGCCTCCCCGGAAAGAGGTTAGATAGTTTAGATAGTTTAGATAGTTCAGGGGCTGCTGAATATCTAAACCCCTATCTAAAACTATCTAACCCTTTCCGGGGAGCCCCCCAGGCGGTTTGGAAATTCTAAAAAACTATCTAAAACTATCCTAAACTATCTAACTATCTAAACTAATCTAACCTCTGTTTCTCCCAAAATCGAGGTTAGATAGTTTAGATAGTTTAGGGGCTCGTCTAAAGTATCTAAACTATCTAAACTATCTAAACTATCTAACCTCCTTTTCTCCCAAAATCGAGGTTAGATAGTTTAGATAGTTTAGATAGTTTAGATAGTTTAGATAGTTTAGATAGTTTAGAAAGTTTCAAACCTCCTGGGGGCCTCCCCGGAAAGAGGTTAGATAGTTCAGATAGTTTAGATAGTTCAGGGGCTTCCTGAACTATCTAAACTATCTAAACTATCTAAACTATCTAACCTCTTTCCGGGGAGGCCCCCAGGAGGTGTGAAACTTTCTAAACTATCTAAACTATCTAAACTATCTAAACTATCTAACCTCTGTTTCTCCCAAAATCGAGGTTAGATAGTTTAGATAGTTTAGATAGTTCAGGGGCTTCCTGAACTATCTAAACTATCTAAACTATCTAACCTCTTTCCGGGAAGGCCCCCAGGAGGTTTGAAACTTTCTAAACTATCTAAACTATCTAAACTATCTAAACTATCTAACCTCCGTTTCTCCCAAAATCGAGGTTAGATAGTTTAGATAGTTTAGGGGCTCGTCTAAACTATCTAAACTATCTAAACTATCTAAACTATCTAAACTATCTAACCTCTGTTTCTCACAAAATCGAGGTTAGTAGTTTAGATAGTTTTAGGGCTTTCGTCTGACCTATCTAAACTATAGAAACTATCTAAACTATCCTAACCTCCTTTTCTCCCAAAATCACGAGTTAGGATAGTTTAGAGTTTAGATAGTTTAGATAGTTTCAAACCTCCTGGGGGCCTCCCCGGAAAGAGGTTAGATAGTTTAGATAGTTTAGATAGTTCAGGGGCTTCCTGAACTATCTAAACTATCTAAACTATCTAACCTCTTTCCGGGAAGGCCCCCAGGGGGTTTGAAACTTTCTAAACTATCTAAACTATCTAAACTATCTAAACTATCTAACCTCCGTTTCTCCCAAAATCGAGGTTAGATAGTTTAGATAGTTTAGGGGCTCGTCTAAACTATCTAAACTATCTAAACTATCTAAACTATCTAACCTCTTTCCGGGAAGGCCCCCAGGGGGTTTGAAACTTTCTAAACTATCTAAACTATCTAAACTATCTAAACTATCTAACCTCCGTTTCTCCCAAAATCGAGGTTAGATAGTTTAGATAGTTTAGGGGCTCGTCTAAACTATCTAAACTATCTAAACTATCTAAACTATCTAACCTCTGTTCCTCCCAAAATCGAGGTTAGATAGTTTAGATAGTTTAGATAGTTTAGATAGTTTAGATAGTTTAGATAGTTTCAAACCTCCTGGGGGCCTCCCCGGAAAGAGGTTAGATAGTTTAGATAGTTTAGATAGTTCAGGGGCTTCCTGAACTATCTAAACTATCTAAACTATCTAACCTCTTTCCGGGAAGGCCCCCAGGGGGTTTGAAACTTTCTAAACTATCTAAACTATCTAAACTATCTAAACTATCTAACCTCCGTTTCTCCCAAAATCGAGGTTAGATAGTTTAGATAGTTTAGGGGCTCGTCTAAACTATCTAAACTATCTAAACTATCTAAACTATCTAACCTCTGTTCCTCCCAAAATCGAGGTTAGATAGTTTAGATACTTTAGGGGCTCGTCTGAACTATCTAAACTATCGAAACTATCTAAACTATCTAACCTCCTTTTCTCCCAAAATCGAGGATAGATAGTTTAGATAGTTTAGATAGTTTAGAAAGTTTCAAACCTCCTGGGGGCCTCCCCGGAAAGAGGTTAGATAGTTTAGATAGTTTAGATAGTTCAGGGGCTTTCTGAACTATCTAAACTATCTAAACTATCTAACCTCTGGCTGGGGACGACCCAGAGGGAAGTGAAGCTTTCTAAACTATCTAAACTATCTAAACTATCTAACCTCCTTTTTTCCCAAAATCGAGGTTAGATAGTTTAGATAGTTTAGGGGCTCGTCTAAACTATCTAAACTATCTAAACTATCTAAACTATCTAACCTCCTTTTTTCCCAAAATCGAGGTTAGATAGTTTAGATAGTTTAGGGGCTCGTCTAAACTATCTAAACTATCTAAACTATCTAACCTCCTTTTCTCCCAAAATCGAGGTTAGATAGTTTAGATAGTTTAGGGGCTCGTCTAAACTATCTAAACTATCTAAACTATCTAACCTCCTTTTCTCCCAAAATCGTTAGGTTAGATAGTTTAGATAGTTTAGATAGTTTAGAAAGTTTCAAACCTCCTGGGGGCCTCCCCGGAAAGAGGTTAGATAGTTTAGATAGTTTAGATAGTTTAGATAGTTCAGGGGCTTCCTGAACTATCTAAACTATCTAACCTCCGGGGAGGCCCCCAGGAGGTTTGAAACTTTCTAAACTATCTAAACTATCTAAACTATCTAAACTATCTAACCTCTGTTTCTCCCAAAATCGAGGTTAGATAGTTTAGATAGTTTAGGGGCTCGTCTAAACTATTTAAACTATCTAAACTATCTAAACTATCTAACCTCCTTTTCTCCCAAAATCGAGGTTAGATAGTTTAGATAGTTCAGGGAAAACTGAACTATCTAAACTATCTAAACTATCTAAACTATTTAAACTATTTAACCTCCTTCTCCAAGAAAGGAAAGTAATCACATAGTACCTAAAGGTCCCTCTTACATATATATATATGTATGTATATCTCTATATATATATATATATGTAAGCATACATACATACATACCTACCTACATACATACATACATAGAGTACTGTATTGCATGTGACTATGATATTGCATATACGTGTATGTAACATGTAGCATTATATTCTCTTCCCATTATAGCGAGGGGTGCCGTGCAATATGTATAGAGAGAGAGAGAGGGAGACAGGCATATGTTAGCGAAGCGATGTGCGTAAGACAGTGTTCTGCTGATTGTAGAGACTGCCGAAGAAGACTGAGGCTCGGGAGCTGTCGGAGATGAAATATGCAGAAGCGGAGCAGCGCTGGGCAGCTCGTGGCATACTATGCAAAGCTTGGCAATTTCGGAACAGTCCAAATCCAGAGCCCGGTAAGAGCAGCACCGAGTATACTCGCAACTGCTGCCTTAAGCATCTCCACCTGAAGTGGGCACTTAGGATATGGAAGCGCAGCTGGCGCTGGCTGAGGCGGAGACACGGTGGCGCAGCTCCGAAGAGAAGGCGCATATGCTAATGGAAAAGCATGCAGCATGCAATGGCAAAGAAGGGTGGCAAACGGAGGACAGGTCATACTGCACGCCTAACCAGTATCGAGCTTCAACTGCGCTGATGCGCCTTTGGCCTGGGAGTAGCCGATAAGTACTTTCAGACAGGCTGATCAGTGTGCGGCGCTGGTTGAGAAGGCAAAGCTCCGCGCCAAGAGCAAGGCACAAATTAGCCATGTGTAGAAAATGTCGCCTGACAAGCCTATTGTGTGTTGCAGCCGAGCTGAGCATGTCAAAGTGATGTGAGGCAGCAAAGGTGAAAGAGCAGGCAGCGGAGCACTTGGAACAAGAACGATTGGAAGCACAGGCCCAGCATGTCGGGATTGGCTTCCCGGACTCTTGCTGTGGCAGTTGCTCTATGGTCCCTTTGGTGTTTCGCACGCTGAAGTCGGGGAGTGCAGGCCCGACCTGAAACCCTGAATCCCTCAACCCCTGCGCTGTGGCTGGTCTGCTTGGCGGGTGGCAAAGAATCCCACAACCCCAAACCTTTCTTGAACCCGGACCAGAGCACTCAAAAGCCCTGAAGGCGAAACCTTGCACCAACACACGCACACACACTCCATACACACGTGTGCCAAGCAAAAAGCGTGTGGGAAGTGCGAAACACTCGCCACAGCCTTTAGTGTGCTGCGCTTGCAAGAGACATGTGCATTTTCCTAGGTGTCGCACGCGCAACGTGTCCAGCGAACGCAAAAAAAAGCGTTCAACGCACGGGCTCTTACAACCGGCTCCACGTCCAAATCGAGATGCACTGATGTGCACTCCGTTGCTCCGTGCTCCGCACCTGTGCTTTAAATGTTGCACTGGCATGGGTAGCCTCCCCCCCCCCTCCCCCAAACTAATTTGGACCGACCTTGTGCCCCCCAACGGCGCAAAGCTGTTTTCGGGACATTCATCTCGCCTGCTGGCTGTTTGGGCAGGAGCGCTTGGAGACACTGCAGGCATCCCACCGCATGGAGATTGCAGATCTCGCGAAGGCCCTGCGACCAGACTTGGCTTTGAGGGGAGGAGTTGAGGAATGTTGAGGAGTCGAGACCTGACTTCAAGAAGGCCACGCTCCAGCAGGAAGGGGACGAGCTTTGCCTGAAAGTCGAATTTCCACTATAGCCCCCGGGTGGATACATGCAGTCCGCAGTGCTTCTGCTAGAAAATTGAGACTTGGTCCACCAGCTGTCAGGCTTTAGGGTGCGGGCAAAACTCGACTCTTCAAACCACGGCCGTAATAATTCGAACCTAATTTGGGGGCGCGGGAGTCTGGGCCTGTGCGGGCATGCCCCCAATGAACGCGACAAGTCAAATGAGTGAGCACAGTTGCGTTAGCAACAGTGCTTCAGCCAATTCCTTTTTGACAGCCCGTTTGCAACACTGTCAAGAAGCCTGTGAAGCCTGTGAGGAGTTGGAAGTGGCCAAAGCTGCCAGTGTTCACATGGAAAGTTTGGCGTCGCAAAGGAGAGAAGAGGTGCCCAGCAAAACGCAGATGCCGGACATCTCTGCAAAGGGCTTTGTGCGGATCTGCTTGGCCCAGGCGAACCACTTGCAAGATGCGAAGCTGGAGCTGCTCCATGGCATTTCGAAGATGGACTCCCTCTGCCACTCCGAAACGCAGATGCTTCGCAAGAAGAATGTCGCTTCGATCTAAAAATATGTCCACTGACATGTTGCAGCTGTACATGCTGTAGTTCAGGGGACATCGTTTGCCTGGATTCTGAAGAGGCGGTTCTCAAGCAGCACCTCAAGCACAGCAAGAAGGCCCAAAAGGACGAGCTGCAAAAGATGTTGGAAGCTGCAGAGGCTTCGTGACATGCTGCAGTACTTGGTGCAAGTCGATGCGGGGGGCCGTTTTGTGCATTCGGGCGACATTCGGCAGGCCAAATTCATGGAGGTGCAAAAGGCCACACTGGACGAGCAGCAGAAGCTCATCAAAGAGGTGGGAAAGCGAGACGTCCAGTGCATTCTGACATCGGACCACACAGCAGTGGATGACTGAACCGGAGCATCAGAGAGCTGTAGAGAAGTGTCAGGTGAGCAGTAGCAATGCCTACAAGCTGTGGCTTAGCGCACATTCCATGACCTCTGCAGGCCGATATGCAGATTTCCATCGCCCGCCGGGAAGCTGCAGCCGCTGTCGAAGCACGAGCAGCAGCCGAGACACAGGCTGCAGAAGCGATGGCCAAAGCAGCAGCTGCAGTGGCCAAGGCATGAAGAGGACTCATGCCACTCCTATCATGAGGCAATAAGACGCCACATGAGGCATGTAACAAATTCTCGCGTGGGGCTTCTCCGGAGGCCGATGAGGCCACGACGACTGCTCGCCAGGCTGTCGCGACTTCGGAGGTGCAGAAGGCAACCACGCAAAGGCGCCTTGCATCCACCTTACTCTGCCTTATGCCTCAAACTTTGGTGCGAATAGAACCTTGTAACTGGTTCCACTACACAGTGGTTGCCACCTGTCAGTAGGGTGGCGAGACATTCGGGATATTTTGTGCGATGCGCGCAGCACGTTGGACGCGTCTCAAACACAGTGAGCATCACGGTGTGCTATCTTGGACCAGTGAGCAGTGCAGTAGTGTAGTGTTTCTTTGGCGCTGTGCCTTTGAAAGTTGCAGGCTCTGCATGTGAGAAACATGAAACGACTCTGACGGAGCTCGAGGACCATGGAAATGAATGCAGCTCTTCGAGTCGAGGCGAAGGAAGCCAAGGCAGAAATGGCGGCAGCTCAGCAGGCCAGCGGACAACTTACGGACTCTGGCTAATGCTTGTGAACTCATCTGAACTGCTGCATCAGAACATCTGGTTTCGGTAAATTAGCATCACCTCTCTGATTCTTCCTTTCCGGCGTCAGGAGGCACAGGCAAGAACTGAGCTGCAGCGTCAAGTGGCAGCTGAGCTCGATGCTCGCACTGAGGACATTGCTACTGTAGATTACTTGGCTTGGGTTGCCGTATCGGATGGCATACCGAATGGGGCATATCATACAATGTTTGCGAAATTGCCATCGGCTGTTGCACGACAGGAGCTGCGCACATCGCGCGAAACTGCAGACAGACTGCAGGCACCCCTGGTGCATGCACACTAGATAGCAGAAGCTAGCAATGACAGCGAAGACAGCCTCAAACCCTTTCGAGCACTTGAAGAGACCTGAATGTAGGTCCTGTCAGGCTGGAACTCAGTTACCGTTCCTCCTGAACTAAACTGCTGGACTCCTTCGGGTTAGCAGCCGATGTGAGCTTCTAGGTGTTCCGGAGGTCTGCAAGTCAAACCGTGACGGGTGGGCTCATGCCTGGGGATGGTCTGAGCAGAATGTTCCCGAAAATTGCCTTCCAGATGCTTGGAGGAACTCGGCGATTGCGCCGCTAGGGGGATAAAGGGCGCCACGCAATTCCCGCAAACACCAAACCACCAAACCACTTGCTTGCTCATGCTCCCTGCGCCTCCCTGCGCTACTGCGGGGGTTCGCCCCAGGCCACGATTGAAGAGATGCATCCCCGGAGAGCGGCACTGGAGCAAGATCTCAGCAAAGCACAGGCACGCAGTGGACCATACTTCCATGTACTTCTAACATGTCCAACTGATGGAACTGCAGCGCTGTAAGGAAGTCTTTCTGCTTTCAAGCGTCCTGAGGCCAGCATGAAGGATCTTAGTGCAGATCTTCGGACTGCTCGGGCGGATGCTTGACTGCAAACTGCTCTGCAAAACCATGCAGCCATCACTGTCATGACTCCGTCATCCTTGGCGAACCTCGCGCCTGCAGATGCCATCGCCATGCCCTTCGAACGGCGTAGCACGACAGGTGAGTCATGCATGCTACATCATGATTTCGAGGAGACTCATGCAGCGCGTGATGAGGCGGGGCAAGAGGCTTTGCCCTGTGCAAACAGTGGCGCGTGCGAATGCGGGCGAGTCAAACAATATAATGTCTAAAGGCACACTCTGCAGCGAACGCGCTACAGTACTCGCCCGATTTCTGCTAGGCAGCAGCCCTCGCCGCGACTTGCACCCAGATCAGCATTGAAGCCGCCAAGGCGATATTTCAAAACGGGGCAGTTCACCAAACTTACCTTGTTCCCATTTTCCCAAAGTCCTGCATACCAGCCTGTCGAATCAAGTGTTTTCATGCCAATGGTATGTTCGTGCGGCATTTGGGCAAAAAAAGACTTTTGGGAGGTGTCACAACTCCAAGAAGATCGACAACGCTTGGAACAGAAGTTGCTGAGCTGGTTTCGCGTTGCTTGGCCTTCTTGGCCCATTGCTGCCATGCCCTGCGCCGAGGTTGGCCGAGCTTTCCCAAGTGGCTGCACGTGTCATGCCTTGATCCAGTCGGGTTGCTGGTCATGTTCTGTAGCTTGCAAGCATGGGGTATGCAGACACCTCAGTTGCTCGGCTCCCGATCCTGATCAACCACTGTTCATGTCGTCATGGCTTCGCAGAGACTCGCACACTGCCCTGAGGTGCCGACGAGTTGCAGCAAGCGGAGAAGCAGCTTCAGCAGAAGCTACTGCAAGTTCAAGCGGAGCTTGGGAACAAGTGCCCGCCTTGGAGGGTCTTCTTGTCAAACTTGTGGCTGCCCCACGCCTTGCCTTTGAGGAATGAGACGTCCTGAGCTTAGTTCGGAGTTTAGACCCGATGGAGCACGTGCAAGCAAGTGATCCCGTTCTGGTAGCGTCTAAGTCTAAGGCTTGCACAGGTGCAGGAGTCCAACAGGGCTCTGCGGATTCGGGTCGCGACATGCTTGCACAAGCAACTGCACGAACATTTCTCAATTCAAGGACTGTTGAAGGATCGGAGCCACTACTGTCGCGACCAGGGTGCTAGCCATTGGAGACCAGCGGTTGAAATGAGAGTGCGTCTTCAAGTGCGTCTTTAAGTGCATCTTCAAGTGCATCTTCAAGCACTTTCTCTGCGAAGTATCGCAACTGAGGCAGAATCAGACGAGAATGCAGAAAAAGTCTCTCGTCAGCTCGTGGAGGCGCAGGAGCAGCTGGCGGAGATGCCTTTCTCAAAGCGCACGCCAATATGTGCATTCTGTGATTTTCTCTGCATCTCTCACAGATTGCTTGACATGCTTGATGCAAGCTCAGCCAAGTACGGACTGCATCTGGGCCGAGGAAGGCGCAGCATACGGCATCTGCAGCCACTGACGATGCTTCCTCGCACAAAGCAGCGGCGCTGTGCGAAGAGGCCGAGGCATGGCTATGGCATCCTCTTCTGCTGTTGCGATGGCATGAGAATGTGCTGGCTGCTCGAACTTAAGGGTAGGTGGGGAGTCGAGTCCGCAGCAGAGGCCAGAGCAGAGCAAGCAGAAGCAGCCAGAAGAAAGGCCTGTGATGCACGGGGTTTCCCATCTTTGTGTCAGCTTCCTCCTGGAGCACTGACGGTACCTGCAGGCAGAGGAGTCTGCATCAGAGATGGAAACACGTATGGAGAAAGCTGAGGAGGAACTCTGCTTTCGGACTCGATGTGACACGTGGGGATGCTTGTGGCACGGGCAAGCGCTAGTCCCCAAACTCCCATGTCCACTCTGAACGACTTCTTGGTGCGTCAGGCTCAACGGGTACTTGAGAAGACTGACATCCAAACGAAGGAGTGCCGGCACAGATAGGCTTTCAGTCACACCCTTGATGTAGCATGCACATCACAGATACCTGCATCCAGTGACAGCTTCATTCAGTGACAGCTTCATCGCGTGAAAATGGGCACGTGTGCGGGAGTACAGCTGTTGCAGTATGAGCTCGCCATCACAGGCTGCGCTGGCCGCACAAGTTCAGCAAGCTGCGCACTTGACAGAGCAGTGCACCATGGCTTTAGACGAGGATTCTGACCTTTTTTTGCTTGCTCCTTGCTAGTTTGCAACGACTTTTCGCCATATCGAGGCACGTCCTTGAAAGCTGCTCTGTCATCGGCTTCAGAGCGTGCGGCACATGCTTCTTCAGCTGCGGCCAAGGCAGTTCTAGATTCCAAAATTTGCTGTAAGGTACTGGTACTGCAATTACGCAGTGATGTGTAGTTAGATCGTCAAGGTGTTGTTGAAAAGGCCATGACCATGTGAACGTGTCCGATCCTCGCGATATCTGCAACATTGCCAAGGCATTCCAAGGCGCTTTCAACTAATTATGGGGTTCTTCCTCGAAGAAAACTGGGTTTTGTGCTTGATGACCCTTTTGTAAGCCGCCGCCAGCTTTCAACAAAACGCGAGACATCCTTCCGTGTCACAACGCAGCGATCATGGGCAACCTTAACGACAAAGGGTACATACAGACAAGGCTGTTCGATTCGGGCTGGGCCCGCAGCTCTCCACTTCAGCAAACATGTCTTGCAGGAGCAGACCCATTTCAAGGAGTAGCTGCTGGCAGCTAGCGGCATTTGCCCATCCCATTAGCCATTCCTCGATGGGCCAATGCTTACGGAGAAAGGTCATGTCCGAACTCACACCTCATCTCCGCGATCAGAAATTGCCATTGTTAGTACTGTACAGTGATGGCACCAAGGGGAACTGCGGGGCAAGCAAGTTTTAAAGATAGGACTATGATAGGACTTTTCTGTCAAGCATCTAGTCTCCAAGACACTTGCATTGCATGCTCGCTACCGTACGTAGAGCTGCGCATGTTTTGCCAAAAACTGCTGCAAGCATGGTGGGACGTAATGTGCCACCTGCAGGCCGAGCAAGATGCCGCAGCAAAGGAGGCGTTTCGCAAACGACCTGTTGACCGTTAGTATCTTATGCTTTCACAATGCTTCGTCGCTGCTTGGTGCCGCAGGCAGAGATTGCGGTTCTGCAAAAATCGTTACAGGCAGTTCAGGCGTGGTTGATGTCTGCAACCATCGATGTCGGTGTCGCAGATGTTAGCAGTTGCCTGCGTGTTTCCACGCGGAGGCCTCGAACAAAGCTCTGCGAGCAGAAGCAATGCAGGCCCTGAGAGTGCACAAGCAAACAATGCACTGTAGGGGGCGTAAAGCTGTTTTTAAGGTTTGGGAGTGTGCTGGTCGATGGTGGCAGCTGGTATGAAGTTGTAACCCACTCCCCTGTCCTCATTCCACTGCCAGAATGACACGATAGGTCCTCCCTAAACACGATCCTACACGACCTGTTCGTTGCTTGCGATTGCATGCTGTCTGTGTGTGTGTGTGCCCTTAATGCTCGCCATGCCACATCCCTCCTGGAACAACTTCAGGCTGAGCAAGCGGCAAAGACTGCCCAGTCTGACTGCGATGCATCGAAGCAGAGCAAGCTCCGGGCTGAAGAAGAGGTGGGCTCGCTTCGCTCTGCTAATCGCCCTGCTAATCGCTCTGCTCATCGCTCTGCTAATCGCTTGCCGCTCCTGGAACAGGCTGGGCGAGCTCTTGAAGTTGCGAAAGCAGCCAAAGAAAAGGCCCTGGAGAGCGATGCGGAAGTTGAGAAGCTTCGACAGAAGCCACCCGACGGCAACACAGCACGATGTTATGACACACTTCGCCGCGTCATGCCGCTGAATGTCGGACCCATGTCGGGGCCCAATATGCCGTGTTGCGTCTGCTTTCAGGCACCAGGAAGTGGTCAACCAACTTGCAAAGATGCAGCAGACCACGGCCGATGCAGAAGAAAAAGTTGCTTTGGCAAAGGCTGAAGAGAGGACCCGACCCGTGACAGAACCTCAAGCATGGCACTCAAAAACACTCAAGTGACTAATAAAGCTCAGTGCAAAGAGCTCCCGGATTTGCTGGCCGGTTCTGCCATTGCCATATACAACGCAGGAGGGCCAAATCGCAACTCACAGCACAGGCCCGGCACTCAGAAGAATAGGTCCCTACCTCCACCATGGACCTTGGAATGACCCGCGTTTGTAAACATCGAGAGAACTTTTACCTAAGCCAAACAATCTGAGTGGCACTGTAGGCGGGACTCTGCACTCCAGGGACCAGGCATATTCTGGAGTCTCTGGGATTAGGCGCTCCTGCGGGTGGCTTTTGGTAAGAAATTCTTTGTTGAATGATTCCTCGTCTCCTAGGCAACAGTGACAGCACTGAGCCAACATTCCCCGAATTTGCCAAGGCCTCTGAAGCAGCGCGACTGTCGGTGCTGTGCGCCAGCCTGCACACAGACGTCGCTGCCACAGCGGCAAAGGTGACCCGACCCCGGGCGAACTTTCTTGTGGCTTTTTGGTCGGATACACAGCGATTGTGCTTTACACACTTTCAAACGCACTACCCATTCCGGGTCGGCTTTCCCCAAAAGCCACGTCGCTGTGGCTTTTGTCGACGTTCAACCAGAAAGTCAGCTTGCCATGCACAGGTGTCAGCCCTGGAGCAACGAGCCCAAAAAGCCGAGGTGCCCTGGTTGCTCAAAATGGCTGAGCCGAGTTCAAACTTTTAGGATAAGACCTAGCCTTGCAGTCACGAGAACTGTGAAGCTGGTTGTGTGAGCCTGACTTTCCCGGCAGCTGTGCAGACCTGGTTGTAAAAGGATAAGACCTAGCAACTTGTGGACGACTCTTGCAGCATTCATATCGACGATTTATAGCATTTGGAGGCTGAGAAGACTGTGGCACTTGCGTCGTCCGAGCTGCGAGAGGCGAGGCGATGTAGCAAAGGTCAAAGGCCGTCTGCTGGCTGTCAGAGCAATCAGCGTGAGGATGATGTGAAGCGCATGGCTGCCAATGGTCTCGAAACTCTAACATCTCCCAGCGAAGACTCCGAAGACAGGCAAGTCAGAGAGAATGGGGTCGAGATGAGATGTGCTGAGCAGAAAAAGATACCTCCAGCATCCTCTTGTTCAGGTTGGTCGCAGAGTTGGAGGCGTTGCTTGAAGAGCCGCGTTCGGCTCAGTGTTTCAGAAAGGTGCTTGCGCTTCCGCATATGCAGCTTTGGCGTATTTTGGCGGTTGCATGCCTGAACCGAAGTTCGAATGGTGCCATCCTTCTCATCCCTACGCCCATGTCATGGCACGATAAACCAATGAACAAGGTCTCCGGACGGCACTGTAGAGGTCACAGAGGCACCACTTGCATTGTCTAGCCAGGGTTGCAAGGCGTTTGTTACCAATACCGGGGCGAATCATCACTCTGACTGAGATTATCTGCCCTTTGGACGGTCGTCGTGTCAGTTCACAGGACAAGGGTATCTTGGAGCACATGGAGCTTCATGGCCAGAGACAACCAGCAGCACGCAGGCCTTCTCCACAAAAGCCTCCGAAAATGGAAGCGACTTCAAACCGGCACCTGAAAGAAGAACAAGGCCAACTGGGGTGGTTCGGCAGCGGTTCCGGTCCACAGACGGCTATTTAAGTCTAAGGATGAACCAAAACAAACACAGGAGAAGGAGGGCGGAATAGGAGGGCGGATGTGGAGGAGGGCAATCAGACATGCACGAGGACAAGAGCACTTTCCCGCGAAATGCTGACAGAATAAGTTCGAGAGAACCTGGCCGGTGGGGATCATGCGTAAACATATGTGTGGGGGAAGAGCGAAAACCAAGCAGGAATGCGGCAAGATCTCGTCGCAAGCTTCCACCTCCAAATCAGATGTGAAGCACAAGGCTCGATGCAGCTTTCCGCATGACTGGCATGACTGGCAGTACTGGCAGTACAGTATTCATTACTTCGTCAGTACTTGTTGACCTCCTTGTCTCCGCAATGTTTTTGTGATGTGTATGTCGTACCCAGTCACGGAAACAGCTGTTGTTCTTTTGCTGGGATGGCTCAGTGCACTTGGCAAGGCCGCGTCAGATCCGGATGGCTCACAGGCCCGGTGCAGACGAGTTATGTTTCCTCAGTGTATTGTCTGGACGCAACTTGTGCCAACATGGGATCCGGAGACCCGGATCATCATGGATCGTCACGGATCCCTCGCCGTTAGTACGGAAACGCAGGCCGTTGGTAGCTTTACTGCCGCTTCTTTGAAAGGAGCAAGGGGAGGAGTTAGAGGAATTGAGGAAGGGCAGAGGGAGAGGCTCATTAGTCAGACGTCACCTTAATTTCGCCTAGATCAGACTGTTGACTGCGCAGCCACGTTGTAGTCTTCAGGAGAGGCAAGCTAAACTTGCGTCCCCCCAAGTTGCAGGCGGAAGTTCCAGAGAACAAGAGGCGACGCCGATCTGGATCTGCAAGTGGATGTGGCGGCCCCAGATCAGTCTAAGAACAGTTCTGAAGGCCACTCATCTCATGTCATTTGCTATCATCTACTGCGCATGCCACTTTGCATCCTCATGTCCAACCTCTCTGACGAGCGTTCCGTAGGTTTTGACCGCACGATTGCACATTTTTCGTTTCATCAATTATTGGGGTGGGGTGGGGAGGAAGGCGGATGCATGGTTTTTAATTGGCGTGGTCCGCGTGTGCGCCAGTCAGCCTCGTTAGGTTCTTGGTGTTCGGCCAAGACATGTTGTTCGTGATGTTCTTCGTCTTATGGGACATGTGGCACATGACAGCATTTCGCCAAGATACACCAAGATGTGGGCAAGTAGCGGAGCGTGAAGATCACAGCATGTGCAGGTGGCGGCAGCGCTGCCGAGGTGGACGGCTAGATTATGCCAACGCTTTTGTTAGTCGGTTTTTAAATCTGGGGAACAATGGGCTTCGGGCTTACGTAGGGGACTTTTTTGGTACATCTTAGCTTCGCAACTCGACTTTGCTCCGGCAAGGCTACAGGCGCTCTGCACAAGTGGGCAATGAGGATGTAAAAAAGCTTCGGCAATGTCAGAGTTCCTGGTGCAGGTCCCGCTGAAGCTCGTGAATGAATCAGCCGTCGATGAACCGCGAAGCTTAGCTGAGCACTTGCAACTTCAGTTGTTCGTAGATTTGCTCCATGAACTCTGGTAGAACGATTGGGCGCAGCGACTTCTGCTAACCGACGACTTGCTGCCACAAAGGAAGATATGCTGCGCCTATGTGCCGGATCCGAAGCAAGAGCGTGGGACGGCCATGTGCGAATTGAAACGATCAAGCTGCTGGGCAGCAAATTCGGTGCAAAGGCCAGCTTGACACACGAAGCAGCATGAACAACTCAGTAGTGTTTAGTTTTTAGCATGATGATTCTGGATGACATGTCTGCATTCTGTTTGGACTTGGCATGTAGCGCTTTCCGTTCTTTTGGCTATTTGGGCTCAGCGTCGTGCCATGCGGATGTCTGGTATCATTCGAGTTGGCCTGCTGGTGATCGTGATCCGCACGGCGAGCGGCAGGACTCGATAGACATGTCCTTCGGAAGCCCTCGGATGTTCTTGTTAACGCTGGTCAAGGGTTGTCTCTGGCCTCTGGCCTTGAAATCCAGGCTGCGATATGCCTCTCCAACACTGAAAAAGGGGGGGGGGGGGGGGGGGGGGGGTGAATGTACAAAGGCTCGATGGAATTCAGGCTTCAAGGTTTGGGGTGCCGCGCCACGATTTAGATTCGACGGCCATTACCTTATGTAGGGGTCAGCAGCTTGCAACCCCCTGAGGCCGAACGAAGACGTGTGATGAGTGGCAAACCCTATAAAACCCTTTAAGCCCACCCCCCCCCCGCCCCCAGGGTTTGGCGCTGCGTCTGCAGAAAAGTTTTGCCGCACCATTGGTCGTAAGAATGAATCTTGGGGGGAAGGCCTCTTCGGGGCCTCTTCTGGCCCCTTCCCAGCACTCTCCTGGGCATCTTCTGGGGCTAAAGGGGTTGCCTCTGATCAAGTAGTAAGCAAGAACAGGCTCTCTACTGGATTGAAAAGAGCTTGCAACAGGATCGCTTAGGACCAAAATTCCGGAATTTCACCGGAGATCATATTTGGTATCGGCACCACGTTTTGGGATTACGACCCCATGTAGGATATCAGGCTTTAGTCAACGACCTAACAGAGGCAAAGAGTTCATGAAGCAAACTGTTCGGCCGAAATCCCGGCCGAATAGTTCTCGGTTTTCGGTATTTGCCCCTCTTTTTTCAGCAAATCACCTAAGCATGAAGCTAAACGAAGATGTAGGCTCCTAAAAGGAAGGTGTCAGTGGCGAGCCCTGAAGAACAAAAGGAAAAGCAAAAGATGTGCCGATGAAATGCGGTCACGCATACAAACTCCAAAGTCTGAACGTGAGTAGCAAGCCAGAAGGGAAGTAACGCCACAAAAGCTGCGCGTCCTGAACGAAGGCAGCGGCAAACCCGCGAACCCCAAAGATCGGGGTGAAATCCTGCAAAAAGACAAAGAAAGCCCCACCCAAAATCATGTGGAACACGGCTGTGCAGGGCTCAGGTTCGCAAGGCTTTTCCCGTGGCAGCGGCTCCGTGAGAGAACACTTGGCCCTGCCAGTGCTTACGGCCCCGTGGGGGGGTAGCTTCTGGAGCCTTACACAGCAAATGTGCGTGTGTGTTTAGTGTACTTACATCGTCTTACAACATACAACGATGTTTGTTATTGCAATTCCCTCCCAAATCTGGAGCCTTGGATCCGAAACTCCAAACGTGGCGTCGTTGCACATGCGGTTAGTCCCGAAAGCTAGAATTCCAGCGCCAAACCCTCAAACTCAACATGTCCGACTGTCGAAGTAGCCTGGGGATGGAAAAGCTACGGGGATCTTCTGAAGAATTGGCAGGCTCGGCTCACCAGATGCCAAGTTGGGTGGATTGCTGCTAAGCCCCTCGCAGCCACTCTTTGCCAACAGCTCCGTGCCTGGCTGCAAGTTGTGTTCTGAGCTACGTGGCGAGAAGACGTGATGGTTCATAAGATGACTCTTTAAACTTCTTAGGACCAAAGAATTCCACGTCTTCCGTAGCTCGACGTAACGTTTTTTGCATGCACGGCTACAGTGTAACGATGTAGCATGCAGCCGCGTGAATGTTCATGGCGCTTCTCAGGTGCGCATCGCTGCGGGGGGCACCTGTGGTCCAGGTACCGTGCCAGGTGCTGTGTATCCTGTCACAGAAGGGCGGGAAATCCACAAAGCTACTTCCAAAGACTGGCGCTGGTCGGAGACATGGCGGCATTGTGGCGTCGCAGCCCTAGACGCCTGAAATCCCGGGATCGTATAGCATCAACACACCGAAAAAGGGACAAACGCCGTTTGGTTTCAGCAAGAGAAGGTTCTACCCCGACAAGGGCTTGTTACGGCAACAGAAAGGCCAGCTCTTGGCCCCCTGTTTTTGGCTGCTACTCGATCTTTGCCCATATAGTAATGTAGTAGTCTTAAAATTAGTGAGCCCGCATCCACACCGGCCCTGCATGAAGGGAGACAAGGAAGAGAAGGGGAGTCTAGCTCAACACCCTGGCAGACCATACCTGACAGAGAGAGAGAGAGAGGGGAAGCGCTGGACAGACCACATACGCTGGCCCTACATAGATGCAGTGTACAATCTTGACGTAATTCCGCAACCCCGCCAGCCATCGCGGCCAATGACACTAGTGGATCAGGAATGATGAGACAATGCGAGTCAGAGAAGCGTCTTTAGATGTTACAGTGGTCACGCGTGTGTCATGTATGCGCAAGCCATCAACGTTGTGTTGAAAACTTGTGGTTCCTGTCCCAAGCTCATGAGTCCTGGCCGCCGTGTTGCCGGTGAGCAAGAAGCCTTAGATGTGCTCTGGGGTTTTAAGTGCCGAGGACGATGGAGTGCAGCACTGCGCAGGCGGAGTGACAACGTGCAGCTACCGGGACGACTTCGGCCCAGGCGCTCCTGATAAACTCTACTTGTAGCTGACTCCAACTACTGAACCGTATGTTGTTTCGGGCTGACGTTTTGTAAAGGGGCTGTAATAGTGCAAATTGCAACCCACTAGAAGTCACGCTGACCGGCTGGCAGGCGCTTTCTGGTGTCCACTCTCGCCTGGAGGATCAGCTGCTGACAGGCTACTATGCCGTTGCGAGCTGCTTGGCTGAAGGCTTGATAAGCTGCATACTTGAGAAGGAAAGACTGTTTCCCGACATCATAAGATATCCCAATAACATCCAAGAACTCTGCAGGAATCAATGTCGGTGTTGCCTGTGCCGTCAGGCAGTGCCCATGCCAACAGGGCATGGGTGGCTTCATGTGCAGCAGTTGCCTTGAAGACTCTGCGTGCGGCACCGGGCGTTGCTCAAAGTCGAGGGCCCTGAATGAGACGCGGGACTCATTCTACGAAGCGCCAGCTGTGTAATTCTTGTTGCTCTCTCCGTCTGCACACTTCATGCCGTCTATATTGGGCTGAAGCCATCGCACCGCACCCCTGACAGGACAAGGCTTTCACTTGCAGCTTCTCGGACTCTTTCAGGAGATCCCCATCATACAAGCTATTTTGGCCAGTTGGGTGGGCAAGCCCACAAATTTTAATTCAGTATGCAAGAGCGACCAGGAGTGCAAGCCTGGATTTCATAAGCAACATGTGCAGTGAGCATCAACCAATCTTGATGCAGTGTAAGTGTGGAAATTGTGAGACAAGGGCTGACGAAGTCAGCCCTTCTGGAGTGAAGATCTTTGGGCAATGTACACCTTTGTCCAGTCCATGTGTGAAGTGCGCAGAATGCCACTGCAACTTCCCCGAGGACTCTTATTTGACGGACACGACAAGGACCGTGATTAGTCAAATTGCTGCCGGTTTAGTTTTTAGTTGCGAGGATGGACCGGCGCCGATGGGCAGTTGCCAAAGCATCTTTGAAGACCTGCCCATCAAAATGGAACTAGACTGCTCAACCGGAGCTTGCATACCAAATTAGCTAGCGCCCACATTTGAGTGGACAGACTCCGCGGAACTTCGATCGGGAAGGAGCTGTAGCCCATCCATGGCTGTAGCCTCGGAAGGAGCTGTTGTGTCTATCGTTGTGGTGCTTCTTTGGTTGACCCAAATCTTGTTTAGCTGGATTGTCACGCTGGCCTATGTTGTCTGGAGATCTTGCGCCTCTCCCGCTGAGTTCTGACACTGGCCCGAAAGACAGTCGGGGAAGGTTGCCTGGTGGGACGTTGGATGAGCTGGGTTTCGTCATATTAACCGAGTTCCAATTTGGCAGTAAGCTGCTTCCAAACCCCTGGCTCATCCTCTTTTTTTGTTCCTACCCTCTCGCAGAAGTGGTCCAATGTTTACTATTCATGATGAAGATGCTCTTAGGCCACTGCTGCTGGGCATGTCGTGCAACCACTGTGAAAATTGACGAAATCGGACAAATTAGAGTATGTAGAGACACTGATGGTGCCGAAAGACCTGCACCTACCTGCACCCGGAAGCGAAAAAGAGCAGGCACATTTTGGCGCATGCTTGCTTATGTCGAACCAGGTAGGAGTCACTTGAGAGCCTAAGTTGCAGGATGAAGCTTTCTTTTGGGAGGTCTAGGCTTCGAGGTGTAAGCAGGAAGGGAGGGGGGAGGAAGGAAGGAAAGGAAGGAACATCCTGACATCATGATCGGTTCCAAGGCCGACATGCAAAGCCATTGTGTCTGCGCCCCTCCCCCCGCCCCACCCCCGGCGACCGCTCCCTCCCACCCCCGAATTTCTGCTCCCTCCCTCCCCCCCTGCCCCTCCCCAACCCCGCCTTTTTTCAAGGCGCAAGATTCGTTCAAGAACTTATTGCCACCAAGGAGGAGATGCTTCAACCCATGTGAATCCCCTCGACGGCATACAAATATTTGTTTCAATCTACATCATTATGTTACTTAATTGAGTCACAATGGGCATTGCGAGCGGGAACGGTGTGGCGCCTAAGCGAGAGAGACACGAACCCAAACAAAAAGAATCGCCCAAACAACCACACAATCCTGATCTCCACGCTCGTTTTGCCCCAGGTTGGAGATGCCAAGCCTCTTCGTGATTTCTGTGAGAGCCTTTACAGCCCAAACTTGTGTACAGCGACTTCGGGATCCTGCGGAGGCCCGGCATGAGCTCAATGATGTAACCATGGATATGGGAGCTCAGCGCTCTAATGAGTGAACGGTTGAGCCGAGTGCTGAGTCCTTCCTTGGATGCGGGTGGTGACTGGCATGTGGGGTGCATACATGCCCTGTGCACTCTCAGTGCATTTCTGTGCATTCTGTGGCTGGGGTTCACATTCACAGCGCAAACATGCGGGACAAAAGCGCGAGTTGCGGTCCGGGGTCCGGTAGGTTGACTAAAACACGGTCACTCGGAACGCAGCTGCAAACGGCTTCAGGGTACGTGCTGCATGGCATTCGGCAGATTGTGAACAGGACCAATAGGATGGCAGCGGATGGCAACGTGCACTTCAGGGATCACTCGTGAACATCTTGGAATGATCCATATGTCAGCTCTTATACCTCTGTGAACTTCGCAGTATGGCAAATTTACTAACCAGCGCATTGTTGATTCTGCATGTATCTGCACACCATGCGCTGGTTGGTGTGCAGATACATGCAGAATCAACACACACTGCGTTGCAATTCGAGAAAGGAGACCCCCCCCCAGAACGCCCATTCATCTTCTCCTGAATCTTTTCCTGGCGTTCGCAGTCGAGAAGGGCACTTACGGCTGTTGTTGCACGATGCCTGCCAAGGATGCATCTGGTCTCCACAGCCGCATCCGTCGAGCTCGAGAGGGTGGGTTTGCCGAAGACCTGTGTGCAGCGTATGAGGGATGCATGCGCTCGGCTTTGCAGTTCAGCAGTATACTCTAGTATACTTGCCACATTGAACCTGGTGCCTCCTTCCAGCCTAGCCCATCACAAACCCTTGCCCAACGGAAATGCCAAAGATTCGATTTGTCCACATCGGCGAAGGCAATGACACTCCAGGATGTTCGCCTGTACTCTGCAGACCGTTTGGTTTCAGGAGGCTTTAGGGATAGTCAGCCAGAGCAGAACTGGAGCAGCTGACTGTTTCTGGGCGGCTCAGCTGCAACCAGAATTCGCGTTGCTTTTGCAGTTTGCTCATAATTTTGAGCACCGGGTAATTCATGACTGCCGCTTGTCATACCTTGCGAGGATGGGAAACATCGCTGATGCCTGCCGAACTCTGATGTGCAGCCTGCAGGTTCTGGCTGCTTGCTTCCATTAACTGGTACGGTCTCTAGCTGCTCAGGCACGAACTAAAGCTTGTCAGTTGGATTCCAAGAGCAAGGGCCATAGGCTAAAGCATTGGCACCTTGCGCAACAGCTGCCCAGATGCCCAATAAAACAAGGTGGCATTTCCGAACGCGGAACTGGAATGCGTCCTGCGGGTTCTGTCATGCTTCGGCCCTCGGGTATCCTCGCTGCGCATCGTCAAGTCGGTAAGAATAGCAGCTGAATCTTCCTTGATAGCCCGTTTGGGTGCTTCTCGTTCCCATCGTAGGCCATCCTCGTAGGCCATTCCCACGACATTCAAACCAGGATGCCATGGAGGCGCCATCATTGAATCGCGGGTACAGCTGCAACTTCCCTCTAGACTCGCCATTCACCCGTCCAGCGTTACGTTGCATTTCGAACCTGTGTGACCCCATCAGGGCAGCATCAGTTTATGGCGGACTGCTGCCACTCTGTGGAAGTGCTTTGATTGCCCACCCCCCCCCCCCCCCCCCCCCCCCCGACCCGTGCCATACCCACCCCTTGCATTGGATCCCTGGAACCCTTGCGCCCAATTCAAGACTATGGAAGAATCGTATCTGGAGCACACCTAACGCAGCTCGAATCCCGACCCTCTAGCTTCCTGAAACGACCAGTCTCCACGCTTGGTAAACCCAAATCTCCCAACGGATGAGCAGGACATCGACCATTGACAAGTGTCCGCATTTTCGGACTTATGATGTGGTTCACTTGCTACATTCGCTCACCAGTGCATTTGCTTGGGGCACCGCTCTCTCATGAAGGTCAACCCACGAATCCAGGAGCTATATAGAATGTAATTAGAATCCATCACGCAGATCAACCAAATAAGGTTCATCTTGGTTGTGCGTTCTTGAGACAGTAACTACTCTCCGAAAGGTACCATTGCCAGTATCTGCTGTGGGTTTTAACAGGGCGTCCATGTTGGAGTCCCACGGGACTAAGAACCGACCGTCGGACCCACAAGTTAATTTCAGGTAAACACATGTAAGCACCCTACCCTCAGCACGCCACACCTTGAAACCTGCAACCGTCCCGCCTGTCAGTCCTGCCCATTCCTCAAAGCACCAAATCTCCTTGAACGCACAAACCTCGCCCTGCTCAACATATCCTGCACCCACAATTCGAAACCCTTAAATCACCACCCTCTGCCCTTCCCTAGATCTTCCTCCACAGTTCATTTGGTCGTGAGACCGATCTGATCGTAGGAAGTTTTCATCTGCTGCAACCCTGGAATCCCCATCGGTTGCGGTGGGACCTAGTGGTAGTAAGTCCCATCGGGCTGTATGAGTGGTAGTGGGGGCTAACCTGAAAAGACCCAGCGCACCTTGTGTTTGGAAGAGAAACCACCCTTTTGTCGGTTTTCGTCGGCGCTCCTGCTTTTGGACCTGCAAAGCCAGCAGAGTAGAAGGGGCGTCAGAATGACCTCCACCTCCACGCATGCCCCAGGCTGGCAGTTCACGGAGCCGGACACGCGAGTGCTCCAGCCTTGTGAACCAGCACCGCTTCCTTGATGCAGCCAAGGACACCTCAACCTGCAGTGGCATAGTCACTGTATGTTTGTTCTCGCAACATCCAACATGGATTCAACTGGTGCAGTACATGCATGACGTCAGAATCGGATTGTCGCTTGTCAGAAGGCCGGCCACTTCTCGCATGTGCGGCACATGCTCAGCGAATGCCCCGAGTTGATCAATTGCCAGCCTGGTGGTAGATGGTCGGCGCTACACCATGCCGCCTACAAGGCGGGCACTTCTTGTGCTGTGGAGAAACCCTCCGCCTCTGCGTCATTGATGACTTATTTCGGCACAGGTGACATAAAGGAGCCCACCTGCCGAGTAGCAGCCTAACAGAGACGCCACCCGTGCTTTGTTGTTTTTGTTCTTCTCCGCCCCTCCCAGTGCAGTCTTTTACATTCCTATGGGAGCATCGAAAATGCAAGCGCGAAGTGCCCTCGCAGGGCAATGTGTCAGCTGTGCAGAGCTTGCTTGAGAACTTTTCCTGCAATTGACGCATCCATGTTTGAATGTGCACATGTTCGGCCAAATATGAGGCATCATGATCGGTCACATTATGTCACATTGCAAGGACATGTTCACAACCAAGGCTGGGTGCCTCCACAACCTTGCGCACACGGGATGGCTTCACGCCTGCGGAGGTGGCCGCCTCCAACGTTTTCGAACTCTTGCTGTATGTATCCCTGCAGGCCAGGAACATTTGCCTCGACTGTGTGTGCTTGTCGAGGGTGGATTGAGGCGCTGCACGGTCTGAGTTCAGAGTCTGAACACTAGATAAAGGCAGCAGCTACCGACAACGACAAGTCGAAGAGCTCCACCAGCTTAGTGGCTGCAAGCCAGTGCAGCATCTGATCCACGCAATGTTACGACGCACTGCAAGTCAGGCAAGGCTTATTCTGCATGTATTTCTAGGAGACTCGATTCGTGCTGGTCTAAGGTTGTGCGACGAAAGAAACCCTCAATTCCCTCGCCTTGTGGAGATTTACGCCTGATACGGTTCCTGCAGGCTGGACATGGTTGCAAGTCGCCTGCTTGCTTAGCAGCAAAGCCTCCAGGTCGTATGTCATTCAAAGCTGTTGGTGGTGCAAGCCTTTGAAGGAAGCAAGCTACTCCAACAGGCTCTAAACAGATTGCAAAAAGAAGTGCCTTTTGATGTTGCGAGCTATTGTTTTTTCGAATAGTCCGTGGTCCCATGTGCTGTCGTCAGCACAGCTAGGTGGAACCATGCATATCGACACTGATGTAATTGTTGGGCACAAATCCGATCCCACTAAGCCTGGCAGGTTTCTGTCAAGGCGATGACGGCCTGCAGTGTCACATATGCCTGGAAGACTTTACAAGTGGTGATGAGCTCCGGACGTTGCATTGCCGCTGCTGGCCTACAGCTTTGTCTGTCGAAGGGAAGTGTTTTCGCCACCCTTGCTGCGGATGATTCGTTGTTGGGACGTACCTGTGTCCTTGCCCTTTCTTCGCAGTCCTGAAACTATGGTTCTGGCATGTTCTAATTTTGGTACCAGTCTGTTTCACTTGGTGTAGGGGGGAGCGGAGCAAGCGATAGCACAGTAGCGGAGGCGGCATCGGTTTCAGTAGCAGCAACAGTAGAAGGTAGTGGTAGTAGTAGTAGTAGTAGTAGTAGTAGTAGCAGCAGCAGCAGCAGTAGTAGTAGTAGTTGTAGTCGTCGTCGTCGTCGTAGTCGCAGTAGTAGCAGTAGCAGTAGCAGTGGCAGTGGTAGTAGTAGTAGTAGTAGTAGTAGTAGTAGTAGTAGTAGTAGTAGTAGTAGTAGTAGTAGTAGTAGTAGCAGCAGCAGCAGCAGCAGCAGCAGCAGTCGTCGTCGTCGTCGTAGTCGCAGTAGTAGCAGTAGTAGTAGTAGTAGTAGTAGTAGTAGTAGTAGCAGTAGCAGTGGTAGTAGTAGTAGTAGTAGTAGTAGTAGTAGTAGTAGTAGTAGTAGTAGTAGTAGTAGTAGTAGTAGTAGCAGTAGTAGTAGTAGTAGTAGTAGTAGTAGTAGTAGCAGTGGAAGTAGTTGTAGTAGTAGTAGTAGTAGTCGTTGTCGTCGTCGTAGTAGTAGCAGTAGCAGTAGTAGCAGTAGTAGCAGTAGTAGTAGCAGTAGTGGCAGTAGTAGCAGTAGTAGTAGTAGTAGTAGTAGTAGTAGTAGTAGTAGTAGTAGTAGTAGTTGTTGTTGTTGTTGTAGAAGAACGAAACCGGTACCGCTACTACATAGTAGTAGTGGCAGACAGTGGCCGTCGGTGTCGTAGTCGTCGACGTCGTGGTGGTGGTGAGGTGGTAGTGGTGTTGATGGTGGAAAGTAGTAAGCAGTAAGCAGCAGAAAGTAGTCATTGGCAGCATCAAAGATGACAACCTGGAGTACCCAACACCTCGTAGCAAGTCGCAATGCGTCGCAAATGCTAAGTCTGCTAAGTGGCCAGTGTGAGAGGCCAGGCTTTGATTCCATTTTTCCCAAATTGCTGCTGCAATGCATCTTCCACAATCGCTAGGGCGAGGATAAATTATGAAATAAGAGCACATGTGGGTCGTACAGTTTTGACCGTTTGTTGCGCTCCCTTTAAGCAGATCTGAGGCCATTCCTTCCACGCCAGCTGCGTGGATGAATGGCTCCAGGAGAAGAGCCGTTGCTGTGCCTGGGCTTTGCAGATGATAACGATAGATAACGACAGATAACGTGCTGCAATTGCTCGTTTCGCATTGTCCACATTGCCCGATTTGGAACCCACGAGGTCCAATTTGTCGCAGGGACTGCGAAAATGCGAGTCAAGAGTGTCAAGATCAGTGAGGCCTTCGGAGCTCAAGGAGGGTCGCCACAGCTAAGACAGGAAGTAAAACAATCATAGAAATAACATAGAATGCACATGGAAGAACGGACACTGCTCCTTGTTTGGCTTTGGAAGGTTTATCACCTTCACTTCCAGAACATCTTCACGATGATGCTCCTGAGCTTTCCCCTTTGAAGTGATAGATGGAGAGCTTGTCACGTTCCGCACAATTTTAAGCGTTCCACTTACACGCCAATCAGAGCGCCGCCGGTGATGAGTTTGAGCATGGAGTCAAGAGCCAGCACAGGCTGAGTGCCAAGCAGGCGGTTGAGAACTTTAAGCTCAACCAACACATGACATGCTGTTGTCACTCTGCTGGCATTTTGCCGTGTTGAAGTCTTGGTGTCTTCCATAAGAGAAGTGCAAGGGAGGCGATGCACAGCGCAGCCTGGTCACGGATTCTGCGCATTCTGCGCACCGTAGAGGAGCTTGGACTGACTGGCATCCTGTGGTCTTAAGGGATGTCTCTTGGGAGGTCTTTGGGGTGATTCGTGCACCTTTAGTTGCTGGTGAAAATGGTGGTTCTGGAGGTGCGTCTGTCGTAACCTAGCTACTTGTCTGAGATGTTCTGGTGCCGCACTTTTCAACATAATGCGCTTCTGCCCCGAATCAATAACAATACACGTGAGATGTCAAGCGGACCCTGATCTCAGCAGTGTCCCCAGGCGGCCGCACTTTTATCGTCACAGAAAGGTGCGCGGAATACGGAAGAGCAAGACCCATGTTCAGGCCAGGCCGCGCTGTCTGGACCCCTCCACTGTACAGGCTGCGTGTTGAAGGACTGTCTCAACGTTACATCCTGCCAGCTTGCCAGAGTCAGCGGCGGGTAGTAGGCCATAGTACTGGATCAGACCATCTATGATCATGATAGTTCCCGAGGTCACGTGCCGCGCATGTGCCCCGTCAACGTTGAAGCCATTTGTACTCCTAGCACTGCCTCGACGAAATGCCTCACTACAAATGGATGAATATGGAAAATAGGACGCATAATGGACCCAAAGCAAATCCGCTGCGTTCCTCTAGAATGTTGAACTTGCCAATGGCGCGGGTGTTCAGCACAAGCGCGTGAGCTTTTAATGAGGCGGGCCTCACATTGCAGATATGATTTTTTGGTTGAATTTGGCCTTGACCGACCCCGCCATAAGCGGGAAGAGGGCGAGTTTCAATTCCGAGAACGGTCGAGGCAATGCATCCTTATAGTCCTTTGCTGCGGCAACTTCAGAAGCCGGAGCGACACACGATGCCGGACTTCAATGATCTTGCTTCAGCTCCTTGAGGCCGCCTTC
Organism: Symbiodinium natans; assembly: GCA_905221605.1. NCBI lineage: Eukaryota > Dinophyceae > Suessiales > Symbiodiniaceae > Symbiodinium > Symbiodinium natans. The sequence continues at coordinate 332,042 of CAJNDS010002304.1, forward strand.
GGCCCAAGAGATTCCCGAAAAGAGCAAAAAAAAAGTGCACAAGGAGAGCCGCGAAGCGCTGCGAATGAGCATGAAGCCGGAGTAGGGCATGATAAATATAGCCAATGACGAAGGAACAGATGCATAACACCATGTAGCACCGCAACACACCCTGGCTTTCAGCACATGCCGAGGTTACAGTGCGATGCCTCTTTTGTTTGGCCGTGTCGTCCAAGGGTTCAGCAGCCATCATTGTGAACCTGAAAAGTTTAACAGGCAAAAGCAAGGAATGACAGTGCAAGGCTGGTGCCTGCATCCCGTCAGGTGGGAGCCAGCTTTGACCTTGCCAAAGACGGGCTGAGGCGAACGAGCCCCTTAATGTTGCCGAAGGCTTTCTATGATTCTCACCAACGCCTGCCGTGTGCATCAGGCCTGGTGAGTCTGGGTATACGAAAGGCGTGGTCAACCTCAACAGATGCGATCAACTCTAGTTTTCTCCTGCACTCCCAATTCCTGCGGAGGCAGCGGGCCTGAATCCAAGGACCCTGCTGCGCCGCTGTCCCAGATCTCGCTTGCATACTCTTGCTGGAGCATTGTCTAGACTAGCAACTACCGGCTCCCAGTTTGCTCCCCACAGATGAATCAGATGTGCATCTTGGACGGTGCAAGGTCTGCCGGACTACCTACTGTCTTCGCCCTCTTGGAGTGTGACCCTCTGTCCCGAGATGCCTGAACAGTAGGCATGGCTGACTCCGATGGCTGACCATGAGAGGCTTCTGGTCCACGACTTCATGGAATATGACCACGCCTTAGCTCACGGTGGTCAGACATCAGACCATGTTCAATTTTTACACTGAAATCTAAATACGCTGCCAAGAACACAGGTACCACAAGAGTCTATTCCACGGCTAACGACCTCGATTGGAGCGCTGGCACGCTTCAACGGGCTAGGAGCTTAAGAGGCAGCACCTGAAGAAACCCGAAGACCAATACGATGCTGTTGAAGTCATCTTTGAGCATCTCTGACCTTGCCTAAACCAAGGCTTGGTGTGAACAGCTCGTTGACGGCCGTGGGTCCACAGCTTATATCCGATCTCGATTTTCTAGCCCAATTTGGCGACGTCGGCTCGCATGGGTTTTGCCAGGCTTCCTTTGGAATGTGGCAGACGCTTTGGCCAGGTATCACTGTGCCAGAACCTAAGCCCTGAGCAGATAAAACAGATTGATAGACGCTCTGAAGTTGAGTGACAAGTTTCTTTGTGGCACGCCGCCTCAAGACGTAGTTTCATAGTTTTACAGTTTTTTCCCGCCTATCCTTCAGCAGCATGGCTCCTCTCGACATCATCGCACCGCGCGTGGGCATCAGCAACACTGTCGGCGAAAGGCGCACCAGCTCTCATCACTTCCAGTTTGACTGGAATCTGTGTCATCTTTCAGACACGACTGCTCAGACCAAACGCTCCACGCCGTCTGCGGGCATCCCGCATTGTGGAACAGCCATCGTCCGAGACGCAGCCCAGGTTGGCAAAGTATGGCAGAAGAGTCTTCCAACATTTTGAAGTTGACATGCATGTAAATAGCCTGAAACGCTTGCAGCATGTGAGTCTTTCTGCAACCTGACTCAGTCTTGGGCGGAATGAGTTCCTGCAATTCCTTGGGGTTTCCACTGTGGCGGCCATCTTCACTGTTGGGTCACTGCGATCACGGGTCAAAGCGCAGGTGCCGCCTTTGGTCTTGCATTGCTCAGCCTTGTTAGTTGCTTGTGTCAGACCATTCTTGCGTACATCCCTTCACAGCAGGCAGGCACTTCCCGGTAGGACACCCTGCGCCCCCTCAATCGTAAAACGAGATCTGGCAGGTAGTAGAACGTAGGAATGGCCGTAGGGGACTTGTTTAGGTTTCATGGTTCATTCATGTTGGGCTTGGTTCAACAAGCCTCGAGAACAAACCAAACGGCTCCAAAAGGGTCTCAGCTGGTCTGCTTATGGCAAGAAGTAAGTTTTCCGATGGCTCCCAGCGTTGCAAGCGTAATCCTAGTGTCCTGCAGTGTGGCTGGTCTGCTTGGCGGGCAGCAAACTCCGTGAAGTTTTTGATTTGGTAAAAAGGCCAAAGCTGCTTAGGGATCTTAAAAACTGTTTCAGGATCAACCTCTCACCTTTTCCAGGAGGGCAAGGAAAGGAAAGGCCCCTCGCCTTGGTCGGCACAGCATGCTCGCTGTAAAGAGCATCGTGCCGTCCAGAGGATTTGCTGCCAATATCCTACCGTCGAGAGAAGTTATGGAAGGGAGTGAGCGCAAAATTCCCAGCTTCGCTACGACCTTGGGATGTAACTGTCTCTGCTTCATCTCAAGCTGCGCTACTCACTAGTCTCACATAAGTGATTGCAATGTCATGTGCGCAAGTGAAGGGTCCTGACACTTCCCCCCGTAACTCCCAGACCCCCGCCCCGGAACCTCAGAACCGATCTGTTTTCCCATGACCCCCCGTTTCGGCTTCAGAACTCCCAAGCGCCCGATCCATCCGAAACCAGCCCCGGAAGAACCCGGAGCCTGTTGAAACGCCTCAATCAGCCCCAGTCTTTAAATTGGACTGACGACTCCGAAGTAAGCTCACGACACTTGCGCTGGCGGGCCAGCATCTGCAGGTGCCAGGCGAGCCGAATCTCTTGCTCAATGCTTTCTCTTGTGGCACGACGCCACTCCGAAATCCGAAGTACTTGGGCGGAGGTCGTGGCTTTGCTTGTGTGGCGTGTGACATCATGTGATGCCGACAGTGACGCTGTTTACCGCTGCGTGGGTGCATAGCAGGTGCTGGCAGGTGCATAGCATGTTTATTGTTCGACACTCTGGCAGGTGTGCAGGCCGAAGTTTTCTCCGCCGACACAGCAAATGGCCAGGCTGTGGTGAAACTCGGTCGAACCAACACCGACTATGCCAACCGAGACTTTGGCAGCAATGAGTCGGTTGGACTGCCAGTTGACGTTGGGAGGCTGCATGTGGCCCTGCAGTGTTTCAGGAAGCTTGGAGCACGAACAGAAAGTCCTTCAGATCTTGAATGATGCCAAGGCAGCACCAAAATTATTTGAACGCCCGCTGGTAGCCGGACATGCTGAGTCTTCGAAAAGGAATACAACTGGAAGAAATGCGCTTCGTCTGTTTGTTTCCCAAACTAGCAGACCACCAATATGTCTCCGCAACGCGGGACCCGAGAAGCATGCAGGCAAGGGCTCTGAGCCCGTATCCTTCGCTAAGCTGCGAGTGCTTCAACTCGGGAAGCGCATGGAAGCGCTGTAAGAATGCCGAGGCGAAATTCCGATGACAGCTCGGAGTTGAGAGAACCCTGGAATGGCATACTACCATGGGAGTCTCTACCTCGGTGTAGGCGAGCAATAATCTGTACCACATTGTGTTACTTTGTGTAATGGGCTAGGTGGGCAGCAAGAACGGCTGCCGCGCGCAGCATCGGGCAGTCCAACCCGCCATTCGTCCCAAAATGTATTCGCTAGACGTGTCGGGTTCAGCGACGTGTTCGCGCCGTGAGGTGGTAAGTGCTTCGTCAGTGAGAGTTTTTCGGAAAGTCGTGTTTTCCTGAACCCTCTTTAACACCCCCCCCAGAGCCTTCGGAATTCAACTCTGTCTCAGATTCCGGGGTTCACTTGGCCGTCTCTAGGACATCAGTCTGAAGCGAAACACGCGCAAGAAACACAAATCTAGCTGTCCAACTCATGAATGGATCACATGTCTCGACTTCAAACTTGAACAAAACCCAGCCGACATGCTTGACTTTATTTGAGGCTTTGAGGCAGAGTCGCACAAGGAGACCAGAACCTAATTGATTGTTGACGCCATAAGGGAAGTTATCCGGCACCATATAATACACATCCGGTGGCTCGACTGTTCGGCTTCTAGTGGGGGTCTCCTTCCAGATGCCGGATAGATAACGCAATCAAGCTTCTTCTTTCAGGAAAGTGAGAAGAGTGTTCCATGTCCCAAATGCGTCGCACAATCGCGATTGATGGAGTCTGCAAGCCTATGCGATAAGCGGCGCAGCTTGGAGGTCCCGAACGTCGAGCGCTGCATTGGCTTTGGAGAAGTAACGACAACTGCTGGCCCTCGCCAGGGCTCCTCGAGCCATTTAGACTCAGACCTGCTCTCGGGTCACTTGTGTTCTTGCAAAAAATTTGTGGAATGAGCAGAGGCGTGCTTCTGACTTGACAAAGGCATGGTGTTGACTCCTTGCATGTCGCTGGGCTGGACTTAAGCCTAACTTAGCGTTTTCAACGTTGCGGAAAGGCCTTTTTTTGCCAGTCACAGCAAAGAGCACGCTCCGTCTTCCAGGCCAGGGCGCAACATCTCGGTGAAGACAGGCTGTGGAAATCCAAAACTTCTGGAGTCTCAGGAGGCCGGTGCTCCGAGATTTGGAGAGCTTTTTGTCAGGCATATCAGTAGTGCCACCTGACAGGAGGAACGTATGGAAAAATTTATGGCCACTGCCGCCACTTTGCTGTGTTTGTTTGGATTGTCTCTGCTGTAAGCACTGACCGGACCACCAAAACAGTTGTTTGGGTTTAGTCTAACTGAAAAGCACTACAGGTACGTGTGTTGGAGGCTGGTGTGGCCGGTGTTGACGTCCAGGTCGACCGCCCTCTTCTCCCTTGAGAAGCCATTTGCTGTTAAGCTGCTACTTGGACCGTCTTCCGCGTGCCCTGTCAATTCACGAAACCTGAAGGTGCTTGAGTCGCCCTCCAGCAATGATATGCTGTGGATGCTCGAACGCACAATGGCATATGACATCGCGGCAGCTTGCTGAGGTTGCTGTCCGAAATAGCTTGCCTCTGCTTTACTGCTAGCTAGAGATTACTCGGTGCCATGTAATTCGCTCGGACAAACTAAACGACAGAATCTCCGAGGATCGACTTCACGGAGGCAGCACTGCTGAGAAAGCAAGGCACCCACAGCAGGGTTTCAGAGCCTTCCACGACTGTTTTGCCATTTTCCTTATAGCAGATTCACTTGGACATCGATAATGTTGATCTGAGAACTTTTTAACTTTAACTTTAACCCCGTTCTCCCATGGGAGAACTGGAAAAGCCACCGCCCCAAAGTCATCGCGATGAAAAGTTGCTTGTGGAGGCCGCACCTGAAGCCCTCAACAACCTTGGCATGGCATAGACCGCCTGGGTGCTGAACCTTACCCTCCCAATTTAGATGCAATTCAGATGGAAGCTGGCCGAACCGAACCTCTTCCCTCCAAAGCTGCACGCATCAGTCCCGTCACCCTGCAACTGTCGCTTCTCACTCAAAGGCTACCTCAGCCGATTGGCCCCTCCGCGCACGCCCGGGGGCAACTGAGACACATCAAACGACGGTACCATGGTCACCACTTGAATGTCAAGCATCGCGATTGTTGGTCCGCATGGGTGTCACTGCTAACTCTCGCATACAAATAATAGAAGATCGGCTTCCCAAAGCTGCCACCGCCAGAGGATTTTGAACCACCGAGGCTCTGGTGAAAAGAGGAAGTGTGAGCAGAATACTCGCATGGCGCATGGGTTTTCCAGAAGTACCGCTAGCATTGGTCTCGTAACTGCTTAAAGGAGCAGGCTCTTCAAGCCACATTCCTTGCCAAGCTTGCCAGGAAGAACCTGATGCCATCGAGGGAGCTGCTTCACAACCTGAATTCAGTCTAAACCCGTTATACGAGCATTGTGTTTGCAAATGGGGTTCTTCTTCGTCCCTCAAGTATATCCTGAGCCGTTAAACCAAAAGGCAAATCCAAAAGTTACAAAATGCTTACATGTTAAACCCTTGAAAGCCCCAAAAGCACAAACAAGCAAATGCATTCTAAACCCAAAACACCTTAACTCGAATTCTGGTGCTGGGAGGTGCTGACGTTGCCGTGGAAGGTCCCCCGATGATTTGCCCAGAATACGAGAGACGGTACAAGACGCTTGGACTTTGGGGGGGGGGGGGGGGGGGGGGGGGTGTGCAGCTTAAATAGGGTCTATTTGGAAGCTGAGACTCGTGTTTTAAAGAGGAAATAAGGCCCCCAATACGTATACTTATTTACAAGAGACAACTTCCAAATAGACCCTATTATCGTTTCTGGGGGGTCTGGGGCAAGGAATTAAATAGTTTAAATTATTTACATTATTTAAATTATTAAATTATTTAAATTATTTAATTCCGGTGGGGGGAATTAAATAATTTAAATAATTTAAATCCGAACCCCCCCTTTCAGATTTAAATTATTTAATTCCCCCCCCCTGGAATTACATAATTTAAATAATTTAAATAATTTAAATAATTTAAATAAGTTAAATAATTTAAATCCGAAAAGGGGGGGGGGGGGGGGCCAGGCCCCACCGGGCCCCGTCCCCCTCCCAGAATTAAATAATTTACATAATTTAAATCCTGAACACCCCTTTCGGATTTAAATTATTTAAATTATTTAATTCTGGGAGGGGGAGGGGGCCTGGTGGGGCCTGGCCCCCCCTTTTCGGATTTAAATTATTTAAATTATTTAAACCATTTAAATTGTTTAAATTATTTAAATTATTTAAATTATTTAATTCCGGGGGGGTAATTAAATAATTTACATAATTTAAATCCGAACCCCCCCTTTCAGATTTAAATTATTTAAATAAATAATTTAAATAATTTAAATCCGAAAAGGGGGGGGGGGCCAGGCCCCACCGGGCCCCCTCCCTCTCCCAGAATTAAATAATTTAAATAATTTAAATCCTGAACACCCCTTTCGGATTGAAATTATTTAAATTATTTAATTCCGGGGGGGGCCTGGTCGGGCCTGGCCCCCCCCGATTTAGTATCGGGGAATTGAAAGATTGATTTCATGTCAATGTCCAGGGGCCCGATTTGGCCAAATTTTGCCGGGCAGCCTCCGGTCAAAATTTGGCCAAATCGAGCCGCGCCTTTCTGAAGGCCCGAGATTATTTTAAACTATCGCGGCTCGATTTGGCCAAATTTTGCCGGGCAGCCTCCGGGCAAAATTTGGCCAAATCGGGCTGCCCTTCGTATGCCATGAGAAATGCGCGGCTCGATTTGGCCAAATTTTGCCCGGAGGCTGCCCGGCAAAATTTGGCCAAATCGGGCCCCTGGACATTGAAATGAAATCAATTTTTCAATTCCCCGATACTAAATCACGAGCCCGGGCCTCCCCCTCAACACTAAATTACGAGCCCGGGCCTCCCCCCAATACTGAATTACGAGCGCGGGCCTCCCCCCAATACTAAAGTACGAGCCGGGGAATTAAATAATTTAAATGCCCGGACGCCCCCCCTGGGGCATTTAAATTATTTAAATTATTTAATTCCTGACCCCCCAACCCCGACCCGCAAATGTTGTTCCTACCCTTTTCCGTTGTGTGTGGTATTTGCAGGACTTTTGCAGGGTGCCAAGGGGATCCCGGCAAATTTTGACCCGCAAATGTTGTTCCTACCCTTTTTCGTTTTGTGTGGTATTTGCAGGACTTTTGCAGGGTGCCAAGGGAATCCCGGCAAATTTTGACCCGCAAATGTTGTTCCTACACTATTCCGATTTGTGTGGCATTTGCAGGGCTTTCGCAGGGTGCCAAGGGGATCCCGGCAAATTTTGACCCGCAAATGTTGTTCCTACCCTTTTCCGTTTTGTGTGGCATTTGCAGGACTTTTGCAGGGTGCCAAGGGGATCCCGGCAAATTTTGACCCGCAAATGTTGTTCCTACCCTTTTTCGTTTTGTGTGGTATTTGCAGGACTTTTGCAGGGTGCCAAGGGAATCCCGGCAAATTTTGACCCGCAAATGTTGTTCCTACCCTTTTCCGATTTGTGTGGCATTTGCAGGACTTTTGCAGGGTGCCAAGGGGATCCCGGCAAATTTTGACCCGCAAATGTTGTTCCTACCCTTTTCCGTTTTGTGTGGTATTTGCAGGACTTTTGCAGGGTGCCAAGGGGATCCCGGCAAATTTTGACCCGCAAATGTTGTTCCTACCCTTTTTCGTTTTGTGTGGTATTTGCAGGACTTTTGCAGGGTGCCAAGGGGATCCCGGCAAATTTTGACCCGCAAATGTTGTTCCTACCCTTTTCCGTTTTGTGTGGCATTTGCAGGACTTTTGCAGGGTGCCAAGGGGATCCCGGCAAATTTTGACCCGCAAATGTTGTTCCTACCCTTTTCCGTTTTGTGTGGTATTTGCAGGACTTTTGCAGGGTGCCAAGGGGATCCCGGCAAATTTTGACCCGCAAATGTTGTTCCTACCTTTTTCCGTTTTGTGTGGTATTTGCAGGACTTTTGCAGGGTGCCAAGGGGATCCCGGCAAATTTTGACCCGCAAATGTTGTTCCTACCCTTTTCCGTTTTGTGTGGCATTTGCAGGACTTTTGCAGGGTGCCAAGGGGATCCCGGCAAATTTTGACCCGCAAATGTTGTTCCTACCCTTTTCCGTTTTGTGTGGCATTTGCAGGACTTTTGCAGGGTGCCAAGGGGATCCCGGCAAATTTTGACCCGCAAATGTTGTTCCTACCCTTTTCCGTTTTGTGTGGAATTTGCAGGACTTTTGCAGGGTGCCAAGGGGATCCCGGCAAATTTTGACCCGCAAATGTTGTTCCTACCCTTTTCCGTTTTGTGTGGTATTTGCAGGACTTTTGCAGGGTGCCAAGGGGATCCCGGCAAATTTTGACCTGCAAATGTTGTTCCTACCCTTTTCCGTTTGGTGTGGTATTTGCAGGACTTTTGCAGGGTGCCAAGGGGATCCCGGTCTCCTGTCTTCATTTCTCCTCCATGATTTTCATTGCTTTTCCCATGAAAATTGCTTCCTTTTGATCTCTCCTCTCTCCTTTCTCTCTCCCTTCTCTTCTCTTGTTCTCTTTTGAATCTCAAAATCACACCAAAGGAAGCTTCTTTTCCTTATTGAATGAAAAAGAAAAACAAGAACAGAGATAGGTAAAGACACTGAAGAGCTCCACTGCCTATTGTTTCATTCCCTTTCCTCTCTTTCTATGTGTTGTTTCCTTGTCGTTTCAGAAAGCTAGCAAAATAAGGGCAAGGGGGCTTCCTGAAGAGGAGAGAGGGCACCTATTTTTTTAATTATAGAGGGGAAAGCGAGAGACAAGGAAGGGAGAGATGATAGATAAAGAAGAGTGCTATCCGTCTCCTTGTTTCTTGTGTCTTCTCTTCTTTTCAGTTCATCATATTCCTCTTTTCGGCCTGTCTCTTCTGCTCTTGTCCTTACCCTTCTCCTTTTCAAGTTCTTCCTTTTTAGTTTTTCTGTTTCGAAAAGAAAGAGGGAAGGGAGAGAGAAGGGCGAGAGGATAGATAAAGAAGAGTGCCATCTTCTTTGCGCCTTGTTTTGTCTCTCCATCTTCTTTGTTCATCTCTCTTCTATTCTTTTCTTGGCTCTTCCCATTAGAATTGTGTTCCTTTTATCTCTGCTCTCTCCTTCTCTTTCCCTTGTCTTCTCCTGTTCCCCTTTAAATGACAAAAACACAAGAAAGGAAGAAGAGGGGAATGGAGGCCCCTTTCCGGTATTCTCCTGTTGCAATGAATAAGGAAAAGAGCATAGGAGATAAGGAAGGGAATTGAAAAGAAAATGGGCGATCGGGTGTCCTTTTTGCTAGTTTTCTGCATCTTCAAGGAAGAAAAAAGGACACCCGCCCAAGAAGGAAAAGTAACTTAAGAGATAGGGAGGAAATTGAAGAGCTCCTCTCTTTACCTAGTCATTCCCTGTCCTCTCTTCTTCCTATCTGTTGTTTGTCTTATTCGCTTCAAAAAGCAAAATAAGGGAAAGGCGATTTCCTGAAGAGGAAGAAGGGCGCCTACCTGTGAATAGCAAGATTGATTTTTCTAATTAGGGAGAGACTTGCCCCGCCTGAGCCTCCTTGGCCTGCTTGTTGTGGCCACATACAGTTGCGCTTCCAGCAAAATGGCATCCTTGTTATCTCGTCTCACTTCTCTTTCCCTTCTCTCCTTCTGTTTCCTTTTTACTGATAAACCACAAGAAAGGAACTTGTGTGATAAGGCAGTGGAAGGGTAAGCAGAGGGTGACTCCTGGCGCGTGGACCGGTCCATACTTCATCATACCCCTCCTCTCGACCTATCTCTTCTGTTCCTTTCCTTACCCTCTCCTTCTCATAGTTCTTCCTTTTTGTTTTCTTATTTCGAAAAGAAAGAGGGAAGGGAGAGAGAAGGGAGAGAGGATAGATAAAGAAGAGTGCCATCTTCTCTGCGCCTTGTTTTGTCTCTCCCACTTCTCTATTCATCTCTCTTCTATTCTTTTTTTGCTCTTCCCATTAACAATGCAATCCTTTTGTCTCTCCTCTCTCCTTCTCTCTCCCTTCTCTTCTCCTGTTCCCCTTTAAATGACAAAAGCGCAAGAAAGGAAGAACAAGAGGGGAATGCTTCCTTTTGTTTTCATTTGAAAGGGAAAGATAAGAAAGAGAGGAAAGAAGAAAACGAGCACCATCTTCTCTTTGCCTGATTTTGCACCTCCCTCTCCTGTCTTCATTTCTCTTCCATGATTTTCATTGCTCTTCCCATGAAAATTGCTTCCTTTTGATCTCTCCTCTCTCCTTTCTCTCTCCCTTCTCTTCTCTTGTTCTCTTTTGAATCTCAAAATCACACCAAAGGAAGCTTCTTTTCCTTATTGAATGAAGAAGAAAAAGAAGAAAAGAGATAGGTAAAGACACTGAAGAGCTCCACTGCCTATTGTTTCATTCCCTTTCCTCTCTTTCTATGTGTTGTTTTCCTTGTCGTTTCAGAAAGCTAGCAAAATAAGGGCAAGGGGGCTTCCTGAAGAGGAGAGGGCACCTATTTGTTTTCATTATAGAGGGAAAAGCGAGAGACAAGGAAGGGAGAGATGATAGATAAAGAAGAGTGCTATCCGTCTCCTTGTTTCTTGTGTCTTCTCTTCTTTTCAGTACCCCTCCAGAAAATTCAAATGGCCTCCTTGTTGTCTCTCCTCTCTCACTTCCCTTGCCCTTCTCTCCTTCTGTTACATTTTAACGAATAAAACACAAGAAAGGAACTTGTATGATAAAGCAGTGGAAGGGTAAGCAGAGGGTGACTCCTGGCGCGTGGACCTTGCCCATACTTCATCATATCCCTCTTTTCGGCCTGTCTCTTCTGCTCTTTTCCTTACCCTTCTCCTTTTCAAGTTCTTCCTTTTTAGTTTTTCTGTTTCGAAAAGAAAGAGGGAAGGGAGAGGGAAGGGAGAGAGGATAGATAAAGAAGAGTGCCATCTTCTTTGCGCCTTGTTTTGTCTCTCCATCTTCTTTGTTCATCTCTCTTCTGTTCTTTTCTTGGCTCTTCCCATTAAAATTGTGTTCCTTTTATCTCTCCTCTCTCCTTCTCTTTCCCTTCTCTTCTCCTGTTCCCCTTTAAATGACAAAAACACAAGAAAGGAAGAACAAGAGGGGAATGGAGGCCCTTTTCCTGTATTCTCCTGTAAAGAAAAGAGGATAGGAGATAAGGAAGGGAATTGAGGAGCTCCTTTCGCTACTTTCTTATGCCCTTTCCTTTGTATCTACCACACAAAAACACGACTCTCAGCTTCCAAATAAACCCTATTTAAGCCACCCACGGGGGGGGGGGGGGGGGGGGGGGCAATCGCAGGGGTTGCAGACATTTTGCGGCATGGCGGCTCCGTCGTCCCCAGCGCTGACCACCAGGCCAGAGGCCGCGTCGAATTCCAGGCATCTTGCCCACCCTGCATGCATCTCCACCTCCAACAGCACAACAGAAGAGGGTTTAGGGCCTCATAGGGTTTGGGGTTTAGGGTTTTAGGGTTTTAGGGTTTTAGGGTTTAGGGTTTATGTTTCTTTTTGGTTGCCAGCGTTCAGGAACCAAAAAAAAAGCAGCTCCGGCAGCTCCCAAATCCTTGGCCTCGCTATCGAGGAGGCGAAGGAGCCCAGGCGTGTAGCGCCACAGCCGCAATGTTCCATCTCTTCCTGCGCTTACCGACAAGTTCTCGATCATGTTCGTACCTCAGGGACTGAACGGAACAAGACAATGGAGGGTAAGAAAACCCTCCGCCGGATGTCAGAAACAGCGAACCGCGATGTGACACAACGTGCTTACCCTAACGGCCACCAAACTAGCATCATAATCGCCACTCACATGTTGCCAGTGTCGGGGACTTTCAAGGTCAGAGGCAAAGTGTCCGAAACCCTATGAAACTCGCCAAGCTGCAGAGGCCTGTAATGCCTTCTGCATGAACTTCAGTAGACGTAGCAAGCAGTGCAAACGCACCCGTAGTCCCCACGCGCCACGCGCGCACAAGACCATCCAGCCCTGCCGTGATGAGAAGCCTCACATGGAACTTTGAACATTCAACAGCTTGTCATGGGAAGAAGCTTGGCATGAACCCTGAGACCAGCACAGTTTTCAAACTGACAAACTTACAAACTCACAAGCCTTGTGTACAGATTTGTTCGTTGAGGGCCCTGCCTGCTACCAGAGAGAAACTGCAGCGCAACCACGAAGTCCCTGTGTGCTTCTGGCCGCGAGCCTATCAATAACAGCTCTTCGCCATTGAGCTCCCAGGCTTTGAGGCAGCAGTCCTGCTAAGGAAAACATGGGGCAGCAGCACACAAGGTCTCTGGAGATTGCAGGCACAATTGCAGCGTGCTTGCGTCTGGCGAGCACGAACCAAGTGTCGTAGACCTATTGCAAGCAGACAAGCGAGCCTTGCCCGAACTGAAAATGATACCTGTCTGGGTGTCGAAATGCATGGAATAGATTGTATCCTTAGGCGGCAACAACCTGACTGCGTGTCACATCGGCGAGGATGTATGGCAGTCTAGAGTCCTGATGGGCATCGGTCCAGGATATTCGCGGCTTAGCCGGAGAATGAGCATCCAGCACATAGATGCTTCGACCAGAAGAGACTGCCAAGAAGCCGCTGGGGCCCTCTACCACCACGCGGGTGTCCTGGCAGAGGGTCTCACAGCGAGCACGGTGGCGTCCTATCGCTCTGTCGTTCTCAGCCCCCGGTCCTCTGCAAAGCCCTCACAACTCCACAGGTGGCTTACCTGAGTATCCATGTGTGAGCCGCGATTCCTTACCAAAAAGGCGGGCGCTGTCGGATGACACCCAAAACACGTGCCATGTATCGTGACCCCACGAAGGTTTTGCGGACATCGATCAGCCCTGGCACCAGCGTCTTGTTGACGGCAAATGCGTAGCAGCCCTTGCCGATGGCAAGGTAAGCCTGTGAGACAGGGCAGGCCCTCGGCCAATACGACTACGAAAAGCATCTTCATAAACAAAAGTAAGCGAACAATGACGAAACCGTCGGGGGCATACATGAACGAACAATAATCGACTCGTTCGTGATGAAACAAACAATGGCCACTCCTATATCACAGATGATCATGGTCAGGTGGCAAGGGCAATAGCTTAACAGCAAGCAGAAAAAACATGACATAACTATGACGAATAAAGCGGAAGATGACTCATGATGATGATTGTACCTAGCGTGCTCGATCGAACATAGCCGACACGGACACGTTTTGGCATCGCTGCAAAGATGAGACACATTGCGACGGCAGCCAGCAGAGCATCTTCCCGCAACAACGATAAGCGGTACTCGTAGTCAAACTAAGTAAAGATAGCGACTCTGCAAGCACGCACACACACACACACGCAGCTCATGACGCTGAGACTGGCAAAAAAGCAAGATGAGCCACTAGCACAGCGACCACAACACAGTAGCAAATATCATCGCCAATGCCTCATCATAACAATGACAATCCTGATGGGGCTTCGACTCACACACAACACACACACCTGGTGTAGTTTTGTTGCCACCCGTTTAGGGTTCAGGTTCCGCTGCCTTGGACTCATATCTCGACCAGCACAGGCGCGACATGTTAGGTGAATCATCGCAGGACAAAGCCGGTAGTGTGACGGCAGTGTCAGATTTGTCCGATGAGGCTGCGTCCCTTATTTTCGGCGGCCCTTCTACCGGGAATCCGACCGGTACTAGTAGGAGGCCATCTAGAATTCACTAGTACACGTCTAGTACAGAACCACAAGCACACAGAGGGGTCTCCAGGTTCAAGCCGTCACCCCGCAAGTTTGCTAAGCAAAAAACAAAGAAATACCACATGGTATGACCAGCTGAGACTGACTGAGTGTTGTACTTGCTCACAAACAGCACAAACATTGGAGGGCTGTGGAAAACCCAACTGAATCCTACAATCTCTTGAGCCAAGGAAACAGGCAACATGCTCAAAGCCATGATGTAACTCGTGACAGAACGAAGCGAAAACTCTACAATGGATTGTTAGCGGCAGTGGCGCTCAACCATTCACCTCATCTCACCTCTATACTTGCAACTGAAGTGATCGTCCTGCTTCGAAGGCTTGCTAGCAGAGGCTGTGCCCACTGGCGCTGCAGTGGCCGATGGGGCCGCATTGACGGCCGCAGTCCCTGGAGCGATCAAGCCTGCTCAGCCACGGCACGTCTTTTACTCTTGGCAGCGGCAAAGCATGTGGACCCTGCCTATCAAACATCCTGCCCTGGGAATGTGCGGCCCCAGAGCGTACAATGAGTCTTTGAGGGCCGCGATGTCCTCGCCACAATGTAAACGGCCAAGCTTGTCACGGCTCGACCAACAAACTCGATGCTATGAATGCTTAAAAGTTTCAGACTCGCCTACGACAACACAAACTGTGTACGTTGATGTGACAAACTGAACAAGTTGCACGACTCAGCTGTCTGTTGCGCCAATCATTTGTGGCACATCTTGGCAGGCCTGGCATTAACTGTCAACGAACTCTGTCACAAGCACACCTTCACGATGCGGGCGGCTTTCACAGCGTCCAACCGTGGTTCTAAAAAGATGCAACGAAGAGTAAGCGGGAGCCAGTATACACATGTGAACCACGTCAGGTCACCCCACGGATCGCCTACAACCTAAACCCTAAACCCTAAACTTGATAGCTTCGATGCTGTCCTCCCCGCATGGCATGACGTACAAGGCCAGCGAGCCATCGAGCCGGGCCACTCCTGCCCTACTTTTCGCACGGAAGTACCTCTCAGCAGCTGGAATGAAACCTCACGTGCTCAGAGATCTAGATCAACATGAGCACCATGAAAGCCATGCGACAGATGGCCTCAAAGGAAGCTAGCACCATGATTACCATGATTCATGAGTGCAAGACAAGGCATAGGATCACTTGTTGTACTCTTCGAAGCTTGCCTACGAGGAAGCACAGCGCAAAAGGTCTTTCCAAGGAAGCTGGATGATCGCGGGCCTGCTCCATGAAGCTATTCCTGAGCCAGCGAGTGGGTGATTGCTACCATCCCACCCTTTCCGCAAATCCACCATCTCCGCTCAACCTTTGCTGAGCACCCTGCGGTACGAGGGAAAGGATTGAACCACTCGCCACCTAACGCCAGGTTTCGAAGCATCTTGGGTTCGAGATGCTACTGTACTCCTGGTGAAAACGGCCTGGGCAGAAGATGTCTAAGCTTCTCGCCATGCGCAGCAAGAATTTGAACATTTGACTCTCCATACTGGTGCGATCCCTGCTACCTAATACAGCTTCAATCGGTAGCCGGACCTCAGGAAAATCCGCCCTAATCGAAAACCAACCCACGCCAAGCCCTCTTGTGCAGATCGGTTCGGGGTCGTGAGCAGTTGCCTGAACATTAGGGAAAGCGTGCGTTCCAAGCCTTCTTCGCTACTTCGTCGAAGGGGACACGGTGGGTGATGTCCTTACAAGCGAGTTTGATGATGCAAAGCTGCCCCTGCCATACTAGTAGGAAGCATCAACTTGTACACCCTGTAGGTGAGATACACTTGGGATCCCACAGCCACACTGGAATTGGCAGCGGCAGATCGCAGAACGACCTGTTAGGGAGAAAGCTGACGCGGATGCTGTGGATGGGCTGCTTCAGACGCAGAAAGCTCCAGTAGCGCCGCCATTTACAACCCTGAAAAAAGCGAACCGCCAGTTAATGTCCAGGAATGCCGAATGACAAAGACAGTAGCCTTGCCAGCGACACTTGGTAGGGCTGGACAGCCAAAGAGTTAGTCTCTCTTTCAGCACCACGGGAGGTACTACAAAGTTGCCGCTTAGGCGCTTAGCTTGGGAGAGCCTTCCTACTGCAAAGTGCAGAGTGCAGGAAAAGCTTGCATGAAGTGCATGCGCATCCTCCTTCTTTTTGTTGCTCAATCCTTCTTGCGCACTTCCCGCTGGCCACAGTCCTGAGGCTGCAGCAAACCCAGCTTTATGCCTGTGCCCCTAAACCCTGCATTAATCATCTTCATGCCGACGACCCAAATAACCTTCCAGGTGGTCAGGTCAGGTACTCTTCTGGAGCTTGGCACCAAAAACTGTACTACCCATTCGGCGTTTGCAAGCTCCTGTAATTCCTCAAAAGGCCAAGCCCCGCACAAAACCCCAAGTGAGGCTTGAGGGGAACCGTGGCTGTCGCCCCCGCAATCCCTGAAGATCCCCTTCAGGCGACTCACCTCTTGAACCCCCCTTCTCTGAGGCTCCACGAGTAGGCCAAGAGCAGAGAGCGAAGCCAGACCCAAAACAGCCTCCGGCTGAATTTGTTTCTCTGCTTCTACTTTAAACTTTCTTTGCGAGTTGTGTCGGGTCTCGGGTTGATGCTACTATACGATTAGGCCCGAGGCGCTCCCCATAAAGTTTCGCGGGATGGTTGGCTTCCCTTCACCCAGAGGGATCTTGGGCCTTTTTTTGTCGGGATTCTGGGGCTTCATAAGAAGAAGAAGAAGAAGAAGAAGAAGAAGAAGCATAAGACTAAGACTGAGACTGAGACTGAGACGGAGAACAAGAACAAGAACAAGAACAAGAATAAGAAATGGCTGGAAAGCCCTCTTCTGAAAGTCAAGGTTGAAGAAAGCGACTCGCTAGTGACCGCTACGAGTAGTGCTCCTTCTCGGCATTGAGAGAAGGAAAAGGTGAGGAAGCTTGCAATTGCAAGGCCACACTCAGAGTTAGACTTCCAGACAGGTGGATTTCCCAACCTCCCCCCCTCACCCCACCCACCCCAGGCTTGAACGAAGGCCCGAAGGACGCCGGTGCTGTGATGCAGACCCCGAGCTTTCGCGCTTTCACGTTCTGCGCGCCTCGTCCGAAGCGGGGTCCTCCGCGCCCGGGTGGAAGCGCTCCTGGCATGGAAGCTTATTGGAGTTCATGGCGACTGGTCTCTGTTGCCAGGCAGGGTCTGGGCAAAGTATATCTTCTTTAAGACATAAATGGAGTGATCGTACAACCGCCTATGCATTGAAGACCGGCACCGGGCCAAACATGCCTACCCGAGATAAAAGGAGGAAGGCCCGAAGGAGTTCCGAGCCGTTGTCCTTGTCCCAACTCCCAAACGCAAGGTGAACTTGGGATAACTTGGGATAACTTGGGTCCTCGGGAATTCCCGTCACGGCCACGGCGGCCACCCGGTCGTTCACCTTCACCAAGACCTCGTAGGAGTCGAAGACGTGCCTCCCGGCCACCGTTTCGTAGACGACTCCGGCGGCCACCGTCGGAAGAGGCCCCAGCTGCTTCAGATAACTCTCTCGCAGCTCACAGTCTGAGGAGCCGGTGTCCACCAAGGCCATGTTCACAAATGGGCCACCCGCTTGCGGCTGCAAGGGGGACATGAACATGCAGTGCACGTAGGTCACGGGAATGATTGGGGACCTTGCGCCGCAGCTCGTCCCAGCACCGAGCCGCAAGCTACAACATCATTACGTATTATCACCTAAGCCTATCACCTCAAAGAAGTCTCAAAGACACGAGCAAATTGGACGTGCGGCCCGTGTGGATCGACTTCACAGGGCTGGGCATCCGCAAGCTTTGGCAGACCCTCCAGCATCAGCGGCATGGAGCAGCCGGTGCCCGGCAGCCATCGCGGCTGCAAGGTGGCCGAGCCATGCCGGTAAGAGGACCACATCTGACTCAGCGATCCCACAAAAGGGGCCGAGGGTGGGAGTGTAGCCCATGGTCTCGAGCTGGCCACGTGCAGCTGCCCCATCTGCAGGTACGCCGGCGATCCTTTCTTGCAGTTGCGTGAGGGGAAAAAACAAAGCTGCAACATGCTGAGCTCCTGTTTCCTGCCTACCCTATACATCGAATCAACTCAGATGGGGACCATCAGCCTGATGCGGCTTTCCCACAGACTCAGTTGCCTGTCCACAAAGCGGATGCAACCAATGGATATGGGTCATTCTTGCCTTGTCGGAAGAAGGAAGCATGAAGGACCAACATGTCCAAGATACGAGGCAAGTGTGGCTACCAATGCGCTGCAAGAGCTATCGACACTCAAGAGTCATAGTTGTAGCGACAAGCAAGGTGGTGAGCTTTGGTCCTTGTCTTGCTGCGTTCCTATTGCAGTCTGACAGGAACCGCAAGGTATCCGGACCAGATGCCTCCACACAACTCCCTGATGCCTGAGTGGACACCAGACTTCGAGTGGGGCAGTCGACAACCAAGCCCAGGGCCGCGATTGCCATGTGCCCAAGCAGGGCCTCCCGAGAGACGAATGCCCTTGAACCCGTGAGTCCAAGGCATCTCTGCTGTTGTGGCTGAAGCCCCGTCTGAGTCTATTACACCCTGCTGCAGCTGTCCTCGTCCGAGCAGGGCTCCTCAGCACCCGCCTGGAAGCGCTCCTGGTTAGAGAAGATATGAACATGAATATAACAGTATCATGCAATGTCTCATGTAATTTCTAGTGCTCTGCCGATCCTGTTCTCGCCTACAAGGTCATCATGGGTGATCCGTCCTCTGGCACCACGGTCAGCACTGCCGCGCATCGATGGCCGCCCACGGTCAGCACCACCTGCCAGGCTCGGGAGCTCGTGCAAAGGACAAGCCGCCTGGCGCGCGCGCAGCCTCGTAGGCATCGTAAGCCTCTCCACCCGTTGAGGTCTCATACATCACCTCGAGTGCGAAAGAAGACATGTTCTTGGCAATAAGTTCACACCTACCAGGGCAAGAAGGGTAACAAATAGATAGAATAATGGAAACCACTTTCACAGCCTTCACAAAGGGTGCCCAAACAAAACGGCGCACGCTCTTGCTGAGCCGGCGGCCCCTCTCTCCACGATGGGAAGTTCCGGAAGCCGCCTCAGCAAGCCTTCCCTCAGCTCCTAGGGGTCGATTTCAAGGAGTCCCCAAAATGTTTTCATAATTAGGGCTGCATATTAAACAATGAGGGAAAGTTAAACATGATCCCAAATCGATACCTAGGTTCACAGTCTGAAGAGCCCGTGTCGACCAGGGCACGCTCCACCACCTTATCTTCACCAGGCAGGGTCCATGAATGTCCATGAGGTTCGACTTTACTGCTGCTCTTCTGGCTTTGCTCAAGATACCTACAGGCGAGAAAGTGGCGGGTCTACATCTTCGAGAGTCAACACGCTGAAGGTTTGTTCTCCTATGCGATTGCATCGCTAGAAGTGCCCCTTCACGCCCGTTCCTCAGAGGCGAAGCTCCTGGCGTCCCCCATGGTTCCATCATGTGCTTTTGGATCCCCCACTATGTCCTAAACCCACAAGCAGACAAAGAGTCTAGCCTGCTGTGTTTGGCAGCAATGGCAAACAAGGGCAACGCACGCAGGCATCTATAGAATAGACTTGCCACTGCTCTGGATGAAGTGTTCCTGTAGCAGTGACTAGAAGAGAAGCATCTCGGTGATGGTGCGTGAATGGGGCTTTTCTGTTCACTGCATCTACGTACAAGAAACATGATGAACACTTAGCCCTCAACCTTCAAGCCCTGCAGCGCCGAGCCTTGCAGTGCACCCTGAACCCCAAGCGCCTCAAGAACCCCCAGCACGCCCCTCACGCACCTTCTCTTATCTAACAGGTACATCTGAACTGTGCGCCAATGCCACGAAGGTGCAATGCCTGGGCCATCAGGAGAGCTTGGCGCAGAGAAGACGCATCTGGCGAAGACCAGGCCGCTGTTTGGCCGGAGGACTCGGCCGGGGCTGCTGTGAACAGGCGCGGCCTCCGAATGGCACTCGGCGCGGAACTCATGGAAACAAGATTTGCAAAAGATCGCCCCAGCACCGATGACTTCTCGGAGAGGCGTGCTGTTGCGTGCCTGCTTCGCCGGGTCTGCCGGCAGCGGCACTGCCGAACGCACTCGTTGCAGCCAGCGAGGGGCGCTGGACGCACCAGCCGGCATCGAGGGAGGTTCCTCCGCGGTCGACTTCTCCGGCTCCGGACCTGGCACATGGATGGAGTGTTGCTCGCATGCCTTTGTACTTGCTGCGTCGGTTCTCGATTTGGTATTCCCTCAAAGTGTCCAAACCTTCCAATACCTATCATCGCCCTCCCTACAAGCTTGTAATGCTTGGCCACAACGAAGCACAGACCGCGGGCCATTGCAGCATGCAAGAAGACTGCCTACTACTGTGATACATGCACATCGGAATAAAGCCCTCGCAGCGCAACAAGATCTTCGCGTGATTCGACTCGCCTCTGCCGAAGACCAAGCCCATGGCTCCGAGCTACGACAATGAGGAGGAGTGAGTAATGCACGAGTACATGCAATGGTGGCCTAGCTGTATGATGCAAAGCTTGTGGCTCGAGAGTCTCTGACAATTTGGCTTGAGCATGCTTGAAGGACCTCGATTCTCACCTTCTGACACGTGATCGGGCCCTCGGATCAGGCTCCTCAAGCTTCATCTAGCTGCATGCAACGCATGCAACAAATCGTCGCACCTCCACGTCTGCGACCTTGCCCTGGATCAGCGCAGCCCTATAGGGAGTCTTCTTGGCCATGTTCCGGGCCTTGGCACTGGGAATGGAACACCACTCATCAATGAAGCTTCCCACAGGGTTCCGAAGATGCAAAACAACCTGCTTGCCAGTCAAGCTAGGATCCTTGCCAGCGTGATTACGCCAGTCCAGGCCGGAGCAGATGCCTAGGCATGCTGGATCACATGCTGGATGCTGTGCTTGGGCCATCTTTCGTAATGCGCCGCACATGCCACGCCCTCCAGGCCCAGTTGCTTGCGCTAGCGGGGACATCATGGTGGCCTGCAGCAAAGCAACCCATCTCCAAAATGGACCCTCGATAGCCGGTAACCTTCAGCCTTCAGCCACCCCTTGGCCCTTCACCCTAAACCCTAAACCCTAAACCCTAAACCCTAAACCCCAAACCCTCCCAAACCCGAAACCCAAAAGCTCCAACAATCTGTCGTCGGTCCGGGGCCTGGCCCGGTGGCATCAACGATGCCGGGGGCGGCGGAGGCAACGGCCCTGGCACAGCTTAGCGTTTAGGGTGTTAGGGTTTAGGGTTTAGGGTTTAGGAAACAGGGTTTAGGGTTTAGGGTTTAGGAAACAGGGTTTAGGGTTTAGGGTTTAGGGTTTCGGGGCACAATGCAGCCTTCAAAAAGCCTTGGGTCCAACATGCAACCTTGACCTGCTGGTTCAAGGAATGCGAATTAGGTCATTTGGTACCTTATATCCCCCTATGTATACACAAAAAACAAACTGTGTGTATGTATATATATATATATATGTATTTGTTTATTTATATTTATTGTTTTATTTACATTTATATATATATATATATGTGTGTGTGTATACATATATATATATGCATGTATGTATATATATATATATATATATATATATATATATTTATTTATTTATTTATATTTATATATACCCTTTAAGCGACTTCGATCGGGTGCCCATAATTCCCTCCTTCCCCACGAAGAAGCACCCCTAGGTTCTTTTTCCCACCCGTGTCGCAAGCGTTTACGGGGAGAATCGTCAGACAAACCAACGGCCTGAGTCTGGATATGAGTTGCAAGGGTAAACCTAAACCCTACACCCTACACCCTACACCCTACACCCTACACCCTAAACCCTAAACCCTAAACCCTAAACCCTAAACCCTAAACCCTAAACCCTAAACCCTAAACCCTAAACCCCCACCCCCCCGGCCGCTGCCAAGCACTGCAGCCATGCCCGGCGTGGTGCCCGGCGACTCGGCGAGCGTCTGGAGGATGGCCTTACAGGTCTTACGGGGGCTCTCGTTGACATGTGACCCGAGATATTACTGTGTAAATGATTATGCAAATATATATATATATATGCATATATATATATGTACAATGAGAATAATACCACTTTGATAGGTCTTCTATTTTATGTGTACAAGACAATTGTTCATGCAATGACAAGAAAGATGCTTCTGATATCGAAAATGGAGCATTGCTGGTGCTTCTGGTGGCCTGCTCTCCCTGCAGAATGCCCCGAATGCCGCAAAGCATGGGGAGCTGGAGCTCCGAGGAAATACCACAACCCTGAACCCCGAATTGCTCACGTTCAGGGTTCAGGGTGCGGAGCTGCAACTGGTATTGTAAAAAGAGTTAGTGTTGGAAGTTGAAAGGGTTAATAAACCCGGAAATTATTTTTTGGCTCAAGACTGGGCCATGTGCCTGGTAGTAAAAGGTGAGTGCCCTGTGGTTTGGGTTTGTTGTGTGGTTGATCCAGGGAAATCAAGGGATTCTGTTGGGGTTGACTTTTCGGTTTCTCGTCCCCCTTCGGGTTCCCCCCGTAGGTTATGAGCCCAAATTAGGTTCCCTGCGGTTTGTGTTTCGGCTTCAGGGTGGAAGCTTGAAGCCATGGCGACCAACTGGTTACGGACTGGGGTGGCATCATCAAGCTCCAATGTGGGCGACCAAGGTGATGGTGGTGTCAAAAGGTCTGCAACGGGTGAAAAAGTCGTTCCCAATGAGGAAGCTCTGGTTGATGTTGGTGGTATGCGTGGCGAAGAGAAGCCGGTGGTGGAAGGACTGGAAGACCAGATGGAAGCAGTTTTGCTGCGCCTTCTGAGCAAACATGGGCATCTTCTTCGAGCTGCGGAATCTGCTGAATCAACGGGAGCGCCAACAACAAGCTCCTCTACGTCAAAGATGGTGGAGCAAGGGTGCCAGACAGAACTGGTTGGGGATGTTATCCCTGTTTCCAAGCGAGCTCGCAACAAGGTGAGTTTCGCGGCTGAAAGTGGTGATCTGTTGACAGGTGAAGTGGAAGAAACTGCGCCTGTTGCTGCGACAAAAAGCAGTATCCTCGTTGTTGGGGACGCAGAAGGAGTCGTTCCTGTTGCTATGGTGATGAGCGAAGGAGAAATCCTGGAATTGGAGGCAGCAAGAATACAGCAAGAGTCAGACGAGGACTTAAACGCTGGTGGTGGAG
Organism: Symbiodinium natans; assembly: GCA_905221605.1. NCBI lineage: Eukaryota > Dinophyceae > Suessiales > Symbiodiniaceae > Symbiodinium > Symbiodinium natans. The sequence goes on from CAJNDS010002304.1 coordinate 355,201, forward strand.
GCAAAGCGTCTCAGGCTGCTGACCTTCCAATCGTCGACTGCGATGGGAAGACATGGGAACGCCATTTTCACGAGGATGGGAGAGAATATTTTTACTGCTTGGACACTGGTGATACCCAATGGGTGTTGCCTAAGAAGACTGGAATGGCTGGAAATAGCGAGGGGCCAGGTATTGGAATGGGCATTGTCCCTGTGGAAGATGAGCCAACGCTGGGTGCTACCTCGTCTCCATCATCTACTGAGTCTTCTAGGGCACAGCAGGGTAGCATGGAAAGTGTGAACAGCGGTGTAAATAGTGTAAGTGAAAAGGATTTTTCCTCTACTATCGGGGATAGCGGTCCTAGGGGTGGTGGTGACGCCCCGACCTCGGGTTCTCCTGATGAAGAGGGGATTTCTGGAAACCGAGCAGACATCGCTGAAGCTCAACATCTGGATCGGGAAGAAATGGGGATGCTTTCTGAGGGTGTGGCAGCGGTGGAATCGGTGGGTCCAGAAGAAAAAATGCCCAATGTGGAGATCGGAATTGTGTCGGCTACAGAAGAGCGAGTGGTGGATGTGGTGCCTGTCGTTCAGGAAGATGGCCCTGGAGATTTGGATGACGAAGAGAAAAAGTTGTGCATTACGACTGAGGAGGTCTCTTCGTTTGGTGCCGAGAATTCTGCCATTCAAAGGGAAAAGGAAACTTCTGAAACTGCTGGAGACACGGTTGATAAGAAAGATGAGGCCTGGAGCGCCAATGAAGCGCGGGTCGATGCGCCAGATAGTACCTGGAGTGCGAATGAGGCACGGGTTGAGGTGCATATGGTGGTACGTTCCACGGGCGACTGCAACAATGGGGCGCAGGTCTCCGCAGCAGCTGATGATGGAGGTTCACAGGTGGACGCACTGGTGCAACCTGAAATTAGCCGCGAGGAACGAAATGACAAGGACTACACCGGAGCCAATGAGGCAGCTGTGGTCAATGATGGTGGCAATTCTCCTTTGGAAACCATGGAACCAAAGGAGCCTGCGGTGGAAGAAAGTGTGCCTGCCGTGGATGATCAACTCAATCGCCCTGCAGCGGAAGAAAATTTGCCTGCTGCAGAAGGTGTGACAAAGGACACCAATGAAGGGTCCACTCCCATGAAGGGAGAAGCGTTGCCGTCTGGAAGTTCACCGGAAGTCGACACCGAGCGAACTGAAGCAGATGAGGCAAAGCCTTTGGCAGAGAAAAAGGGAAGTCCTGAAATCCAAGAGCACAAAAAAGATGAGCTTGTGGGACTCGTGGAACAGGACGAGCAGTGTGACCCAAAGGTGAAGATAAAGGATGCGCCAGGAGCCGATGATACAGAGATGGTTTCTGAAGAGCATGCAAAGAAAGTGCCCCGAGCGGGAGCCTTGGAATCACCTGGGACACATTGCTATGAAGAGGGAGATAAGATCACTGGTCTAGTGCGCTGCATCAATGGGTATGGAGCTTTTTTGGACTATGGTGATCTAAATGTATTGATTCCTGCAGAAGGGAACAATGTACATCAGTTCCAATTTGGTGATACTGTCAATGGAACAGTGAAACGAGTGGAAGATGATGGTACCATAATCTTGGACACCTTTCTGGTTTTGGAAGAGAACGAGGAGGATTCCTCGCCAAAGCTGCGCAAATGGAAGGACAGCGGCTGGGGTACATGGTGGACAGGCTCATGGCAGACTGGTCAATGGTACAAAGGTTCTGATGGTCAATGGGACTGGAAGTCAGAGGAACCGCAGTCTCGTGAGTGGTTCGCCGAGTCAAAAGCATCCTCGAGGGAACAAGAGGAGGCTGAGCAGAAACAGCTCTATGGAGAGAAGATCTGTCGAAATCTCCTGGAAGATGAAACAATTAATAATGACTATGTGGGCAAAATCACTGGGATGTTGCTGAGTCGTTCAATGGACGTGATTGTGGAGTGTATTGCGGATCATGCATTCCTGAATAATGAGGCTCGGAGCGCATACAACATCTTGCTAAGTGATGGTTGGAAGCCTGAGAAGAAAGAACGTGTCGGTGTGGAAGAAACAACCACTTTTTCCCGGAAGCAGTACCACGACGCGCTCTACGAACTGGCACGCAAGAAAAGAAGATTTAGTGGACCAGTTGTGGGTGAAGCGGTGGCAATGTTGCTGAGCAAGGGAAAAGATGAGCTTTGGAACGAGCTGTGGTTGGACACCAAGCGATTTCTGCAAGAGCTTGACGGTGCAGTCGAGGAGATGAGCAAGAGGGAAAACAGGCCGATAGAGACCTATATGGATCCCGATCAGTACAAAAAGGCTCACACGACTCCGAAAACTGTGTCACTTGGATACAGTAAGCTGTGCAGGTTCTTCAATCAAGGGAGGTGTCGAAATGGAGATGGGTGTTCCTATGAACATCGTTGCTATGGTGAAGGGTGGCCTGAAGGAGAGCCAACTGAGCCAAAGAACAGCCAAAAAACTGGTGACGAGGATGGGGACATCGGTGGCCCTCCAACTGATGAAGGTACAGTGGATGAGGTGCAGCAGGAGCGGGAGGATTCGGCCTTCCGAGCCCAGTACAACTATGGCAAAGGGACATCAAAAGGTGAGCCTACGCTGGGTGAAACGAAGAAACGGCTGTGTCTGTATTACAACCAAAGTGGTTGTAAATATGGGACTGCGTGCAGGTTTCTCCACGACGATGACGTGGCATTGGAAGGGACTTGGGAGCCTGGCAAATCTTGGGACAATGCTTCCAGAAGGGCAATAAGGGACGCGGGGTTCCACCAGTGCTGTTTCGACTACTATCTCAAAGGGAGATGTCGTGTGCGATTTGGCTGCAAGTATTCTCACGAAGAGATGTCTGAGGACCGGCTGGCCCAGTTGAAGCATTTGGTGAATGTGGCAAACCATGTGTCCTTTCAAAGGGCAAAGGGATTGGAGATTCCTGACAGGAACGCTTTTCAACCACCAGTAAGTGGGGGAGCAGAATCTTCGTCCTCCTCAGCACCAAAAGCGCTGCAGATGACCAATGTGTCACAAAAAGATGGTGAAAAGGGTATTCTGGATGAAGAAGAGGCTGACGAACAAAAGAATTCGGTGGCTGCGTCTACTAGCACTCAGCTTCACAATCCAGAGGAGCCAATTGAAAATTGGATGGCTCGCAACCAACACCTGTGGGTGTATACCCCTCATGTAAGTGAGGTGATGATTACCCTTGGTGTGACCAATGTGTCGGACTTGCAAGAGTTCATCTTTGTGGAAGATTTGGTTGACAAAGGGATCAACAAGGTGACCGCATGCAAAATTCTGCAATTGGTGGGTGAGGTCCGATATCGACCGGGAGGACCGGAAAAGGCAGTTCCTTCTGATGCATCTGTACGAGTACAACAATCTTCTGGGAACAAAGGGACTGGAAGAGCGGCGGTGCGAACCCTCACTCAGGTGCGTGAAGCTGAAGACTCCGGTGCAAAAACGATGCCGAGAGGCTCCTATCGGGAGCTTTTTGATAAGGTCAAGTACCGTGACGCTTGGACGCTTGCGCAGAGGTCTCCGCTGTGTGTACAGAAGCTGAAGTTGGTGGGAGTTGGAATGCCACCGGTGAATCCACCAACAAAAAAATATCGGTCAAGATCAAACCCTGTGAAAAGGGGAAGGCCCTTGCTGGACAAAAAACAGGTGCGACAGGTGCCACGCTCTCGCTCACAGCGACGAGCGCAACCGGCGGAAGTGGTGGAGAAACCAAAACCACTGGAACTGAAGCCTCGTGGTGGGTTGTCGTATCGGTTCAGCAGAGCGTGGGCAGATGTGGTGGACGATGATGATCAGGCGGAGGCTTTGGTTTCTTATGCCGCTTCCTCAAGCGATTCAAGCGAGGAAGAGACCAATGCTGTGCACCGCATGCGGGAAATCCTTTTGCAAGAAAGGGATTCACAGAGAACTGCGATTCGTGGCAATGTTCCGATGGGTGGTTCTTCCGGCCCCAATGCCGGGCAGAAAAAATCGGTTCACCTTGGCAAAGAACGCGACAAAGCGTCGCGGGGGGAGACCCGCCAAGAAGTGACTTCTCAAGTTTTTTCGCTACCACAACCTTCTCGTCGAACTGAACAGTCTCAAAAAAGAGCAAGGGATGGCTCAGTTATGGTTGGTTCGCTGGCGGTGGGCTCCACGGATGAGGTTTTACCTGGGCAAGGTGTTGCTGGACAGGTGAATGGATCTGAAAGCGCTCAAGTTCTTCCTGGGCATGAAGTGGCTGGACAGGAGACGGCGCTGGAAGGAGCAGTGCAAATTCCCGGCGAGGAGACTGACCAAAATGAAGGAGAAGGTGGGAGCAATGATCTCCGTGGTGATGATGCGAAGAATTTGGACGGTGGTTTGGTGAGGAGTGACCTTCAGCAATTGCTGGTTAAAGGCCTTCTGAATCGGATTTATTGGAAGGTGGCAGTTGGCAAGTTGCCGGTCGGGCAAAGAGACTGCCAAAAAGGGTCCAATAAGATGGATCGAAATTTGGTTATTAGCATGTCATCCGAGGGTGCAAGCGAACAGGATGAGAACCTGGCACTGGAGGACGATGCTGATCAGTCAATGGGTGACGGTGCGATGGTAGTTCTGGTGTATGATCCAAGGACGCTGATTCAGTCGCCAACAACTGATTGGGTTATGCGTCGTGGTCTGACCGATCGTTCCATCTGGCCAGCAATGGCGTACACAGCACAGAGAATATGTGCTGAAATGGTTCAAGTGGATGAACTGAACGCCCAGTTGAATACTGGGAGACTCCTTTTTGAAAGGAGAGATCAAGGATATTATTGTGATTTGCATCATTCGTTCCATGACAATCCGTGCTTGCCGGTGGTGGGAAATTATCCTCTTTCGGTGATGGGTGCACTGCTTTCTCCTGGCCTGGAAAAGGAATTCAGGGATACTGGAAAGTTTGGAACTGCTATGGAGGCAATAGCCTATGATTGGAGTCGCAGTCCAGGCATGGAAGTTCATGTGGAACTTATGGCAAGGGTAGCCAATCTGGTCGCTCCATTCCTTAGACTTGGTGGCCAAGGAACAGTGGTGAATTCCGAGTTTCTCTGGCAGCACGGGAGGGACCAAATGATGGAGTTCCTCCAGGCAGCGACTTGCGCTGATCAATTGGAAGTTCTCTGGAACAGAATGGACGACGATGCTGATGAGGAAGTGGATCCTACAGGAATGGTGCTGGAGATCCCCGATCAACAAGATGCGGTACTAGATCAAGGGAACAATGAATCCCTTATTCCCATTGAAGATGCTGGAGGTGAGACACTTGGTGACACTGGAAGGGATGGCAAAGCGCCAGAAGTCTCTCCGGAAGAGGAGACATCCAGTGGGTCGTCAAGACTGGCGGGCACAAGGATTTTCTTGTGGTCAGTGTACTCTCGCGTTGCTTCCAATTTCTCTACGCAGGACCGCACTACTGGGAAGATCTTTGACAGCACAAAGGGGTATCCTGGTGAAGGACCAAACAATGGTGACAATCCTTCCTCTAAGAGGAACTTACCCTGGATCTCTGAAGACTACCTCGACGAAGTGGTGTCAAAAAAGATGGAAAGGTCTTCAGATATGGATGGGCTGGAGGGGTTTGTTCCGGGAAGTGAGGGATCGTTGGAAAAGGTAGAGGTGGAGAATGTTACTGCCTCTAAAATTCTTATGGCTCTTTGGAAGAAGGGACATAGAGTTGGTTATAGGAGGTTGTGTCGTTTGAACGCATCTGGATGCAAGGTTGGAACAATGAAGCGTCCAATCAAAAGGGTGCAGAAGATCGGCACTAGGAAAGCCCTCATGAAGAAGTTCAATGTTTTTGGATCGTCTCAGCATGGCTCAGGAGTTGGCGGAAAACCAATCATGAAGGTGGTAGGACCAAGGCCAGGTTTTCCAGCTGTACTCCAAGCACCAACTACTGATAGCACGTCGGGTGAAGGGAGCAGTCCCCAGGTACATGGCAATGTTCATGTAGAGCACAATCGCCCTATGGACCGGTATGAGGCAGAGCGCTTGGAGAAGAGGAAGAAGGGCTTCTGCTATTGGTTCAGCAAGGGGAAAGATCGCTGCAAATTTGGTGAAGACTGCAAATTCATCCATTCAGAAGATGATGTGGTGCTACATTCGTATTGGTGCAAATACTATGTGGCAGGGAGAGACTGTTTCGCTGGAAAGGATTGTGCGTTCTCGCATGATGCAACTGGTGTGAGGTGCATCCAGTTTGCTCGGTCTGGGAAGTGTCGTTATGGTGACAGGTGTGTCTTCGAGCATGGTGTTCCGCTGGATGAACAGAGGCCAAGGTCTCCAAGGACGCCCCCAAGGGATGGTCCAAGGAGAAGTTCTGGTGCAAATGGTGGAGAAAAGGAGATCTCTCCTGAACAGTTCGATGATGGTGAGGAGTATTCCATGACCTATGACGATGACACCAAAATGTCGGAACTGTTGATGGAAGCGATTTCAATTCTTTCGAATGGCAAACCAGACTTGGCTCGAGCAGAGGCGGACCCACTGTTCAAACTCCTGAAGTTCAAGGGAGACGCTGACCAGATGGATAGAGAATGGGTTTCGTGGACCGATGATATGTTGTCCGTGCTGGAACTTCACGAAGTAGTGAAGTCGTATGAGGTTTCGCTCGAGGAGGTGGAAGAATGGGTCAATGACCTGAGGATATGGTTCGAGCGAGCCAACTTGGAAGAAGAAAAAGATCCCAAAAGGGGCAAGAAGAGGTCCCTGGAAAGGGAGTCCAGCAAAGATATTCCTGCCGAGAAGGAGGTGGTTGAGACTTCTGAGACGGAAGTTATCGTTGAGGAGGAGGCAAAAAAGGTTAAAAAGAAGAGGAAACCTGTGGTTATCGAAGATCCTTATACTCTCCTGGTTCCAAAGCCGAAGAAGATGCCGGCGACCATTGAGAAGAGTGGATCATCAACCAATGCGGCGGTTTCTGCAGGGGAAAAAGCCTCGAGAATGCGCGCAAAGTCAATCGTCGGTGGAAAGGCGAAGAAGAAGGAGAAAAGTCAGAGTCCCAAAAAGGGAGAAGTGGTGGTGGTGAAAGGTCCTGAAGAAAAGGATCGTCCTCCTGATGTGGATGAGCAAGCGTCGGCAGCTGTGAGTGCAGAGCTGGGTCAACCTTGCCAAGCGATTGAGGACGCGAAAAGAGAAGGACTGGTATCCTCAATTCAAAGGGGCGTACAGGATCCTGTTCTTACAGTTTCAGACCTGGAGTATATTCTGCTGCAACTTCACCTCAAGATTGCCAACAATCGGAAAAAGAAGTGATTGGATGGTATGGATGAAGGGATGGTTTTTCTCTTTCTGGAGACAGGTGCGCTGGAACAGCCAATGGGCTGACAAATGTGGTGGTTACTATTAAGGGTATGGAAATCCCTGATAGTAGAAGTCAGTAGCTTTTCGCGTAGCGAAGACCACGGTTTGTGGTGAAGAAGGCCAAGGAGTCTTCAGTGATGAGAGGATCATGGTGAAAAGATTCTCTATGGTTAGTGGATTTAGCCAATGAGCTATAATTTCGTCCTGGTAGACGTTAAACCATATTGTGCATGTCAAGCAGCAGGCTACTGCCCTAATGGCAGTTTTTGGCCAAAGATCTGCATCTCCAATGTGTCCTAGGAAATCCTAGGACAGGGGGAGTGCGGAGCTGCAACTGGTATTGTAAAAAGAGTTAGTGTTGGAAGTTGAAAGGGTTAATAAACCCGGAAATTATTTTTTGGCTCAAGACTGGGCCATGTGCCTGGTAGTAAAAGGTGAGTGCCCTGTGGTTTGGGTTTGTTGTGTGGTTGATCCAGGGAAATCAAGGGATTCTGTTGGGGTTGACTTTTCGGTTTCTCGTCCCCCTTCGGGTTCCCCCCGTAGCACAGGGTTTAGGGTTTAGGGTTTAGGGTTTAGGGTTTAGGGTTTAGGGTTTAGGGTTTAGGGTTTAGGGTTCTTTGCGAGTTTCGGCGGGGCCCTTGGATCGAAGCGAGCATCGTGTGCTCGAGGACATGTGTCAAATCGGTGGTCTAGAAATTTGGAAGAAAAACCAAAAAAAAGACATCGCCTCACAAGCACGAAGCCCTTTCAAGCAGAAACCTTTCCGTCTTGGCAGGGGCGGCACGCTGGCCCAACTAAAGGCAGAGAATATCAGACTCTGGCTAAGTTGGCTTCGGGCTCAAGGCTGCTTTTGCGAACTCACAGGGCGCATGAGGATGCCAGGTCTTGGCTCCAGCACACACGGCAATCCGAGGTCGCTACAATCACCGACTCACTCATGCAGGTGGTTGTCAGCATGCACCGCTGCTCTCTTGCTTGTGCTACTGGTACTCTCCTCCAACGGCACACACAGCATGCCGACCACTGCGCATCCAATGGTGCAGAACCTCGGCTTCTTGGCTCGGGCTTGCAATGCTTGCATTAACTGCGGTTTTGGTTTTGGATTCCCAGTACCACGTCTCACAAGCCTTGCCAAACAATGCTGCTGAAGGGCAGCCTAGCAACAGTGAGGAGGTGACGAGGAAGGGAGTCGCGCCCTTGGCAGCAAAAGATGTCTCATGCTCGGAGAAGCGCGTCGCGACAAAGTTTCCAGCAATACTTCCGACAGATCCAAGCACATTCAGCAATGAGAAAACGCGCCCTTGCTGGGAAACAGGCACAGCAAGTGTGGTCAGGTGCTGGTAGCACACCTTCATGGTCCCGCACACTGCCAGAAAAGTCAAGACGTTCGAGATGTGCACCAGCTGGCCATAAAGAGAGGCATCTGGCTGCAGAAAAGCCAGTGCAGAGGTGGCGCCAGCAATCATTGGCAAGGAGCTGGCCGTCAGCCGATGGCCCAGCAGCCTTGTAAGCGGGGGATATCCCAAAGTACTCAGGATGATCAGGAGCTGCGACAGCAGCTGCAACCAGGCGTAGTCATGCGAGCCCAGCCCAAGCTTGCGGATGTGAAGCGGCCAGAGCACCGTAATGACCTGCCATAAAACAATTCCAGGCATGATATGCACCTCTCTAAGTCACTGCCTCAGCTAGTGAGGATGGACAACAGTTACTACAACCGAGTGCAGGTGCCAGTTTCATTGCCTGTTTTTGCATTGCATGCCTACCATCCACCCGTACACGATACAGTCTGTGCAATGTAACGAGAGTATGACCTGGCGGTAAGTCATTCGCTGTCACAAGTCAAGCCACGGTTTCGCCGAAGGTCTGGATGACACTCGTCACCAAAAGCAGGATGATCTGTGAATGCCTTGCAGGCTGCTCTGACTTCTTGAGGTCCCCCTTCCTGTCCTCATCCTGCAACCGCGGAAGTGTCAACAGACATGCTGTCCATGGAAACGCTGTATTTTTATGTACAAGTAGTTTGTAATTCTTGGAACTGCGCAACACCTCTACATGCCTGTCATTCATCTGGAACGTGCAACCATGGCCAATAGCATGTGGAACTGACATGTGGATCTGGCTTCCTGGCAGCACACGCTGTGCCAGCAACCCTTTCAGCTAGGAGCAGGCGCACGCTTCTGGAACCCCATTATTTGTTTCCACCGTTGGTTACAGATGACATAGCTAGAGTCAGAGTAAATGGTTTAAGAGAACAGCACCTAATGTCGCAAAAGGTTCTCCACATGCAGCATGGAAGCGTTTTGCTTGATTAAGCTTGCCATGTCTGGTTTAGATCTTGATTTTTCAACTCAGAGGCCACCACCTGTCGCCGCAACCTTGAGAGACTCGCATAGACACGCCAAGGCTTCAGCAAAACCTGTGCCCCGGTCCTCGACCCAAGCTGCGGGCTGAAATCGAAAGACCAGATAGATGAAGGCGAACACGCAAAAGATGCTGCACTCGCTCATGTGTATCCTCATCCATCACCGCATGCAAATCTCGGCAACCCATTTTTGGACGTTGCACACACCGGGGGTAGCATTTTCATTTTTGGACGTTGCACACACATGGGAAAGCATGTTGGCTCCTGTACCGCAAGAGTTTGTGCTCAACTCCTGCGAATTTCAGGAGGGAGTCGACCGCAGGGTAGAGCGAAGTGCCAATCAGTCTCAGGCATGCCACCTGGACCTCAGGGTCTCATTTCACGCGGAAAAAACGAAACATCTTTGCTTTCGGCTCCGTCAGCTCCTGTTTTTTGAGAAGTTTCTTCTGTGGCCTGGAAGCCCGTGACGACGACGTGGCGCTGCTCCCGCGGCGTCGCCAGAGCCACGTATGCCCCGACCACGTTCCAGAAGTTCACGGCACCCATGGCCAGGATGACACTCGCCACGTACAGGCCCAGCACGTCGGCTGCAAAGCCATGGATCAGGCACCCGAAGGTGCAGCAGAAGGCCGAGAGGACTGCCGGGAGGTATGCCGACCGTCGGTCTAAGAGCCAGCCATAGAATGGGGACACGAGCAGGACACCAGTCGTTCGTATGATCCCGAAGTTGCCGATTTGGGCCTCAGGAACCGTCAATTTCAGAAGGCAACTCTTAGTGTCTTAGTGAGGCTCTGTTTTCTGAGGGAACAGAACCACACAGTCAGAGATGAAGTCAAGGGGCGGTGGAAGCGCCTACCTCAACTTGAAAGTATGTGGTGACCGGCGCGTGCAGGGCGCCCCCGAAGGAAGCCACCCAGATGCCCAGCATTGGGACAAAGAGCTCCTGCCTGCGGACCATGCTGGCCAGCAGGCTGTACTGCTCGCGCCCTGCGTGGATCGCTTGCTCCATGGCCACGAGCGCCAAAGCTGCAAGCAGCGAACCTGGTTTTTCAACGCCTGCATGCCACCTGCGTTGCCATTCTGGCATGAGTAAGCCCACTGATTCGTTGTGCGTGCGGTACTCCTCTAGTTTGCAACACTATCTTGCCCGTCCCTTCGGACCACTTCATGCCAAAGAACCGTCCATAGCTGTAAGCCGTGCAGCGATGTCAAAAATAAGTTCTGGCACTACCGCCGCCAAGCTACACCATCAATCACCGTCATTTGCCAAGGAAGCAAGCATTTATGTTTGCTGCGAATGCTTACATGGAGATTGCCATGACAAGCTGAACCAAAAACAAGACACACTCCCACTATTTGCTTAAGACCACCCCCCAACAAAAAATGTTGCATATATATATATACACATATACATATATATATATAGACTCCACTAATGCACATCCATGCACCCACATCCTAACACCTGCTAACACCCATGCACATATAGATGTTAACACCCAAACACTAATCACTAACACCCAAACATCCATTCTAACACATGTTAACACCCATCCACCACATCCATTCACACACTTTAACACACACCCGCACACACACACACACCCTTATAAGGATTCTTGTCTTCTTGTTTTTTTTTTTGGGGGGGGGGGTTCTTAAGCAAGACTCACTGTTGCTGTCGTGATCATCGCCATTATACGTCGTATGTGTACACACACACACATACATAAACATCTATATATATATATATGAATTTATTTATTTACATGGAGATGTACTCTGTCTACAGATGCAGGTTGGAGTGATGTGAAGGCTGGGCGTGCGGCTCTGGCTACGGTGGGGTCCTTGAGCATTTGCGCTTGGACGTCCTTCGACGCGTGCACAAACCTGAGCCAAAAACGTGCTTTCGGAAGGGAACTGTAACGACAAACAATCGACAAACCATAAGAAGCACTAGCAATAGCAATCATGTTGAAACCCCGCTCATTCCCTTCAAAGAGTAAGAACAAAGGGGCCAACACCAAGCAGTCCAGCAAGCCGCAATGCTCAATGTGTTTGATCTTCTTTGCATCCCTTTTGCAACAGGCTTGCTACCTCGTTGCATCCCTTTTGCCCGAAACCCTAAACCCTCAACCCGAAACCCTAATATTGTGTGAAAAATCCCCGGCAGTCGGGCAGCTCCATGGCGATCTTCTTATTGTTGGTTGATGCTGTTTTGCTGGAGACCGGCCTCAACAAGCATGCCCCCGCAGCCATGCTGAGCTGTTACGAACAAGTGAGGTCCAGCAACACGCCTTAGAATTCACACGCTATGCAGTGCATCTCCATGCCGGCCAGAGCAAGCATCTTACTTAGTGCGAGGCGTAATGTGCTTTGTTGCCGGCGCTAGAAGGACCTGGCACCAGAGCCAGCACCCTGCTTAGTAGGGTTCTTCGATCGCATATCCTACCGATGCACCGTAGCCACAAATCTTCCGCATGTCTTCAAAGGCATGTGCCCAAAGCAAGCTGAGTGTGGAACCCCACAGTGTTGATCATTCGCCCATGGTGTTTGCAAGGCTCACACATCCGGAAGGCCCCGAAAGACCGAAATCCGCGATTCCGAGGCGCACCAGCTTCCCGGCCGGCCCTGCGCCCGGCGCAGGTGACTGCGGCAGAGAGGCTTAGTGAAACCCACGTGGTTTTGGAAGGGCGTCACCGTTCTGGCTTGAAGCTTCTCGCACAGGGCTTCAGAATGCAGGCAAAGGCTGCCACAAAAGAATTTGGGAGGTTGTGACATGTTGTGACAGACTTTGGCCTGCAAAGAGAGTTGGCAACAAATTCGAACAGTCGTGTTCAAATAGTCCACGTGCGAAAGTTGCGGAGGTGGACATTATGCACATTAACCCTCGTGTCGCATGCGTCGCCTTGGCCATGTTCAGGGCCATCGCAGGTCCTGTGTGTCCAGGTGGGAGCAGCCTGAGAGACTTCGCCAGCGTATGCCAGCGACCAGTTTGTTTTAGGTGATCGTGAGATATAAGTACGGGAGTGTACCTAATTTCGAAAACCCCCATACCCACTGTGCATCCTGAGGAAGCTACAGGGGGGCGGGCGGTAGCACGCCCGGCATCAGCCTCTGGCGGGTGCTGCTCTCATCTCGTGGTGCAACAGTGATGGTGCGTGCAGTCGCAGGGAGTCTCGAGGGCCCGGCCCCTTGCCAGCAAGGCCTTAGATGAGGCTTGGAGTGGCACATGGGGCCAATGTGATCTAAGTCTCCTGAGCAATTCCTATGGTACAAGGGGGAACTCTTCACGAAAAAGAAGGGTTTTTGCTATCAACGAGGGGCCTTTGCCACCGGTGGCGTCCTGAGCGACACGCAAATTCAAGCGGTGCCCGGCGCCCGGTGCAGCTCACGGGACACTGAGTGCCCCACCTCGCCCTTGCCACTGAAGCCACCCAAGCCAGGTGCCAAGCCTTTGCCCTTCCCTCCATCCTTGCCTTTCAAGGAGAACGCGGGGCCCATGGCATCCATCCGCGGCCGTTTTAACTCTGGCCCATCCTCGGGCTGGGAGATCCAATTCCCCTTCTCGCTGCGATCACCTTTGCCACCCCATTTGGCAAGACCTTTCCAGGCGCCTGGGGCACCAGGGCCCATTGGACCCATGCCCGGCCCAAGCCCGTCGCCCTTCTTGCCCCACTTGCCATCGCCTTTGCCCATCGCCAGCAGCCAATCTGCGAGGACTTCGGCCTGACTGGCACATCACATACCACGAGCAACACACATCAGCGTGACCGAGCAACCGACGTGGTCAAGTCTGGCAGCAGCCGCCCATGTGCTCGGCGCAGCTCAGACTTTGCTGGGGACGGATTGAGGGGTGTGGAAGTGAGGGGGGCTGAAGGATGCTGTAAGGGATCGTGAGGGTCAAGCGGGGCTTGGCTGGCGGCACTGTGTTCATGCCAATGTCTTAAGTCTGGCCGCTGGAATGGCGATCAGAGCTTGATCTACATTGAAATGCCAGACTGGCCACACCCCAGACTGGGCTGGCGTCCTCAACACATGGCATACTTTATTTACACGAATCGGTACGCTTGAACACAGCGGCGACAACAAACGGTTGGGGCAGTCCTAGCGAACAGATGCGAGCAGAACGGTGCGAGAGCGTGCATTCACATTCTGCGTCATTCCGCCCTTTTCAGCGGAAGTCGTCCGGCCTGGCTTCGCATCAACTCGTGGAGTTTTGAGCCAAACTGTCCCCGGGACTGCCACTTTCGGAGCTGCATTCTCTTCGACTCACATCGCCATCTTGTCAGCACCGCCTCCTTCAAGCGCTCAAGTCCAGGGCCCCGCCCAGCTTCACGGGGGGCACCGTCTGCTCCGAGTCCCCAGCTCGCCACCGTGGGGTCCGAGGAGTGGTGGGGATGTGCTGGCACCATATGGCACTATATATCCATGGTATAAGTCAAGTCTCCAAGCCTTTGGCGGAGAGCTGACTGGATTTCCCGCAGTGTCTCATTGAGGCTCTCCTGCACGGCTTCTTTTGCACGTTGGTACTGGGAGCTTAGCGCGCGCAATCGTTATGCAAGCACAAGAGCTAGTAACGCGGTCCTCGTAGAACCACCTGCGCAATTTCCGGCCGCTGGGCCACATGGTCATCAGAACGGATTTTGAATAGCAATCTACCTCGTCCAGGGGACTGGGCAGTCCTGTCGCCGCAACCCGGACCCTCCTCTCACAGCCTCTCAACAGCACACCCCTCACTTGCACAGGCACGTGGTCCTAGCAACTGCGCCGCCAGTCGATGGGCAAAGATAGCATTCCCAGCGCCATACCAGACAAGCTCCAAGCCAAACTGCTTCATGAGCTGGACCTCTGGGGGGAGGGGGAAGGGAGGGTTTAGGGTTTAGGGTTAGGGTTTAGGGTTAGGGTTTAGGGTTTAGGGTTTAGGGTTTAGGGTTTAGGGTTTAGGGTTTAGGGTTTAGGGTTTAGGGTTTAGGGTTTAGGGTTTAGGGTTTAGGGTTTAGGGTTTAGGGTTTAGGGTAAAAGGGAGCCGACCTGGTAGCTCAGCGAGCAGCCCCAGGGAGCAACCGGGGGCCAGGAGAGGTGCTCGCTGTCGTGGAGGGCGAAGCGCAGTGGAGGCGGCACGGCATCGCACACCTCCAGGACGACAAACTTCGCGAGGACCCTCCACAAAAACCTGAGCTTCGAGGGCGGAAAGCTTCGAACTTCGAACTTCCAGTTGCAACAACTTCTCTTTGGAAAGGCAAAGGTAAGCTCTGAGGTCGGCGCGATGCGACAATGTCACAATCTGCACCATCCACATCAACCTTGAGGACGTCAAGTCGCGGTAAAGAAAGAAGATCCGCGGAAGGCCTTTCCAAGGCAAAAGCTCTCAGGGTTTAGGGTTGAGGGTTTAGGGTTTAGGGTTTAGGGTTTTTTTTAAGGGTTTAGGGTTTAGGGTTCAAGACCCAGCACCAGATGAAAAAATGCGATGTTCACAGATCTGTGGGGCCTCTTTTGGCCGCGCAACCAGTCCGGCAGTCTCGCCACGATTTCAGACACGCTCGCTTTGGTGGCTCTCATGCAAAGTAGCGGCACATGTGGCAAGTTGCGGGCATGCTCCTCGCAGAACCTTCAGGCTGGAGAGGGTGGCAAAGCAGCATGATCTCGTCCCATCCCTTGCACATGCAGGCGAGCCACTCAGGCTTCATCTCCACCGCAAGTGAGAAGCGCACATCCGCAGGATTCTGCAGCAGAGGATACAAGGGATCTTCATGCACACCCTCTCGGGCACCAATGTTCACGAAGGTGTCCTCAGAAAACAAAAAATTAGAATAGAAGTGTTACAATTATGTGTTTTCGGGGGTGCAAAGAAGAGTTGTTTCAGGCAGCGCCAAGTGACCAGCTGTGCATTCCCCTGAAGCGCCCACCTCGGCGACAAAGGCTGTCCGCGTCACATGGGACTCGCACTGGACTAGCTCTGTGCATCTTCAGTGTCAACATTCTGCTCTCCATTTCTGCAAGCAAGCCCATAGCAGACATGCCCAGAATGCCCCGAAATGCCTCGACACCTAGGTGGTAAAGCCGGGGCGCGCTACGCTCTCAATATTGAATTGAACCTGAACTGTTTACCCTGCCCGGTGCAATGCTTGCCTACACGCCGCCACACCCCCCAGTTGCCCAAGCCGTAAACCCTACAACTCACCTCCGCGCCAGCCAGGGCAAGGCCGTGGTGTCTGCCATGGCCGCCTCCCACACAGTTGCTTTGAGATGTGTCTGCGTGTGCGAGCGTGTGTGTGTGTGTGTGTGTGTGTCTGTACTCTGATTCTAAGCTAAGGGTCCTGGACTTGTCATCTTCGTTTCTTTATAAAGTTTCTTGCTTCAGATTCGGCAAGGGATGCCAGGAAGTCAACAATGCTGGCACCAACGAAGACCGCTCTGGTTCCCTGTGACGGGTTTGTGGCACAAACCTGTACCTGCGATACATTCAATCCTTCTTGTGACATCATCCATCGTACCAGCCGTGTATGTTACCATACTTGATGACAGTCGCTGTGAAAGCCCAGACTACCCTAGCAATGCAACTCCATGTCCCTTGGCTGTTGAATCAATCGCTTCATGCAGTCCAGTGTCCGTTCAAACTGTGGAGTTCTTGTATACTGAGATCGTCAAAAGTTCAATATACAATTTGACACACCACTCTCTGCGTGTGTAACCTCTGTAAGACCTTGCAACTTGTTGCCATTTCAAGCGTAGAAGGCACGGAGGCAACGAAGGGTGGGGAGGGGTCTTGGCCGACGAAGACCCCAACCTTGTGTAAACAGACTTTCAAGAGGGCACCGCATGATTTGTGCCGAGCAGCATCGGCTGGGTTCCCAATAGTATCTCTGCCGAAGTGCTTATCCCCAGCCCCCATAAAGGATCCACGAGCAACCTACCAAAGATACCCAGGCGGCCCAAGACTTACTGTTGGTCAGTAGGGCATGGGGGGATGAGGTATATGGGGTACCCTATGTAATACCTTAAAGGGATTATATGGGGTATTCCCCCATTGATTCCCTACTATGCAACAGCAAGAGTGAACTGGGAGGCATTGCCTGCAAAGCCGCCTCCCGCTGTTCGCAAGGTGCCCCTCGGCCCCGGCGCGCCGCGAGTGCCGCAGTGAAGGCGGCGCTGGCGGCAAAGAAGGGTTTAGGGTTCAGGGTTCAGGGTTTAGGGCTTAGGGCTTAGGGCTTAGGGCTTAGAGCTTAGGGCTTAGGGCTTAGGGCTTCGGGTGAATGGTAAGGTTCTTGATCCATGGCCCCAGGGAGGGCAACCCTTGACATCGGGAGTCTCAGAAGCGTTGCAGTCCAGGGCCTGTGGCCCATCCAGTGGGAGTACTCCCAGAGAGCTTGGGTCACAACCTGCCGGCTCCCAAGCATTGACAACAACTCGTTGTGAGCACCCGTTGAGGGATTGCTGAAGGCCCAGTAAAAGCCGATGAGCTCTTTACCCCCTCCCTCCGCGAGCTCCTCAGCATGGTCGTGAAAGAGGCGATGGTAGAAGATGGGTGGGTCGCCGCTCAGACCATTCACGCGAACCATATCCATAAGGATGGGGCTCGTCGGGCCTCTCAAAGAACCCAGCTGCTCCGTGTTGCCATGACCCACGTTTTTGTACCCATCTCGAACATTTCTAAGAACGGAGACCGGCGCCCGGAAGATCCCAAAGGCCTAGGAAAGGCAAATCTGGCCGCCACTCTCGGCTGAGGAGGCCCAGCTGCAAAAGCTCCTGGGCGGGCAACATCTCCACTAGGCGCGAGTCATTCGGCGATACTAGCAGAGCCCATACGCAGTTTCCTTCGGTCTTCGGAGGGGCCCAGAGGTTTCGAATTTCAAATCCGCCGAGGCCGGCTGGAGCCGAATCCATGGGATTCATGGGAGGTGAAAGTGTAGCCTGGCTGTTGTTTCGCTTCTTTGGCCTACATCTTCCGACCAAACGAGGAAGCCAAAAACAACGTTTCGCATTCATCAGTCGGATCCAAATCAAGAAAGCCGGAAGAGACTCTGACTCCCGCGATGCCCTCAAAAGTCACCCTGGCGGGCTTATAGGGTTCAGGGACTCTTTCCCACTCTTTCCCAAGTCTGACAGGTTCCTACATGCAGGCTGAGTGGCGGACGTCGCCTCAGCAGGATCGTCACTCAGGGTGCGGAAGTTCTTCAGTGAGAAGAGGCACAGGCCCACACTGCAGCTGTCAAGCTCGTGCGGAACTCCATTCCTCAGACAGAAGGAAATCCAACCGATCGTGGAAATCGAGAGTTCTGAGCTTGGAGGTCGCGCAAATGTCCTTTGCATGGACAGCTCCATCTAGACTGACACAAGTCCTTGCCCAGTGTGAAAACCTGACAACAAGGCAAGGGTCAGAGAGAAGGATCGAGGCGGCAGGAGAAAGCCATAGAAGCCCACATCAATATCCTGTCGGCAGCACTTCCCACCAACGGCATCGGCAATCTCGAAGCCTTGCAGGCAAGCAAGTGGACGACTGCTTCCTGGATTGTCCAGACTTTCTTCGTGGGCAACCGTGGGCAGCCCTCCAACCGGCCAAGGCACAATTCTCGCTGCCAAGCCGGCAGCAGCGCTGCAGCCTTTGCTCGTCACTTCATCATGTCGGCACAGAGGATACTGATCGGCGAAGCAGAGTAATTAGCCGTGACTGGATGAAAGTGCAGATGACAAAGGCGGCAGCATCTATCAATTCACATCACCCAAAGCCACGTGAACATTCTGCCAGGAAATTCCTTCTGCATGCAACAGAAACGACGGCAACAACATGCAACCGAAACGATGGCAGAATGGCGTGATCTCCATCATTAACACAGACCCCTAAACCCTAAACCCTAAACCCTAAACCCTAAACCCTAAACCGTGGCATCCCAGGCACAAGGCTTGCTCAGTCTCGCCAGTGCCCCTTGCACACCACGCGGCCGGGGAGAGCTCCAACGCAGCGGCGACTGCAAGTGGACTCTCACAACCAGCACACAGAAACAACCCTAAACCCTAAACCCTAAACCCGAAACCTAACCCTAAACCCTAAACCCCTAAACCCTAAACCCGAAACCCTAAACCCTAAACCCTAAACCCCTCAGACCTCAGCCTCAGCAAAGCATTGTTTGCTGCTTGCACTTGCTACACTGCACGACTTCCGGTTGCTGCAGTCCACAGCAAAGTGACCCAAGAGAGTGAGCCCAGAGCCTTGAAACCCCTGGCGCCTGCCAGAGTCGAGAGGAGGCAGATCTTCCAGCAGACCATGGAGCACCATTGAAGCTCATGTTAGGGCTTCTTTTTTAAGGGCTTTTTTGTTGAGGGTTAAGGGGTTCATGGGAAAAAGGTGCTGGGGTGGCAGGGGGGAGGGTATAGTCACTGCGGCTGAAAGAGGTACTTGGGCAAAGATTGCGTGTGAGAGCACAAAACCGGTGGGCAGGCGACACAGCTCTCATCGGTAGAAAGCGGACAGCAGACCTGAGACCACTCGCAAGCGCAAGCCCTCACTTCAGAACTCGCATCGCAGCTTTCCTACGCAGAGTCATCCAATTATTCATTGCAGCGGCGAGAAAAGGGAAGAAAGGCGTCGGCTTTGCAAACACAAGGGCCCGCCCGCAGCATTCTCATGCAGCACTTAGGGCTTATAGGATGGCTGAAAGGAGGTGCCTGCCGAGGGGCGCGGGGGGGGCGGGGGGGGTTGGGGTCCAGGGGCTTTTGCTGCAGGCCCCAGCGTCTGAGACTGACATGTTGGCGACCTTGCGCCAAGGTGGAAAGCTTTTTCAGGCCGGGGTGGAGACGAGCTCCGATCCGCTGTGTTGTGCATTTTCTAGTGCCGGGAGCCCCAGAAAATTTGGGCCCAGAAGTGCCCTAAGCCAGGACTTCCGGAAGGGAAGTTGGTCTTTTCAGGGAGCCAGAGGCTCCTCGCCATCATACCACTCGAAGTAGGGAGAACCTAAAAAATATCTTTGGACGAATTGTCGTGCGACCGTGAGACGCGCTTTCAGGTGCAGTCCCTGTCTTGGAGCTTGCTCTTCATATTGTTTTTTTAGTATAACTATTAGGATTATTGCTATTATTCTTACTATTCTTATTGTTGTTATTATTACTATTATTAACAAGAGCCAAGACAGCCGTGCAACCGAAGAATTCTGGGCTTCCAGCTTCTTGACCCTGGTTGCCCCATTTCAAAGGCAGGAGGCAGGAGGAGGCAGTAGTTGTTGCTTTGTTTCTTGGTTTTTTCCCCACCTGCTCCTTCTTTGTATCTGCTAGCGCTGGTAGCTAAACACAAGCTGCAAGCCTCCTGCAACCCGTGCAGAGGAAACTCAAGGGCCCTACCTACAAAGAACTCTGGTACTCTCGGGCACCCGGGGGAAGGTCGACAGCGCAAGTCCACTGTTCATGCCCTCTGCCCCCAGGTGCGGCACTCCATCTGGAGTGGTCTCACATCCCCCCAGGTGCCCACCCATGGCGGCCTACTCTCATGACGCGCGGACTCCAAGCAAGCCGGTCGTCCTCCAGGGGCTCACATGGCTCACATGGCTCAAATGCCCGCCTAGGGTCGATGCCGCATCAATGCCACGCAGCCACCCCTGTCCTGTACAAGAGATACATGACAAACCAAAAAATAATGGTCGCGCCCAGGAACTCAGGGACAGCCACGTCATCAGGTCACAGCGCTCGGCACGCAGAAGCCTTCGATAACACACTCAAGGCACTCAGTGATTTGGGATTGAGCGTTCTGAAGCACGGCCGAGATGCGCAGATGTTTAGCCAGAGGATGACGTTCCCCTCGGAGCGGATCATCCCTCCGTGCCAAGCTTGAGGGTCTGCCAGCCAATGCAGGTTCGAGCATAGGAACACCTCCCACAGCGGCACTGCTAAGGAGGAAAGATTCCCTCTACGAAGTTCACGCATGTCTAGGACCTTTCAAATCCCATCATCACGAACCAAAGTTAAACTATGTATGTGTGAACGTGTGTATGTATAGGTATGTGCACAAGCATTAGTTACATATATATATATATATATGGTACCCCCCCCCCAGTGACCTACCCTTTTTCGCCTTGTCTCAAGTCACCCAGCTGCACTGCAAGCAAACTCGGTGTGCAATATAGCGTATTTCCTAGGGCGTAGACTAAAATACAACTAAAATCGCATACACGGGACAGTAGAAAAACCAAAAATACCAAAACCAAAAAAACAAAAAAACAAAAAAACAAAAAAAACACCAAAAAAAACAAAACCAAAAAAACCAAAAAAACCCAAAACCAAAACCAAAAATACCAAAAAAAACAATTTTCCGGGTCTCTCAGGAAATCCCTATGAGGCTTCTCCAAGAGTCCCGGAAAATTGTTTTTTTTGGTATTTTTGGTTTTTTTGGTTTTTTTGGTTTTGGTTTTTTTGGTTTTGGTATTTTTGGTTTTTTGGTTTTGGTATTTTGGCTTTTTAGTTCGCCTTCACGGTCACGAGGCAACAACTACGCATTCTTAAGTGTGCTTATGCTAATTGTGCTTTTCAGAAATAGTATACAAGTGGTCTTTCTAGTGCTTCAGAACTATTTGTTTCGCTATTATGTAAGTAGAGCCGCTAGTGTTTAGTGCATCTTTTGGTTGTACTCAAGTGTAGTAGACCTTATTCAGCCATTACTTGGTGCTCTGGTAGCTCAATTCGCATGGATAATATTTGCCTGGTAAATGCGATTAATTATCTAGAAGCATGTCTTGAGAAAAAGCATTTATTGCTTAGAATTGTTTGCTTAAAAAGTGACTCCTACTCGTCCAGGAATACCCCAAAACCCTATAATCCAAACTTTACCAGAGATTCTCCTGAAAAGCTTGCGCTTTTGGATGTTTTTATGTATTTGTGAATTTGCTTGTGCATGGCCTTCACGAAGTACTTTTCTAGGATTCTTGTGCATTTTTTAAGCCTGATTGTGCAAGTTGCGTTTTTCAAGCATAGTATATATGTGGTCTGTATTGAATACTTCAGACATCTTTGTTTCATCGTTATGTAAGTAGAACCGCTTCTATTTCCATTCGTGTGCATTTTTAAGCTTGCTCATGCAAATTGTGCTTTTCAGACATAGTATATAAGTGGTCTTTAGTGAATACTTCAGCACCATTTCCGCAAGTGTTTACTTCGTATTTGGTTGAGTATGGTCCTTTAAATAGTATGCACATGAGTCAAATTGGGTTATTTGCTTAAGAATTCCTCTAGTAGTTAAATTCGCATAGAATGAATACTTCAAAAAAATTGTTTCATGAATATGTAAACATAAGGTGTTTCATTTGACTTTGCAGATAGTACTTCAATAATACTTTGCCTGGTATAAACACAACTGTTTCAATGCATTAGCTGCTCAACAAAGCACTATTTGCCCTTTAAACCACACTTTGCCATATTTTGGTTGAATATGGTGCTTCTTTCGTATTTTGGTTGAGTATGGTCTTTTAAATGGTATTCACTTGAGTCAAATTGGGCTATTTGCTTAATATTTACTCTAGTAGCTAAATTCGCATAAAATGATTATTTCAAAAATAAAAAAGATTCATGAATATGTAAACATAAGGTATTTCAGTGGACTTTTCAGAGAGCATACTGTGCCTAGTACAAACACAATTGTATAAATACAGTATTTGCACTTTAAACGCACACTTTGCCGTTTTTGGTTGAGAATGGTGTTTATTTCGTATCTTGGTTGAGTATGCTCCTTTAAATAGTATTCACTTGAGTCAAATTGGGCTCTTTGCTTAATAATTCCTCTAGTAGCTAAATTCGCATAGAACCAAGAAAAATGTTTCTCTATTTGATTAATACTTTGCCTCGTACAAACACAATTGTATAAATAAATTAGTTGCTCAACAAAACATTAATTGCCCTTGAAACGCACAATTTGCATAGAAAAACACTGATCTAAACATCAAAAAACAGCATTGTCCGCTTCAGATTCAAAATGTAGATTCTTCCAATGCTGGCTTATCGGGGTCTGTGAGGTGGGTGTCCCAGTAACTGTCCTTCATTACCCGGTGATTAACTACGCGATTTTTGGGCCTTCTTTGTTGTTTTTTGTTAAAAAGGCCTAAAAAGGCCTAAAAAGGCCTAAAAAGGCCTAAAAAGGGTAGGTCGCTGGGGGGGGGGTAGCATATATATATATATATATAGAAATAAAAATCGATAAAGCCCTCCTAGACATACATATTATTTACAGATATCATACAGACTGAATGTTGACATACATAACGTGGTTCTAACCTAACAGCATGGTCATACCATCATGTCGGGTTTAGCTTGCAGGCGTTTAGTTCATAGGCATAAACTAAAGAGAACCGCAATAGGCGTGTGCCCATACACATTTGTATATTCTGCCCCTGTGCACCTACCTTTTCTGATTTTTATCTCTCTACGTATATATATATATATATATATTATGTACATGTATCATGTTGACGCATATGATGCTTATGTAATGCATACATACATACATACATACATACATACGTACATACATACATGCATACCTACATATATATATATATTCACGAGAAGGAGTCCCCACTTCAGCCCCCGTTCCCGGACAACACAAGTGAGGGCACTGTAGCGCCTTTTCTCAAGATCCATACATGGGCTCTGTCAGTAGAGCACATCCTGAAGCAACAAGGTTGATGCCACCCTCTCATCGAGAGAGAAAAGCGCGCGCTCATCACAGACTCCACTGCGAGTGAGTCTGCCTGGGTAGGCAGGGAGCGTCAGCGCACGGAGCGAAAAATGGCCCGGCATGTCAATCAGACAGAGCCTGGGCTTCAATGTTGACTGACCCTTTCGCAAAACAAGCAGGAAAACCTTAGACCATTCACGAGAAGGAGTCCCCACTTCAGCCCCCGTTCCCGGACAACACAAGTGAGGGCACTGTAGCGCCTTTTCTCAAGATCCATACATGGGCTCTGTCAGTAGAGCACATCCTGAAGCAACAAGGTTGATGCCACCCTTTTTTTGGAGAGAGAAAAGCGCGCGCTCATCACAGACTCCACTGCGAGTGAGTCTGCCACCATCCCCCGAAAACTTGCCAAAGCACCACAGGCATCAGATTGACAATTCCTGCCAGACATGAGGCCCAAGGCTGGCAAAGCGCCGCGCCGACTGCCAAGCAGCTAATGGCACAGAGCTGCGCAACCTCAGCAGGGCGACCTCACCGCGGCGCAAATATTCGCGCATGGAGCGCTCAGACAGCCAACGCCCTTGCAACGCAATCTCATTGAGAGGAACGCGCAGTCTGAAAAGCTCAGTGGCCCCCCCCCTGCGCAGGCCATGCGATGACCAAGAGTCACTGAAGCCCAGAGCACGAGTTGCCTTTCGCAGCCAATACTGAAGCTTCTGAAATGAAATCGGGAAGACACGATCAGCAGGAGAGTGAGGAAATGAGCGCATCCAATACGCCAGATATTGCAAACACCAAGTGAGGACAGAAGGATGTTGAAGCAACCACCAGCTGAGCCGAAGAAAGGCAGAAATCTTGGAACGTCAGATGAAGCAGTTCGCTGGCACGGAAAAGACCTGTGAAGCAGATCAGCATAACAGTGCCCACAACCCATGAGAACAAGCCACACCGCAGAGCCCAGAGCCAGCTCAGGCGGAAAAGCTGCAGCTTGTGCAGGAGGGCAGCGCAACCTCCAAACCTCAAGAACTTTCCAGGCAGTGGTGCCGTGGATTGACTTTTTGCATTGCAGCAATGACCGTGGCACCGAAAGAAATGCCGGAACCATCTTCACTGCCCTCAAACAAATCAAGAATGTACTCAGCAAGGAAAATGTCCAACTGCGCCTCCGACAAGGTGTCAGCGGCCACACCACGCGCTGCCAACTCCTCAGAGAAAGCAGCGATGGCCTGTTGATACCTATCCTTGCTGGCACGCAAGCCGGAGAGCAGGAAGCAGGCTATCCGACCACGGGCTTGGTTCAAATCCATTGGATGGCGGGCTCGGTGTGGTGACAGACCCGTAGGCAACAAACATTTGGGCCAAGTACTGGGACAGCAAGTCAGGGCAAACGGCACTGCAAAAGACCTGGCGTCGGCGGGGTTGCTTGCGCACAGGAGCATGGCCCTTGGCATGCTTACAGAGGCGTGCGAGGAATTGCCACCCAACACAGTCCAGCCTGTTAACCAAAGCCTGTGACGGACCCTTAGTCGACCCTCCAAACATGCACAAGTCAAAACCGATACATTGCCCATTGATGCGCTCACATAACCATGCAACTTCAGAGGTGTTGTGCAGCGAAGGGGAAGCCTCCTGTTTGCGCCTAGGACCAAGAAGGCAAACCAAACCCCCATAGCTATGAACCCACCAAAGCACCTCTAAGCAAGCAACGGCGAGAAGACTGGCGTCATGACACTGCTGTTTTTCCTCCGCGTTTGCATGAAGCAGTGGAGTCCATGGTTTAGCAGGGTCGCGCAAAGGCCTTCGCCCTGCTCGACACCACGTGCCACCAGGTGGCCGGGCCAAGGCGCCAACAACAACCCCAGCTGTGACAAGAGCCTGCAACCACTCGAGAATCTCGCCACTACGAAGATCAAGATTAGGTTCAATGGCCGAGTGAATGTCAAGAACAATGATAGGGGCGCCACGTTCAGCAGCCAAGGCCTCAACTTGAACGTCAAACGATTCCGCAGACCGCAAGTCTGCGCACAGGGAAAAAACAAGCTTGCTATTGAGGGGCAGCCTGCGAAGCTGCCAAGAACGGCTCACAAGTGAGCGCAAGCGATCCCATGAGCTGCAGCACAGATCCTCCTCGCAGCCGAGCTGATGATCATCCGCAGCGGTCGGGCCTGCAGGCAGTACCCAAAAGTCAAAGGGAACAAACTGGCCAACCAACACAACAGCGCATCGACAACGACACCGACCGTTGAGACGTCGAGAAGCGCTGCGTCCCTTGCCAAAGGCTGCAACTTGAGCGGCATTATCGCTGCCCTGCAAACATCGAGACCCAAGCTCATGCGGGCGTTGCAAACGACTCTCCAACGACCATGTGGCGGCCTCAGCCTCCTCAAGCGTGATATGCTTGTAACCCCCCATGCGTGGCACCGTGTACCAGTGCAGATGCTTGGGCAACACCAGCCTCTTCATCGGGCATTTGCCCTCAGAATCAAGCTCAACTCCATGCTCTTTATGCAAACATGTGTGTGGGTACTTGCAATCAGACAACCTCGCCATCTCACGCACCACGTCAAGAGACAAGCATGACCAAGCGCGACCGTGGCCACCAGGCGCAGCGTCATAACACTCAACTCGAGGGCACCAAGGCGCGTCAAGCTCGGTTTGCATATCAACAAGCAAGATGGTCGACATGAGCAACTCCGACCACGCAGCCGCATCCAAGGCACCGAAAACACGGCGTTGAGCCCGATGGTCCCGAATCCACCGGTAAACTTGTTGAAAGGTGCTCCGCGTGCAAGACTTAAAGCTTTGACAATAACCATGCTTGCCAACCAACCGCTCCACCAATTGAACGCAAACACGGACTCGTCCCAGCACGTACAAAGTTGCACACACAAGACTGCAACGGCGCTGCAAGGAGGTGCCCAACCAATGCTCGTTTTGATGGAGGAACGCCCCCTGCAACTCACACAGAGGATCATCAGCATTAACACTCTTCTTTGCATTGACGGCGACTCCCAAGTCCTCCCAACTACTCTCAACGCTGCGGACCCAAGCTCCTGCAGGGCTAGTTTCTGGGCTAGTTTCGGGACCAACTTCGTCAACAGCCCAAATATCATCCTGGATGGAGCCCCAAACCGGAAGCGCAACAGGCACAGGCCAATCAAACCTTACTCGACGGTCATCCGGCAGCTGAGCCGTTTTGGTGGCGACGTCAGTCAGCGCCTGAGCCCAACCAGCAGAAGGCCGGAATCCCATCGGAGCCGTGAGCTGAAGCGGATACAGCGTGCGACCTGCTTCAACAATGGGAGGGTGCGCCAAAAACTTGTGCCACTTAGGGCCCAAGCGCAAGTTGTGATAGTAGTGTCGCGCATCACGCTTGAAGACAACCAGCCGCTTGCCTGGACAAGTCCGAACAGCCCTCAACTTAGGCATGTATGCAAACTGCGGCCGAAAGAGGTTGGCATCATCGATGAGGTCGTTAAGCGGACACAGCGCCGAGATAAGGCGCGTCTCTGCACCGTCTTTCGGCACCGCGAAGGCTCCTGACACCAACGGCTTGCCATGGTGTTTCCACACATGTTTGCCAGATCGCAGCTTCTGCAGCCCAACTCTGACCATGCGTGCTACCAACTGCTGGTAGGTAGGATGTAACTTGATGAAAGGGCGCTTCAAACGCCGCGGACGTGCTCCCGGTTTCAAAAGGAGACGCCTCGGCTCTCGAACTTGCGCTGCCAACTCAGGAAAGAAGCCTTGCAACGCCCCAGACAAATCAACTTGTCCAGCGGACTCCGGCACGCCAGCGTCCACACCCAAAGGCAGCACAGCAGAGAAGGCAGAGTACTCGCCATCTCCACTCTTCAGGTAAGATTTCATGTCCTCGCTACTCAACGGCTCCACGGAGGCATTGACATAGTGGCCAACGCGTTTGACCAACAGGGCATGTACGCGCTGCTGAGCTTTTGACGGCTCACTCAGAGAAACACGCGAAGAGCCGAAGTAAAGGAAGTTATAGCAAGAGATCAAAAGGTTACAGTAGTCCAGCATGAGAGCGGTGATCCGCAGGCCGGGTGCACTAACAGTGCTTTGATGCCGTTGGATGAAAGGAATGGGGAAGACAGACTTCGGGGACCTATGATTACGAAGCTTAATGCGGTTACGGTTCCTGCTAGTTTGCAAAGGTCTTGCAAGTTCACTACGACCCAACTCAACAGCTTTGACGACTACTTGCAGGACTGCACCCCACGCCGGCTTTGCCGACCAAGACGACACTTCCTGCCTGAAAATCGCAGCCATCCGTTTTACTGAGTCAGGCGAAGCATACCACCTGGGAGGCCGAAGCTGTTGCCCACAACGAGCTCCAACGCCTCGGCCTTCTTCCAGTTGGAGCCTGCACTCTTGGCCTTCTGAATCGCCATGATGCGCTGCGCAATCACGTCCATTGCCGTCTCTAAGTCCCCCACGTTGATCATGTCCATGATGTAGCTCAAAGTCGCCACCTCCCTGAGGTCTCGGGTCTCTGTGAGTCCCGTTGAGCCGGCGGCCCATTGGGACACATTGACTTTGCGGAGCTGAGAGGTCTTGGTGACACTTCCGTGTAGCAACT
This sequence comes from Symbiodinium natans, assembly GCA_905221605.1. Lineage (NCBI taxonomy): Eukaryota > Dinophyceae > Suessiales > Symbiodiniaceae > Symbiodinium > Symbiodinium natans. The sequence continues at coordinate 383,118 of CAJNDS010002304.1, forward strand.
TCTGATGCACCATGGACAAAAAGTACGCGCTCAGAGCGCCCGGATGCTTGGCAGCGAAGGTTAGGAGCTCTCCACGCGCTTTGAACCTTTGTGCTTCCAATCGGCGAAGCTCCTCCGGCTTCACGCGCTTGGTCTTGCCTTCCTGGCGCCACCGAAGGAAGTCCTCGCTTGCTGACGAGCTGCTGCTTCCAGACCGGCTTCGCCCAGAGCTGCTGCTGGAGCTCCCTCGTTTCTTCTTCTTGCTCTTCTTGCTCTTGTCCTTCTTTTTCTTCTTCTTGGCTTTCTTGTCCGTCTCCCCTTTTGCTCGGCCGATCTCCAACTTGATGCCCTCCATCAGCCGTGCCAGCTCGTCTGGCGTGGTCTGCGGCTCCTGAGCGTTGAAGCCGAGAGCCCCTGCAGCCCCGGGGTTTGCCACCCCCCCTGCGACCACTCCAGCGTTGCCGCCCACAGGCAGCAAGCCGGCCCCTGCTCCCATGGAAGTCACCGGATACATCAAAGTGGGGAGAGCTGCCGCTGGCTGACCTGCAGCGATGTGCCCCGGCGCCAAGCCATCTTGCACAACTCGAGCCGCAATTTGCCTGGCCTCTTCCATCAAGCCAGGAAACTCGGCCAGTCCACACGTCCACTTGACATGTGCCGCGGGAGGTACACACATCCAATTGACCATATGATCTGGCACGCCGGCTGGCGGTACGCGGACATGGGCCGGGCTGGCTACAGGGATGACATGGTTGCCAGCCGCCAACCTGACCACGACCCACGCCCAGCTGCTTCCATCGGCCGTAGTGGTCAGCCCAACATGCTCGGCGTGCTGTGGCACGCTGGCACAAATCAGGATCTCGTCGTACTCCGCACCTCGAGCCAAGAGCACGAACTGTCCAACGACATTGGGCGCCACACCAGCAGGCACCATTGCGCCTGCTCCTGCCGCTCCAGCTGCCGCCATTGCTGTAGCGGTGCGTCGACTCCGATGTGATGATGTTTGAGCGGTTCCTGGTATCACCCAGGGTTCGCGCCACTTTCCCTTCTTGAAAGGAGTTGTTGTCCAAACAACTCGATCCCTCCCCCAGGTGAGCCAGCAATGCCCCACTGCACACGTGACGAGTGTGATCACCAGTGTATAGCAACAGACCCAATGAAAGGAGGAAGCCACTGATCCAGCGACACTGCCCACAGACCCTTTCAGCGTAGCGCATGCACCAATTATCCCAGTCCAGAGATGTTGGGCAGCAAGACCGACGGCCCCCAGTATCGTGTGAATCAAATGAAAGAGATAGGAAAGAGCGACCAAATTCACCGTTGCATGCGTCTTCTCTAAATGCATGCTGGCTCGGATGGGGACTTGAGCGAAAAATGGCCCGGCATGTCAATCAGACAGAGCCTGGGCTTCAATGTTGACTGACCCTTTCGCAAAACAAGCAGGAAAACCTTAGACCATACATGTATATGATATACACATATCTAAGCGCTGCCATCTTCGTATAGGTCATCTGAGGCCGCCTGGCCGGCGCCGTTGACCTTGGGGAACCAGAGGGGCGTCCGGCGGCTCAGGGGGCTCTCCTGGCCACCCTGGAGGCTACACAGGGGGATGGCTTCGCCGGAGTTCATGGGGAGCCAAGCATTGAAGTTGGTCTCCTGAGATCCAAGGAAAAAAAGATAAACACGACGTGAAGACGAAATCATATATCATCATATCTACGAATGTTCTCCCCATTTACTTTAGGCAAAAAAAACAAAAAACGAAAAAGCAGTAAAGAAGTGGTACCCTGTGCCACATATCACGACAAGGATGGCAGACAGCCCAAGCGTCACCCAGGTTGATGAAGAATCGCGCTTCGTCGTTGGGGAGGACGGCTTCGCTCCGCATGGCCCGCAAGATAGAGCTCCAGGACTGGTAGGTGTGTGGTGCACCCCAGGGCCCTGCCAGGCAGAGATCCTCCAGTCCTGGCATCAGAGGCCCCAAGGAAGGAATACTGGTTCCTGTTACCAGGGGTTTTTTTGGGGGGAGGGGGCTAAAACATGATGCAAGGAATGTTCTTGATTCAAGGGTTGCTGGGGCCTCTTGGGGGCGTTCACTTTTTTGCAGAATAAGTTGGGATTACCAGCACACTGCTAGCCGCCGTCCTGGAGCCGTGGACAGCTTGGCCGCGTAGCCAGCGCCAAACTTCGAGGAGGGCTCGGGAAAAACGCCAAGAAACTTTACCAACTCTTTGCCCCATCCTTAGTTGTGCAGGAAAACCTTGGGCACAGCAAAATTCTGGATTCTGGATGCTTAACTCATGCTTAACCAAACCGACACCTAGTGTGTCTCGGCCGTCACGGACAGATGCCCTGTGCACAGCTCGCGGCGCATGGTCCACAAAACAGACGGTTCCGTAGCTGCGTCTGAGGTGCCACCGTTGACGGTCCAGGCACTAAAGCAGTTTAGCACGGCCGTGCCACCCCTTTGGCAAAATCTTGAGAGCGTAGCCTGCCATGGACACAGTCGGTGGGCCAGTCTTAGTCAAGTCTCAAACCCCTATCTTCTGCAAGCTTCGTAGGGACCCGATACTAGCCAGATGGCCTGCTCCGCAGCACTCAGTGCCCTTTTCGCACCGGTTGTGTGGAGGAAAACGAGGTCGGCCGTCTCCAGGATAGCATCGGAGAGCTCAGGAACGGACCGAAACTGCACCTGGAAGAGCGCCGTAGTTGCCGCTCTGGCGGCAGAAAAGCCTGACCACCTGCACGGACATGCACAGATCACTACAGATTGCCGCCCATGGCTTCTGTAACACCTTCCTGGACCCATCTGGTCCCCAAGACGAGACATGACGAGAGGCCCGAGGCGCCCGAGGCCCGCGCTCGCAGAAACTGCCGTCCGCACAGCGTTCCAAGTTCAAGGACACGATCGTGAGAGACGGCCTTCCAAACAAACACACTGCTTTGCGCACAATCTCACGAGCTCGGTCGAGTCGAGGATGGATTTCCTGATTCCTGGACAACAAGCACAGTCTACTGATTCTTACTTGCTCATGGCCCGGCATGGAGTTGGGCATCCTTCTGCTCTCTCTACAAGCACTCTCCGACTTTTGATGTGAGTAGTGGGTTCCAATGCTCAAGAACCGCAAGCCAATTTGCTGCTTAGGGTACCCAGCTGCCCAACCCCCTTTTCCTGGCCTCGCATCCCGCCATGCCACGCAGGGACAACGGCGGAAGGCACCCCTGAAGATCCGACGTCTAAACTGCTTCGCTCAGCACGACGACTGACAGAGGCGCCAGATATCGAAGGACATTTTAAGTGGAGGCTGAGGGTGTCCAATGGGTTTCTATCGAGGAGACGTGCAGTATGTTTGGTCTGCTCACTCGCAACACCTGAGGAAACTGCTTCTTTTGAAAGCAGGAGTCTGCCAATGATTTCATGACTGTTTCAGCCACAATATGATATGGACGACTGAACTTAGGAAGCCAAGGGGCCGCCGCTGAGCCCAGAAGAGCCTCTTGCAGCGGCTGCACTCCGGCTGCGCTAGGGCCCGGTAGCGCGAGGCACCACCCCAGTCCTGGGACTATGAAGGCTGTGCCGCGTTTCTGCTTGTGGGGTTCCGATTAAGATTCCCTTTGTCCCTCCGTTCAACCGCAGGCTTCCTGGAGGAAGTCTCTCAGGAGAAGCTGCATCCAGCGGCCTTGCACCAGCACGTCCGCCTTGCAACGACAGAGGAAAAGACACCACGCCGAAACCGCAAATGGTGCACGCCATGGTGTCACTCGAGCAAGGCGTAAGCTGAAGAGCCTGGACAAGACGACTGCTAGTGATATAAGAGCCCATTGAACCCTGTCTTGACGAACTACCTCGAGGGAGCGCGAGCGGAACCCAAGGCAATGTTTAAGCTCCAGCAAAAGTGATCCAGAGGAGTTTGCGCAGTGGTGACCCCCCCCCCCTCTCCTTCGACGGATCCCGACCCGCGATTGTTCCCAAAAAACTCCAAAGCTGTGCAGGCCTTCAGCCTCAGTGGCCTCCGAGAAAACTCTCTGAAAGAACCATCGGCATTGTGTTTTCTTGCCGGCCGGTGGGTGGGCGCAGGAGCTCAGGGGCTCTTTTGCTCGAAGTATCTCGAAGTCTTCCAGACGCTAGGGTGCGGGGGTAAGGCTTCCAGACACTACGTTGCGGGTGTAAGGCTGTACTTTCTTTGGCCGAGACCTTCTCAATTGAGACAAGTTCGCCATGGTCAAGCAGCATATCGGGTGGGGCGGTGTTTTCCACTCGGACCCTGCGAAGTTTTGGGGTGTCGTCAGAATATTTCGGGTTCTGTGCCTGGCAAACCCTAAACCCTAAACCCCAAACCCCAAACCCCAAACCTCAACAGGTTTTAGCGGCGGTCCGCCTCCCGCCAGAACCTGCAGGCGGTCTGCAGCTTCGCAAGCTCGTGGGCGTCTGCGCGGGAGATCACGGGAATGAGAACCGCTCGGAAGTCCGCGGTTTCCATGGCACCTGCGTAGGGCATCGGACAGTTGTCTGCTGTTGTTGCTGAAGCTGCTACAGCTAGCGGGCTGTTGTCGTTGTGTTTTGTCATCGTTGCCCTTGTCCGTGTCGTCGTCATCGTCGTTGTCGTTCTGTTGGCGGTGTGGTTGTGGTAGTGTTGTTTGTGGCGGGTTGTGGCTCGTGGGTGTGATTGTCGTCAAAAACTAGATCAGAGCTGACAGAGGGTTCGTACTGCACCTTCCTTTCGGAAATTCGCTGCAGGGCAAAAGAACTTTCGAACATGTCTTTAAGTCTTGCTTGCTTATTGCTTGGCTTGTTGGGTCCGCGGGGTTCGTTTGTTGCTAGGGTTTCTTGCCGTCGAAATGCTCGAACAGTCGGCAGAGATCGCGTTCCACTGACTACTTCTTATGGTGCATCTCTCGGCATGTGAACTGTCGATCAAACGCATCACAGCCGAATGTGCCCACGCCCCCGCTCCCTCTCCCCTCTGCGCCTGAGGGCTCCATGGGCCGATAAGAAATGGTAGTGCCAACGTAAATGCGCTGCAGTCGCTTGGGACTACTGACTGGAAAATGCCCGAACATGCTCAACTTCAATGATCTCGATGCACGAAGGCTTGGTTGACTTTGATCCATGTCTCGCAAAGTCTTGAGGCCACAGTTCTTTAGGCGATCATGCATGACGAAGCCCTTTCACAATGCTCCTCTGGCAACACCCTGCATGTCCGGCACAGCCCCGCAACGCAACTGATTTAGCTCCCCCTGTTTTCAACGGACATCCGAGGATTGGAGCCTGTCAGACGCTCACTGCTTGCCACCCTTTCGTGAGCCCTTGCCTGCCAAGTCCACTAAGCAACCACCGATGCAAAGGCTCTTGGACTCTTGGGGCACACCGGACCTTTTCCTGCTTTGCCTTTGCCGGATTTGCCTTTGCCATCCTGGCACTCTTAGCACGCCGAGCGGAGGATCCCCCAAAAAAGGGCAAGGCCTTGCTTTTTCCCTTTCCATCCTCCCATGACGAGACAACACAGGCTCATTAGCAGCTTGACTGCTGGAAGTTGGGAGTGCCAAGCCAACATAAGCTAACTGTCCTTGCCGCCTTTGTGATTCTTGCCGTAGCCCTTCCCCTTGCCTTTGTCCTGGCCAGGCTTCATGGCGCACACGCTGCTTGCGCGTCAGGGCGAGAGAGGAAGCCTAGTCAGCCCCTCTCGCAATATCCGCCCTCAAAACGGCCTGCGCACGCATCTCTAACTGTGACAGCGCCGCCTGCCGCGCGCATCACTGCACCATGGCACCGCTGCTCAAACGGGGGATGTAGGTACAGCAGGGTGCTCAGCAGCAGATGACGGCTGTGCTAAGCCCTGGGCCTTCTTCAGGAAGTCTTCCTGTAGAGGGCAGCGGGGAGCACTGCGTGCTTGCACTCTGCCGCCAACGCTGTCTGAAACCTCAACCCAAGCAGGTTCGCTCCTCCTCCTCCCCTCCGACGTGTGTAACGGGCAGGCCTTATATCTTCACAAGACTTTACGACTCGCTTGAAGTTGATCATTCCTGCAGGCAACATTAGCAGACGAAACCCTGGAAGAGGCACAAACCGGGAACCTGACGTACGGTAACCGACTGTTCCACGGAGCTTTCGTCGTCCTGCAGGGAAATCAGCATACGCTGTCGCTTCACTTCTGGCATTTGGCCCGTTCACAGCCTTCTTTGGCATGGCACGGTAAGATTCCAACAAGGGTGACTTTTCTGCTGGCTTGTGCGTCGCTCAGAACTCTCTCTCGAAGGATGGTGTGCACTGCGCCATGTGCTAAAGCAGCGGTGCAGGAAGCGATTCGATCCAAGGGTGATCGACTGCTAAGGGTTCGAGCCGTTCTGCTGTCGCATACCAAGTACGCACGGTCGAACCAGGATACCCCTTGAATTCTCAGTGACCACTCTGGGACACTTTGACGGTCAGAGCTTCCAGGTGAATGCCCAGATACCGATCCGTCACATTTGGACCCCGATGACGCTTCAGGCCTCCAGAGCAGAATTTCTAGGCACATTGTCAAAAAGGGAGCCGCGCAGTTTCAAAGCCGTGCTGTATAGCTCACCCTCTTTCGCCCCCAGCGCCTTCTTTGGCTGCTGCGGCGCGGGCTTCTCGGGAAGAACCAAGGCCACGCCCTAACAAGCGGGGAAACTTCTACTGCTAGGAATCAGGGTGCTGACTGGTGATACTCTACGGACAGGATGTCTCTATTTTTTTATGTGAAGTACTGAGTCTGCGCCCCATGGGAAGGGCCCCTATGACCTACCAGTGCAGCTTCCCGACCTGAGCTCTTTTATTGCTAGAATTCTCAGAATAAGACCACTTAGAAGGGCTGCTAGGTTGCTAAGATGAGGGCTGTGAAGATGCAACACACACAATTCCTGGAAGTTTGGCGCAAGGGTCTGGAGGCTTGGCGTATCCTGAACCAAAGATGCCGAAAGCATCCAAAGGCCGTACCATGAAACAACCTGGGTTTAGAAGGTTCAAAGTTAGGGTTTCTTCCCCTCCTGCACAGCTGGGGCGAGTCCGCAACGCAGGGCGATTTCGAGTCCGACCGGTTTCGGGCGCACCCTTGCCTGCGCAATGACGCGATCGAAGCGGTCGAAGGCCGTGGACAGCGACTCAGCAGCGGATGCCAGGAAGTCGGTGTCGTTATCCTGGCACCCCTGTTTGACCCTATACTCGCTTAAAGGGCACTTTTTTTCGTCAGGGCTCTGTGAGCTGCCAAGAAGGCGTGACCCTTGCAAAAGATAGCTGCCCGACACAAAGCCTCGCAAACTTGTGGAGCATCTGACTAAAGCATCTAGCAGATCACCGGAATCTGACCTCCTTGCTTTGTCGCAACACAAAAATGCCTGTACCCACCGGAGCACCAACTACAGCTAGAGTCAGCACACGGAGCGTCTCTGCTGGAGGAGCCAACGGCGCTTCGGGCCGGGAAGACCCTCAACTACCCTGAACGAGACAAGCCTCACGGATGATCTGCTTGCCGTGCTTCGTGTTTGTGAGCTCCTTCTGGAGTGACAGCAGTCGTGGCTTTGGGTTTGGCCGCACCACAACACCATCAATCAAGTACAAAACTGCACAAAGCTGCGGCAAGTCAGGTCTGGTCCTTCTGCAGACCCACTGCCGAAACAAGGGTAATCAGGTCAAGCATGATCTCCAGCGACCCCCTCGCAACCAACTCCGGGGCACATTCAGATGCCGTGCTGACATGAACTACCATGGCCCCATCAGTATGCTTGCCGATGCCTGAGTTTCAACGACGCCAGATGAGGATCGGGGTGCAGTCAGCAGCTGACGGCCGAAACGGCTCACAAGAGCCAGAACATGAGCCACGGCGGCAGCTACAAACCGTTTACGTCCGGAGACCTCTTTAGGGATGGCTTTGCTGGTTTGGCATGCGAACCTCAACCCTGGGCTCAGGGCTCCTCTGCTGGAGGCTCCAGCTCCATGTTGCGAACCGTCGTGGCCTGTCAAGCAAATAGCAGCCCTGGCCCCACTTTTGGGTGGGCTGCGGCTTGCTATTTGTACAGGAAGTCCTACACAGCGTGGCTTGATTCTGAGACACGCCTCCGGCTTGTCCGCTTGGGCAGGGGCACTTTCACCGGCCTGTCCCACCACCTCCTCCAGCGACAGATCCTGCGGCTGGCGCTAGGGGAATGGAGGAGTGGATTCCTCCTTCTCATCCCTACCCCTGGGTTGTTTGCATCCGCCTCCCCCACCGCCTCACGCGCCGGTACCGCAGTGGAGGGTTTGTTTCTTCGGCTGGTAGCGAGAATGGCAGCGCTCCTCTTCTGCTTTCTCTCTGGCATCGGGCTGCCCTGAAGCTTCAGGCAATTCGGCCAGGGCCATGTCCTTCCATGGTGCAAGCTCACGGACCCCTATGCCCCAAATGCAGGGTCAAGCCTCGTCGGAGACAGCTGCTTCGGGCACCTCGAGCGGCTCAACAACTTGGGCACCCTGACAAAATCCCAAGCGGCAAAGAACAAAGGCAATGTGCAGGCGGTCTGGCTTACAGGCTTACACTTGCCTCTTCAGTCGGCTCGGCGTTGGCAACCTCGCAGGTGCACAGCCCATCGGTTCCGCAGGGATTAGACAGAAAGAAGAGCTCCTTCCTCTTCCACTAACATCTCCGCACTCGGCACTCTTTTCCGAAGAACTTCGTGAGAAGTGGGTAACAGCAGGACCCGCCTCTGCCCTTTCCACCCTGGCTCGCTTCCGCCGCTTGCGTCCGTCTGGAGCGCGGCCACTTGGCCAGCACCTCTTCCCGCACTGCTAGGGGGTTTTAGGGCTTCTTAGGTCTTAGGGGGGTTTTTATGCCACCTGCCTAGCAGCCTCGCAACCGCACTGCAGGGATGCAACGCGTCCATCGTGAGTTTAGGGGTTCAGGGTTTAGGGTTTTCGTGAGTGCGTCAATGTGACAGGCTACTGGCGCAACACTGACACGAGTCACAGAACGGTCGTTTCTCCTGGCTTCTTTGCGCCCCAGGTCTGTCGCATTAGCTGAACTGCTACTACTAGGGCGGCTTCCTCTGAAAGCTGCCCTGAAACATATCGACTGTTCGATGTCTAAGAAAATGCTTCGAAAACGCACAAGATTTCTGGCCTAAGCAAATTCAAACGTCGGCGCTCGTGACCTGCCCCAAGCTGTTGAGGGCCTCGGCCTGCTTTCTTCAAAACCTCGGTACGGAGGAGCTCCCGCCAAAACTGACATCATCCTCTCTCTTGAGCTTGTGCCTCATGAAAGGAAAACGGCCTCCTGGTATTTCTTAAAACTGAGATGCCGAGGCACAACAAGGCCTCAGTGCATGCTGGGGTCCATAAGCTCTTCGTCAGGGACCTCCTCCGCCAAGCACATGATCCCATACCTCGCGCAGCACCAGTTCTCACATGATAAGGCTAAGCGACTAGCTGCTCAGGTGCGTCTTCCGACAGATCCGGCACGGTGAGGCCAACAAATGCAAAATCTGAGGCGCACCCAAGAAATAGTTCAAATTGCAATAACATACTGACTAACAATATCAATACTAATTTTATGAAGTAATAAGATATTAGAAGAAGAAGAAGAAGAATAGAACAGAATTTAATACACTATCACCTACATAATATGATCCGATATGGCATAAGAATAATAAGACTAGGAAGAAGAGCCTTATTATACTAATAAGTGCAAGAACACGAATGACAACGATAGCAATAATCTTAAGAAACTTTAAAAAAAAAACAAACATAAGCCCCTTGACAATAATAGCACTCATAAAACAAGCATAGAGCCCCTGACAATCTGCGGACCTCATCTGCGCATCCGGCCGGGGCGCTCCTGGAGCTCCTCAGTGATGTCGATCGCTCGCGCTTCGGTGCACTTGTCCACCAGGATGGCCTCTCGCGAGTTCAGATGAAAAGCATATTTATACATAGGCATAGGCATATACATGCAAAAACAAATAGAGATATATATATATATACACATATATATATATATATATATGTATATGTAGAAGTATATATATATATATATGTGTATGTATATGTAGAAGTATATATATATATATACACTTAACACACATAGTGCCGGAGACCCTGACCCTTTCTCCCCTCAAACCGAGTCCGTCGTCCGTCCTGTCCAACTCCCGGCGGATCTTTCGTGGCCTGAGAGCGCCGCTCTGCGTTTTGGGGGGTGCTTGGCTGGCAGCGCCTCTGACACCGGCCTCGTCATAAGCCCTCACGATCAGCGGGACTGGGATGTCGATCGTTTCCATCATGAGGCCCACGAAGTACTCCTGGAGAAGCTGTGCATATGGAGATCCCAAACAGCCGGATCTCACTCAGCTGTCCTTCCGCTTCCAGAAGTGGTGCCCTGTGTGCCCTATTCCTTAGATGCATCGGCTTTGCCTTGCAACTGGTGGGCTTGTTCTAAAATTAGGGCCCCCGGGGCTTCTCACATCAATGGTACCTTTCAAGAGCCCTTTTTTTGGGACAACATGGGGGTTTCCGAAAGTAGGGGTACCTTACTGGGGTGATCATGATAAGGGCGCCTACTACTTGGGGACCGACATTTGGGGTCCCCCTCTTTTCGTAAACCCCCACATCCTTTCAGCTCTTGGTAGCACAGGGGCTGATTCTCCACGGAGGCGGCATGATGATGCGCTCGCCGTCGAACTCAAACTCCGCGAGTCCAGCCAGGCCTATCCCGTAGGGTCTGCTCCAAGGTGTTCGGATCCCCAAAGGAAATGTGGTATCAATACTCGGGTGAATAGCACACAGTAACCCTAAACCCTGAACTTTGAGAACTCAAGGCTGACTCATGTCTGGGCAGCGGATTAACTCCGCCTCGCAGGTCATAAGCCTGTCGCTTTGCCGGATCACTCAGAACGTCGAAGGCCTTGTTGACCTGTCACAGCACCACTTGAGAGGCAGACACGAAAGTGGCAAACATGGCAAGTAAATCGTCGTTGAAGGGGGGTAACGGATCGCCCTCCACTGTGCCCCGATGCACCGCTTACTGTGCTTTCCTTGCTTGCCCCATCCGCACGAGGGATGGTTGACCTGCAGTGGGAAGGGCCTCCGAACAACTGAGGGCGCTCTCAACTCCTGCAAACGCCTGCACTTGCCTGCAAACGCCGACCTGCAAGGAGCTCCAAAGAAGCTTGCTGCTCCCTCTCGCTCCTCTCGTAAGCTGGCCTGCGAAAAGCGTTCTGCAACAGCCTCCTGCTCCTCAGCCGATGCCGTGCGGAACAAGTCCGGATGTGACAGGCGCGCCTGCTGACCTTACGCGACCGGATCACAGGACTGGCGTGAAGGTGCCACGCATGAACTAGCAGGAGCGAGGCAAAAGGGGGCCCCAACATCTGAACAAACTTTTCGGCCAAGAGTCGGTAGGCAGCTCTAATCTCCGATAAGGGTGCACCTTCTGCCACGCCAAGCATGGCATAAAAACTCGAATTGCCTGGTTTCGTTGCTCCGTTGACCGGAGGATCGGGCTTCTTGCTGGCGGCCTTCTTTTCTGGCTGCTGCGAAGATGCACCCTTTCCCGACACACTTCTTGTGGCCTGCTTGGGTGGCGCGGGGATCGGGGAAGGTTGGGGAGGGCTCTTCGCTGGCTCCGTTGGAACACGCGTCGGGGATGGAAAGCCGGATGGTGTCTTGGCTTGCTGGGACGGGGGATGTGGCTTGGAAGGTGATGGAAATCCAGATGGAGTCTGTGACTCCGCAGTTGGCTGCTGAGCCGGGATTCCTGACACAGCTCCGTTCGACGAAGGAAAGCCGGACCCTGCTGGAGCTGGGGACGGAAACCCCGGTGACCTCGGTGGTCCTTGCGTCGACGGCTGTCGCGCTTGTACCTGCGAGGGGACTCCGGAGCCATTCGGTGATCGGTGCTGCGACGGAAAGCCTGAGCCACTGCGGCGTTCTTGTCCTGCCGGTCTTTCAGGCTCTGGTACAGGTTGTGGCTCTGGTGGTGTCCATTTTTTCTGCATTAGGGCGGCAAAGCTGGACACCCCATTTACGGCTGTCTTCTTCGAGCTGGCCTGGCTTGCAGCTTCTTGCTGTTGTTGCTGCTGTTGCTGCTGTTGCTGCTGTTGCTGCTGCAGCTGCTGTTGCTGCTGCAGCTGCTGTTGCTGCTGCAGCTGCTGTTGCTGCTGCAGCTGCTGTTGCTGCTGCAGCTGCTGTTGCTGCTGCAGCTGTTGCTGCTGTTGCTGTTGGTGTTGCTCTTGCTGCTGTTGCTGCTGCCGCCGCCATCGGTGGCGCTGCTGCTGGTGTTGGAAACCGGTTTGTGAGCTTTGCTTCCTTATACTGTCGGCTTGCGGCTTGGCAATAAACTGTCCTTGAAACGCTCTTCTGCCGCAGCCTCCTGCTCTCTGACCAGCCCACCCGAGTGAAACGGGGCCGGCAACGGTGGTAGGAGATGACCCTCTTGGTAAGACAAACAGGCTGATGGCACCCGAGACGGACAAGCAAAAGCCCGCCTTGGTGGCATGCTGGCTTTCTTGCAGCGAGAAGCAAGGAAACTCTCTCACGTCTCTAACATCTCATAAGCCAGCATTTTGCCAAGCGGCGAAGATCACCTTTGGCCCTAGTCTAGATGCAGCGCGCCTTCGACTCAGCCGTGTAGGAGCAGCCATATTCCATCGCAGCATTGGAAACTTCAAAAGGGGTGCATCTGGCAGGTCGGCCGAATGAAGGTTGTTGGGAAGCGATGGGCATCCTGCCGAATTAACTAGGGTTAAGATCAAGACCACAGAGACGCTGTGATCCTCCCTGTCTCTATCTTGCGTAGCTGGACAAATGCTGCAGATCTCTGTCATAAACTCAAAGGTTCGCTATTCTGTCATGCTTCTTCCGGGCATCGAGAAACCTCTCCGCGCCATCGGGCAGATGACAGATGACCACTTGGCAAAAGAGCTGGCATGCTTGTAGCAAGGGCAGGCAGCTCTTCACGGTGAGAAGCATCTGGGCCCAGCACTGCACGCAAAGAAAGCCTTCATCCTGACATCAAGACCACACCTCTGCAGCTCTGCCTTGAAACATACTGACAAAGGGTCAAAGAGCTCCTCCTTCGCGCAGCCAAGGATGGCGAAGATGCCATCCTCATCCCTCATCTGCACCTCAAAGTCGCACAAAGTGCCCTAAACCCTAAACCCTAAACCTTAAACCATAAACCCTAAACCCTAAACCCTAAACCCTAAACCCGAGCTTCTCAAAGGCGCCATGGCGAAGTTCTTGCCCTCGTCCTGACAGAACTTCACCTGAGCTCAGCCAGTCAGCCTCGGCCTTGCTCTTGCAACTAACAATTTTTAGGGTTTAGGGTTTCGGGTTTAGGGTTTAGGGCTAGGGTTTAGGGCATTTTTATGTCTTGGGATGTTCCCCCTTATACTACTAGCCCTTTAGAGTAGCCCCCAACAGCCCTTTATAGCACCCCCTGTCTTAAGGGCTGTGAGTATAAGGGGGCGCATCCCAGCTTCTCTCTCCCAAAGAGGTGACATCCAAGGCTGGGGCATATCTGACGGTGCCATATGGGGAGAGCCCTTCCTGGAAGAGCCCAAAACTCCCCAAGAGAAGCCCACTAGCGCACTAGCACAGCATACCCCTCCTATTTGCTTAAGAACCACCCAAAAAAGAAGTTATTCCCTATTGAGGCATTAGAGGGACTATTACTCTATGTTGTTTGGGGGGTTTTAAGCAAATGGGAGCACCATGAGTCATTTCACGCAAGTGTCCTTGAGTTCCCTCCACGACATCGATGCCGGCACATCGTCCTAAGCGTCACTGCGTTCAGCTACGCGGGACGTGTGAGCCTTCTTAGTGCAAACCCTAAACCCTAAACCCTAAACCCTAAACCCTAGAGTGATGCAAAAAGGTCTGGCGGCCAACTTGGCCCGCTGCAAAACGCAGAACCAGGCCCCGCTCCTCAGGCGACAGGTGGCAGAAGTAACGTGTCAAGACCCAAGTAATCCCCTGAAACATCGTCTAAGCAGCAAGTATACCTTTTTGTTGTAAGTGTCGCCTCTTTACTTAAGCAGCACGTATACCTATAAGGTCTCCAACTTTGTTTGCTCCATGTGCTTCTCTTGTTTGAGGGGTTGCAGCAGCACCTGGCTTTGCAGCGCCGACCCATTTAAGGGCTAGAAGGAGGGACCCCCTAGAAGGGACCTTGATCTTATTCCCCTCTATAATCCATATATAGACCTTATGTGTCCCTTTTTACCTAAGTGGCCCCTAAAGTACACCCAAATAACCCCTAAGTTCTGAAAAGGGGCCCTCCTTTAGTCCCGTGAGACCCATATGCGGGCAGGTGTCTTCATATCGAGACGCTTCATCGGCTTCCTCCTCGAGGCCTCATTTAGGGTTTAGGGTTTAGGGTTTAGGGTTTAGGGTTTGGGGTTTGGGGTTTGGGGTTTGGGGTTTAGGGTTATGAACTCCAAGAGGGGGGGGGGGGGGGATATGGGGAGGTTTACGATACTAGGGGGTACCAAATTTGGGGGTCCTTACTATTTGAAAAGGGGGATGCTACTATGTCACTATGTGGGGGTCTTTTTTAGGGGTCCCTTATTGTCGTAAGCCGCCATGTGGGTCGAAAAAACTTGAAAGGTGAACCAAAGACGGCTTATCTGTGGAGACTGGGCGCTTGAAGCTAACAACAACGCCAACGATGTCTTGCTTTCGAGCGCCTTCGCTGCCGCGAAGGCGGTGCTTAAAAGATCCGTACTTTCACATCGCCACCGGGCTTTTGCTTCCCAGCTGAACAGCGACTCTTTCCTCCTCCTCTTCCTCCTCCTTCGTATCCTCAAGGGTGACTTCAGGACAGCCGCCATTGTCCGTTCGAGCAGTGTCATTCCTGGCTCCAGGCCTGGCCAACCAAAAGGGCTCACGGCAACATGGGAACAACACGAGAGTCAGGTCCGAGAACAACCGTCAGTCACAGCTAGAGACAAACATACAGCACGCCCAGGACCTGTTTCAACCACGACAACGAAGCAACAAGAAGAAGAAACATCAATGACACATCAACGGAACATCAATGGAAAAAACAATGACAAACGATACATCTATAGAATGTATATATATATATATGTGCCTC
Organism: Symbiodinium natans; assembly: GCA_905221605.1. Lineage (NCBI taxonomy): Eukaryota > Dinophyceae > Suessiales > Symbiodiniaceae > Symbiodinium > Symbiodinium natans. Next base: position 398,177 of record CAJNDS010002304.1, read on the forward strand.
CGTCTGAGCCACGAAAAAAACTCCTTGGGAGCAGCTCCCATATTTGCAGCTGAGCTACGGCGCTTCCGGGAAGCACGCTCCTCTTCCGCGCCTGTCAGAGAAAACATCAGAAAATCAAAAAACAAGTCGCCCCACGCTCTCGGACAAAAAGGTACTTAAAGCCCAGGCAGTGGCTGGCACATTAAACTCAATAAAAGTCCAACCTCTGATCACATGCTCCCATATGCTCCCCGGGGCCTTGCGCCTCTTGCTGCTGCTTCTTCTGCGCCTGGCGACAGCTTGTGCAATCTTGTGCGAAGCTTCTGTGGTTGAGAGCATCCACGTCTTTTGCTTTGAAGCTGCCAACTTTTGCCTCCCGATTGCGGCGGACATCGCACATCCGCAACCTCGTAGGGTCCGACCGTCCGACCAGCACCACCAAACAATAAGAAATGATGGGACAAGCATATAGTTATGCTTCTGGGAACTGTTGAGTTTCACAGCTAAATCTCGCGTATTTTGTCAGCATTCTCTCTTTTCTCCTTACGGACGCGCTGGTGCGGTGTGGGAGTGGTCAGGTCGGTTGAGCAGGTCAACCGCCCAGCCAGAGTTGATGGCACTCTCTGCCCAAGCAATGTCAGATGCACAGACGAACTGGCAGGTCAACGGTGACGGTGAAAATGCACTTTGATATGCCTGACAGGGCCACTTGCTACCCCCTGTCAGCTGCTCACGAAACAAAACGAAGCCAAACCACCAAAGCAATCTACGAGGATGAATTTCCTCAAGTGCCCACATAGGCAGCTGAGGTTGCGAGATGACAGCGAGGTTTAGGGTTTAGGGTTTATGGTTTTGGGTTTAGGGTTTAGGGTTTAGGGCTTAGGGTTTAGGGTTTAGGGTTTAGGGGTTCCCAGCCTGGAGCTGCAAGGTGCGAGCGTCGGGATCTGCCCCTGCATCGATCAATGGGCCCACGACGCCCCGTGTGCGGTGACCTCGTCACAGGGCTGACAGCCCTGGCCACTCCTAGCTGCTACCATGAGACTTACCTCCTACAAGAGGCACAGACAGTCCTTCCGCCTCAAGTTTGAGATGCAACTTAAGCAAAAAGCCGCCGTGCAGAAGCAAAGTGCGTCAGGTCAGGCAAACTTGATGCCGCGCAAGCTGCGGTAGCCGCCGTAGCTTGCATCACCTGAATCTGACGACCCATCGGCTGTCATCTTCCGGGACTCGAAGGCTGCACCTGGGCTTTCCATGAGAGCTTTCAAGAGATGGCCTGGCTCGGCTCTACGACCATCACACCCCGCCCTCTCCAGCCTCCACTTTGAAACCCCCGAAAGAACATGCTTACGCGTGAGACGGAAGCCCTTCAACGCGCGCAAAACCTGACAGGGCGCCGTAGAGAAGCGCGGACCATCCGCTCGGAGTCACCTGCTGGCTCTGGGCAAGTCTACTTCGAGCACTGGAGTCAGGCTCAGGCGAGACGCCAAGCTGCCCTGGACCCACTGTGCACCCCAACAGTCTGGACAAGACGTTCATCAACTGCTGGAAATATCTCGCTTATCTCACACCACCCCCCTCAAGGAAGTCGGATTGCTTGTTGGTCATCCCACGCACCTTCGAGGCACATGCACCTAGTCGCAGAATCGCCTGCACCCACCGGACACCTGCGCAGGCACTCGTCACAGAACAACGTGCGGTAGACATGTACTGGGCAGCCACAAAGAACTACTAAAACTATCATATGTCGGTAGAAGCCATACAACCTCAGACCAGCAGCCAGCATCAAAAGCCAGGAATGAACGCCCGTAAAGTTACTTTGGTAAACGAGGTTCTGCGTGAAAGTGCAGAGCATGCTGGGGGCCTTGTCGCGTGGCCCACATCAGGGTGGTGGCCTCCGTCAGCCCGCGCGGCCGCGTGCAAGCAATCAGCGCGCGACCATCCAGCTTGCCTCAGGCTTGAGATGCCTTCTCACTATTCTTCGAACATTCAGAAGCAGAACGGACCCCACATTGAGGCCACCCCCCCCCTCCCAAAAAGAAAAGAAAAACGAACTGGATGAGCTTGCCTGAAGAGCTTTGTAAAGGCAAGCGGCCTGGCGTGTCCGCAGGGACCAGGTTCATCTGAGTGACCTCTTCGAGGCTTCCCCCTGAGGCCAAGCGCACGCGGATGGCAGCCTCGACTGCTTTGAGCTCAAGGCGCATGGCTTCCTGGATCCCTGTCCTTGGGATCGCACTTTTGGACACTTGCCGAACTTCCTAGGCTTGGCCCTTCAAGCACAAAGAGTATCAAAAAAAACATGTACGCTGCTTGAAAATTACCCTTAAGGGGCTTCGGAAGAGCGAGGCAAGGCTCCCCCACAACAGGCCAAGGCGCGAGGTCATGCCGTTGGCGAACTCTCGGGCCAGTTGCTGCATGTGCTCGGATCGTCTCTTCGGTTTTGGCATGTTTGCGGGCTTGCCCAGATGGGCCCAGATGTAGACGGAGTTCGCCTCAGTCCAGCAAGCTAAGAACACCTGATGAAACTGTAGAAGAGGCCTCAACACGCTTTGGCGCAGCATTCTAGAGAATTGCAGGGCAGGCTAATGCCCTGACTGTGCGAGGCCTTGGCAAGGCCTTGCCAAGGGCCTGGCCTAGGTCGAGGCTAACTTAGCCTTGGGAATTCTTTATGGCGAGAGAAGAATCCGAGGGCCTGCTTTGGAAGTGCTTTCTTTGGCCTTCTCGCACGAAGCAAGCTTCATAAGGCCCATTGGTGATTCAGAACGTCCTTCAATCCTGGCTGTGGTGCCCCACCCGACCGTGTCCTCTTGGCCCTTAGCCTGATGGAGGAGTCTTGGCGACTGTGGTGATGGCGTTTCTTCGAAAGGATTTGCGCGAAGGAATCAGGTTGTCGATGCTCATCGTGACATGCACAAACACCTGTAGTGCTGCAAGGAACGATGTACATAAACTTCTCTAAGCCCTGCGCCAGCTTTGGCATTGGCCACTCTTCAGCATCAACACCAGCAAGCCAGCTTAGCCGCAGCACGGCCGCCCGGAATCTTTCTTCAGCCAGTAGTCTGTCCAGCGTCTGATGAGGTGCGAAGGCGTCCTCCCGTTTGCATGTTTACCACATGTTTGCTAAGGGCCCGGTTTTGCATGCCCACCAAAAAATCACAGAAAAAATGCGCCAGTCCTTGTACACCGCCTTGGCCTCTCGCTGCAGAGCACGCCAGTCCCCAGAACAGCTGCGTGCGACCGCGAACCAGCAAACGACTGGCAGTGGCGGCCTGCAGCTCTACTCTACGGGATTTTTGTTCAGCTCGGCCCCCCCAGGGCCAAAATGCGTTTGGAACTTGCAGACCCCTCTCCCCGTCTACCACCCTGCCCGAGCTCCACTCGGCAACAAGCACTCGAGCAGAGACAACAAGCGCGACACTGCAAGCCTTTACCGCTGGTCAACAAAAAAACAAGGTTGCAGCGGTCCTCCAGCAAGCCGATACAGCCCCCGAGCTAACGCACGCTGCTGGTTCAAGGCTTCGGGTTACGGGTTGGCTGCTCTCCGGCGTCGTTTTCCTCGACCTGCGGTCGCTTTCCGCATCTGCAACCCGACCGTGCGGACTGGAAACTCCTAAGTACACCCTTGGACCGCCGACGTGCACGTCCCGCAGCTTGGGCCGCCCAGCTACCGAAGCAGCGCACGCAATTGCACGAGCTATGTGCACATGAACCTATCATTGAAACCCCTCCATGTTCAGATATGTTCAGATAAGACGCAGCAAGAGGGCGGCTGTGTCGGCGCCAAGCAGCTTCGAAGCCAGACCCATGGCCAGGCGCTCTCTATATCAGGAACCAAGTTAGGGCTGAACCCAGGCATGCTGGTCTGCTTGCTGCTGATTGCAACTGCATGTTGCGGAGTGGGTGCTTGGCTGCTAGTCCTTGGCAATAAACCTCGACAGCCCACACGGCCACGGCAAATTTCGTCAAAATAACAACTCAAACCTCCGTCCAGCTAGCAGGTAGCATATCGAGCTGTGACAAGGGTCCGGCGCACGGATCGCATCGCCGTTCCAAACCAGTTGGTGCCTGCATCGAGCTCAACAGTTTACAGGCGGGTTGCGCGTTCAAGCCGTCTGACGGCCCATCCGCATTCGCAGGATCTGGCAAAGTTTTTGGGAAAGGCACTCCATGGCGATCACCGCCACTGCTGCCTCGCAGCGGTGTCAGGGAACTAAGGGCACCTGGTGCAACTCACAGTTGTCTAACATCGGCCTCCTCGTTCTCAAACTCCACCTCAACAGTGCCGTTGAACGGATTCTGGCCTGGGCGAGTTGCGTTGGCTTTGGCGCTCGTGGCAAGAAGGGCTCACGAGCACACCGAGTCTTTGACCATCGGCATCTGGGTGTCTGTCCCGGAGCCTCGACGACTCAGGCATGTCGGACAAGGCATGCCGGAAATCCGCAGCACGTCCACTACAGCATGGGCAGTCGTCGGGCCTAAAGGCGATCTCGCTATGTTGGCACTTCTGGGTTCAGATGTCAATGCCTTTTTTGTTGCTCTTTTTAGGCACCTGGCAGCTTCACAAAGAAGACGGGCCCGAAAGACTTGCAGAAGTTTGTCATGGACTCGATACCGACCGTCTCATCACCTCGCAGATCCGGGAGCACCAACAACAAAGCACAAAGTGCAAACCCCCTGCCTCGCTTAAAACCTGTGAGTTGAACGCACCGCCTCTCCTTGGCATGAAGTCTCCATCAAATTGGAGCATGGCCACAAAAAAACGACCGAAGGCTCCAGGACTCTAGGGACAGCACGAACTCGCTGCCCGGGCCCCCCAAAGCCCTGAGATTTGCTTTTGTTTTTCCATGTAAGAGAGGTTTAGGGTTTAGGGTTTAGGATGTTTGCCCCTCCGCACGAATCTCTGCACCCCCAAAAGTCCAGGAAATAGGAAGCTGGCGGGGGTGGCAGAGCTGCCCCGCCAGTGCGCCGCACAGCGTCTCGTGGAGCCTTGGACCAGGAAAAATGCCCCTAAACCTTAAACCCTAAACCCTAAACCCCAAACCCTCTTTGCTAAACCCTTTTTGCTTCAGGGCTCCTGTGGTAGCTTGCCTGTGAGCGAGGTTGTTCAGGCGACATCATGCGAGTCGGATGACTTCGTCAACGACCCTGTCCTGAACCTCTTCAATAAACCCTAAACCCTAAACCCTAAACAAATTTGGGTCCATGATCCCCGGCTGTGGCCCTGACCGACAACTCCAAGTTGAACTTGGGATCTGCAGCCTTTGCCCCCCACAACACGGGTCAGGATCTGCTGCTGCCGTTTAGGGTTCAGGGTTCAAGGTTCAGGGTTTAGGGCTTAGGGTTTAGGGTTTATGGTTTAGGGTTTAGGGTTTAGGGTTTAGGGTTTAGGGTTTAGGGTTCTTCCTTGCGGCCTCGATGGCCGCCACAATTTCGGCAGCCGTCGAACCTAATCGTTCGTCACGATCTACGGTGAACCGCGCTGCATCCCGATATTGTAGATTCAAGCTTGAAGCGACATCTCGGCAAACTGCGTAGACTCACATAATCAGATTTTAACTTGCTCGCACCTCTGTGGCACATGCTGTTGCCGGATGCTGCCGGGCAATTTGCACCAACCACCGCCAAGTGCCACCGGGCAACAGCCCATAAGGCGAAGCCGCTTGAAAGGAAGGATTACCTTTCAACTGCAAAATGCTGCAACTACCTTTATCTACCTTTACGCAGATTCAGCTAACGCTCAGCTGGGCGCGGCGATCTTCACGTATCCCTCGTTGGAGGCCTCCTGCCACATCTTTCGGGTCTTGCTCCAACTGGTTCCTGACAACTCGCCTGGGTCTCCTACTTACGCCGGGCTGAGCCGCGAGCGATCTCTTTGCGTAAGAACCAATCGCGGCGTAGATTGGCATCCTGGCCGCGCAAGTCAAGACGCCCCGTGCATCAGAATGCGTACGAAAGATTCTCGGAAAATGCGGAGTTCACCCGGAGTTGACTCACAACACGTGTCCGAAAAGTAGAAGGCCAGCTGTCGGATGAGTGCTGGCTGCCGCCTTGGAATCTCATGCGCACCAAACACACGAATCGGCACCGTCAGTGTGAGATCTCCCGGGGGATTGGCCCGGCTCGGTCTGCTAGCAATGTCTCCACTGCCTTGACAGCCTGCAAAACCGCGACATGCTGCAACCACGGGGATGCATCTTCACAGGCAAGCCTCTTCCAGCTGGTCCAGGTCTGTAAGTGTGTCCCTCAGCGTGAAAGTAAGACACAAACCTTTTTTGGCACTTGGATAGCAAGGTAGCTAGGTCTGTGATGCTGGCAGAGCTGTCTGAAGCCTGAGGGGCAACACGATCATGGCTGCAAGTGGCACACCCTAAACCCTAAACCCTATTCCCTGTTGCCCTTTTTGCAACTGGGCTGGGGGACTAGCCAGTTCCCCTAAACCCCAAACCCGAAACCCCACGCGACAAAACATGCCAGCTTGTCTGGTCCAGAAGCTGCTGCCGGGTTTTGCGTACGGCCTGTGACGAAGGCAGTTGGGGTTTCCGAAAATAGGGTTGCCCTCTTGGGGTCCTTCGTATAATTATTACTATTTTTATTGTTACTATTTTTATTAGTATTATCATTGTTTTTCATTTATTCTTATGAATATTCTCATTGTCATTACAGGAGGGTTGCCATCTTGGGGTCCTGATGATAGGGAGATCCTACTATTGATTAGGGTTTACCATACCGGGGTCCTTATGATAAGGGGATCCTGCTATTATAGGGTTTACCATATTGGGGTCCTTATTATAGAGGCCCTACACTATTCGGGGATCTATTTTGCGGGGGGTCCCCTATTTTCGTGAACCCCCAAGTTCGCAAACTGCAGAAGGGACTGCCATGGGCTGCCTCGCTGCCATCACCAACGGTCGGGACAGACGATGGTTTGTCATCTCGGTCCGCAAAACAAGAGTTTTCGGAGCTGTGCACAGATTGCCAATAAGGCGCACGCCATAATCCAGCAACTCCTCTTTCTGAACATCACTGGCCACATCTTGCGCCATGAGGGCATCTGGTCCTACCTCTAGCATACTTTACGTGTTTTGGTGCGGTGCTCACTGTCTGCATAGTTTCGCATGGAATGTGGCAAATATAAACCGTTGTGATAAAACCTCGGGAACGAAGGCAAACTAATGCACGGCTCCAGAAGATCATCAACATGGTCATATCGTGCACACAAAGCTACAGACACCCATGACACACTTCAGCTTCAACCGAAGGCGCATATGCGGTAGCTTCCACGTGATGGCCCTACACCTTGCAATGAGAGGGGTCAGATGCGCAACTCCTGGCTGGAATTCCAAAAGACCAGTCCATTGACTAGCCTGTCTTGTCATGTCGCACGGGGCAAAGCCCCCACCAAACCAACCATGCGAATGGAGCATCGATAGCCTAACGTCCTTTCTTTCCCCCACCCAAGCCGATCTGTACATCTGTACACCACCGCTTCTCACGAGAAAGAAATGCTCCGTTCGTTGAGTGGGACCAGCTAAAGTGAAGCATCTCGTGTCTTCATGATTTTACATAGGATTGGAGGAACTCCCTCTTTCAAGGTGAGCTCTTTTGTCTCAATCGTCTGCAAGCCGAGTCTGGCATAGAAGCCTTCGGCCACCAGTGAAGAGCAGCACTCGAATTCCACGACGCCAAACTCCTTGCTCTGCTGTGCGCACGCTTCGAAGATGCTTCTCCCAATGCCTGCAACGGAGGTCGACCCAAGGATGGGACCAGAAACCCCTACCCAACGACGTCCACCTGTGACAAAACTACAGGGAGCCAGCAAGTGATCTGGGGCGTGCAGGAAACTGTGCGTGTGCATAATCCCGTTTCGTGAATGATGCCCCCAACTACTGAGTGACTACTGTGTGCAGTGTGTCAAAAACTTGCAGTGAGTTTATCAACTTTGTTTGAGCTCCGGCCCTGCCTTTCCCGATGCAATCCGGGTGGACCGCGAAATGGCGCAGGTGACCAAGGCCAGCGATCACCTCGCGTGAACCCGGGCGATGCAACGACCAGCCACCACACGCGAGGATGCGCGTTTCGCCAGATTCGGCGGATTCGGCGACGAAGAACTTCCCGGACTCCAACCTCAGTTCCATCGCAAAAACACCTTGTGAAATTTGTTCCCTTGCCAATTGAGTCTCGACTCGTCCGCACTACTGCAACACGAGAACTGGAAACTTGTACCGACAGCCTTGTCTGCCCCGCTACCGAAGTTGTTCAAACCAAGGTTGTAGGTCGTTCATCCTTGTCAGCTCCTAGTCGGAAAACATTACAAACTTTTCTATTTTCGACCGCTCCATTCTTTTCGCCTGGCCTAATTTGACAAGCTGCAGCTCCGGCTGTGAGTAGATGATATGTGGCAAGAACGCCGCCAAGGCCTCTTCATCATAGGCGCCGCGGAAGAGCACCGGATAGCACTCACCCAGAAGCTTGTCGATCGCCGGCCCATCGGACAAGTCGGCCACACGCACGGCAACAAACTGTCCTTGAACTGCTCTTCTGCTGCAGCCTCCTGCTCTGTCACCAGCCCAACCGAGTGAAACGGGGCCGGCAGCGGTGGTAGGAGATGACCCTCTTGGTAAGACAAAGAGGCTGATGGCGCCCGAGACGGACAAGCAAAAGCCCGCCTGTGTGGCATGCTGGTTTTGCAGCGAGAAGCAACAAAACTCTCTCACGTCCCTAACAAGCCCCACGCAACCTCAAAGCCAGCATTTTGTCAAGCGGCGAAGATCACATATGACCCAAGTCTAGATGCAGCGCGCACCCGACTCAGCCGTGTAGGAGCAGCCATATTCCATCGCAGCATCGTAAACTTCAATAGAGCTGCATCTGGCAGCTCGGCCGGCTCTGGGGAAGCGAGGGGCATCCTGCCTAACTAACTTGGGTTGAGATCAAGACCACCGAGACGCTGCGATCCTCCCTGTCTCTATCTTGCGTAGCTGGACAAATGCTACAGATCGCTGCTAGTGCCGCGCCTTGGGGAAGGTGACAGATGATCACTTGGCAAAAGATTGCATTTTCTGAGACATCTGCGTGCTGGCGCACGGTTGATTCGACCCAAGGATGTCGTCATGAATTGTCAGGCCTGTCTATCCGACGTTGTGATGGATGCTTGGGAACCCAAGCATCCATTGACTGTATTTGTTTCGTGGCCTGCCATTCTTGGCTGCGCAAAGGAGGAGCTGAGGAGCTCTGACAATTTCGGATCAAGGCAAAGGCACAGGTTTTTCTGTTGTCAGGATGCAGGCTTCCTATGCGTGCGAGCAACCGACGACGGCTTATCTGCGGAGACTGGGCGTTTGCACGCTTCTGGTGGGCCCACAGCCACGATTCGCAACGATGTCTTGCTTTCGAGCGCCTTCGCTGCCGCGAAGGCGGTGCTGAAAAGATCTGTACCTTCACATCGCCACAGATTTTTTTTGCTTCCGAGACTGGATCCCGGAAGTCCCACCCATGCCACATGGAACATCGCGCGCAGCCATCTGCGATATGAGACATAGGCGTAGGTTCCGGTGGCAGGTTTCGAATGCTCGAGAAAACCTGGGCAGACCGCTCATGATCGACGTGGCAGCAGATGGGAGCCACAACTTCTGTAACATGTTGCGTTATGGTCCAAATCTACGTTGACCCCTTTCTATAGGTCTGAACGCACTGAAAGGATTCGCAGGTACACGTAGCTGACCAGGCTCCACTTTCCACTCTGTGCCCTAGCTTCACAAGTCCCCTTCATGATTGAAACATATCGCAAAAACAACTTACCTGCAAAAACTCTTTCCTATCAGAGCAGTCACACTTACTTACTTACTTACTTACTTACTTACTTACTTACTTGCTTACTTACTTACTTACTTACTTACACACGTACTTACTTACTTACTCTTCCACTTACTTCCACTGACACTGACACTGCCACTGCCACTGCTGCTGCCACTTACACTTACACTTGCACTTACACTTACACGTACGCCTATGCCTACGCCTACGCCTACACCTACACCTACACTTACACCTACACTTACACCTACACTTACACTTTTACACTTGCAATGAGAAGGGTCAAATGCGCAGCTCCTGGCTGGAACTCCGAATGACCAATCCATTGAGGTCACAGCTTGTCTTGTCAAGTCGCAACTAAGGGAAAAGCCTTCACTAAACCATCTATGCGAATGGAGCATCGAGAGCTTAACGCCCTTTGTTTCCCCACCGAAGCTGCAGATCTGTACATCTGTACACCACCAAAGTCAAGTCGCGGACAAATCTTGGTGCCATGTCAAAGTAGCTGTTGGAGATGGGGGGGCGTTTCTCGTGGTTTCTCACGAGAAAGAAATACTCCGTTCGTTGAACGTTGAGTGGAAGACTCGGGAGCCATCATATCTGGCCAGCCAACTAAAGTGAAGTATCTCGTGTCTTCATGATTTTACATGGGATTGGAGGAACTCCCTCTTTCAAGGTGAGCTCCTTCGTCTCAATCGTCTGCAAGCCGAGTCTGGCATAGAAGCCTTCGGCCACCAGTGAAGAGCAGCACTCGAATTCCACGACGCCAAACTCCTTGCTCTGCTGTGCGCACGCTTCGAAGATGCTTCTCCCAATGCCTGCAACGGAGGTCGACCCAAGGATGGGACCAGAAATCCCTACCCAACGACGTCCACCTGTGACAAAACTACAGGCAGCCAGCAAGTGATCTGGGGCGTGCAGGAAACTGTGCGTGTGCATAATCCCGTTTCGTGAATGATGCCCCCAACTACTGAGTGACTACTGTGTGCAGTGTGTCAAAAACTTGCAGTGAGTTTATCAACTTTGTTTGAGCTCCGGCCCTGCCTTTCCCGATGCAATCCGGGTGGACCGCGAAATGGCGCAGGTGACCAAGGCCAGCGATCACCTCGCGTGAACCCGGGCGATGCAACGACCAGCCACCACACGCGAGGATGCGCGTTTCGCCAGATTCGGCGGATTCGGCGACGAAGAACTTCCCGGACTCCAACCTCAGTTCCATCGCAAATACACCTTGTGAGATTTTTTTCCTTGCCAATTGAGTCTCGGTTCGTCCGCATTACTGCAACACGAGAACCGGAAATTGTTCAAACCAAGGTTGTAGGTCGTTCATCCTTGTCAGCTCCTAGTCGGAAAACGTTACAAACTTTTCTATTTTCGACCGCTCCATTCTTTTCGCCTGGCCTAATTTGACAAGCTGCAGCTCCGGCTGTGAGTAGATGATATGTGGCAAGAACGCCGCCAAGGCCTCTTCATCATAGGCCCCGCGGAAGAGCGCGGGATAGCACTCACCCAGAACCTTGTCGATCGCCGGCCCATCGGACAAATCGGCCACACGCACGGAAATTGCCATGTGGATCCGCCACGGCTTTCTGCGATTGACGTTGCTGGGCCAAGATCTCAGCGCACATTGTTACACTCAGTATGCACTGGCATGTCCGGACGAACTGCCTCAAAGCCTGGAAATATGTTCGGTGGTTTGGTTTCCCCCTGTGGGCTCGTTGGCTGTAGCATAAACTGACATATTTCTAAAGGAACACAAGTGGCATCATGTTGCGTCCGATTCTTGCCCTGGAACCTCACCGGCTCCCCCTGGACTGTCATGCTGGTGTTACGGGTGGGCTTGGCGGGGGCGATAATGTACACAGCATACGAACCTTGGGTATAAGCGCAGTGTCCTCTGGAAACATGTACGAACTTCTAGCATACTGTATGCTGCAGTATACTTTGGTATAGGAGATGGGTTTGGGAGCTTTGAAGACGTTTACGGGCAAAACGGTGTTGGGGGAGACGGGTGCCATGGCTGAAAGCTTTTGCTTGTGGCCATAAGTGTAGTGCCAAAGATTGGGTCAGACTGTGCGAATCTGCACACCGAGAAAGAGAGCTATGCCCTCAAGCGATCAGACACCGCAGTGCTGTCGCCGCCATAGTATTGGCAGCCCCAGGACACAACAGACCCATCAGCCAAGACGGCAGCAAAAGCCCACGTGGAGCACTGAATCTGCTGCACGTTTCTCAGCTGATCACGCACAGCACTGCTGTTGCCACCATTGTTAGCATCGCCCCAAGTCACAACGCATCCATCGTCCAGGATTGCAGCAAACGAACCTTGACAGGCTTGCACCTGCTGCACATTCATGAGCTGCTCTCGCACAGCGCCACTGTCGCCAGCAGAATATCCAGTATCGCCCCAGGTCACGAGAGATCCATCGCACAGGGTCGCCGCAAAAGCGAGCTCAGACGCTTGGATATGCCGCACGTTCTTCAGCTGTTCTTGCACGTCACTGCTGTCGCCTCCACCACTGGCCTCGCCCCAAGTCACGACAGCTCCACCGCTCAGGATGGCTGCAAAGGCGTAGCCAGAAGCTTGGATCTGCTTCACGTTTACCAGTTGATGTTGCACTGTACTGCTGTCGCCTCCATGAGTGGCTGTCCCCCAGGTCACGACGGATCCATCAGCCAGGATCGCAGCAAAGGCGCGACTTGAGGCTTGGATGTGCTGCACATTCCTCAGTTGATGTTGCACGGCCCTGCTGTCGCCACCAAAGCCAGCATTTCCCCAAGTCACAACGGATCCATTCTCCAGGATCGCAGCAAAAGCCTTCGAATTGGCTTGGATCTGCTGCACGTTCTCCAGTTGATCTTGCACCGTGCTGCTGTCGCCACCATTGTGAGCATCGCCCCATGTCACGACAGATGCGTCACCCAGAACGGCAGCAAACGAGCTAGAGTTGGCTTGGATCTGCCTCACATCTTTCAGCTGATCATGCACAGCGCTGCTGTCGCCACCAAAGGCAGCATTACCCCAGGTCACAACGGATCCATTACCGAGAATCGCAGCAAAGGCGCTTGAACTGGCTTGGATCTCGTGCACGTTCTCCAGCTGATCTTGAACAGCACTACTGTCGCCACCACAGTCAGCACGGCCCCAGGTCACAACAGACCCATTGCTGAGAATCGCAGCGAAAGCATAATCAGAAGACTGGATCTCCTGCACATTTTTCAATTGATCTTGAACAGCGGTACTGTCCCCACCGGTAGCACCCGTGCCCCAGGTCGCAACCGATCCATCGATAAGGATTGCAGCAAATGCTGACAAACTGCTGCATAGCTGAACCGTCATGATCTGCAAGGTCAGCGAGTCACCGCTTTGAAGCTTGGCTTCTTGCACTGTGGCCTGAGCAGGGTGCAAGAACAGGAAGAGGAACAAAGGCAGCAACAAGCACAACAGCAATTTGATTCTGAAAAGCATGTGTCAGCGTATTGTCAGTTTTGTAGTAGCAAACCATGGCTGCCTGCTCGTGCAGAACGGCTCCTGTGGAGTCAAAAAGTCGGCCTTTGTTTACGGCCAAGGCTGCTTGCGCCTGCCGCCTCAATGTTCTCACCGAAGCACCCAGGCCAACTTCCAATGAAACTGTCCTGCCACTCAAAAGCCCGACATCAATGATCACGGACATGACGGCCGGCCACATCCACGAGTAGTGAAACGCATCCCCTGGCGGCAACTTGAACACGCACACGCACGGTTCGACTTGGCAAATGGCTTGCCTAAACTTAGGGCCTAAACCGCTGGGATTGGGTTAATTTGTTTCTTCTCCGATCGCAACACGCTGATGCGCATCACGCACGCAAGGGCAACCTGGAGAGTTGCTCAGCCTCGGCGAGCTGCAGGACCCACGCGAGCGGTGTGTGCTCGCCGCCGGTAAGCTGCGCCGGCGCTCGCCAGCAACCGCCCACAACAGCGTCGAGGCCAAGGCGCGCTGCAACGCGCATCCGAGCCGCCCCCACCAGCGGCGTTCCCACCCGGCGCGGGCCGCTGCACGCAGCGCCCGCGGCGCGCGCGGGGAGCGCTGTTGCGCGAGGTGACGAGATACAGGTCGTCCAAAAACGCGGCGAGGAACTCCCCCGGCTCCAATCGCCCTTGTGCCGCAGCCAGGGCGTCGTGTTGCGCCAGGGAGTACAGAGACGGCGCTAAGGCATCTCCCTGCTCGCAGCCGTCACCTTGCGAAATCTCGTGGCGCCGGCCCTCGGCGTCCCACTACAAATACGTGGAGGCCGTGGAGGTGCCACCGTACCACACCCGTACACACGGGATGAGGGCTGGAGCAACCTCACACAGCTTCGCCGTGTCTTAGGCGCTCCAGCCGTCGAGCGAGACGATGGTGGCGTCGGCATCCAACTCGCTCGCCGCGCACAGCATCGCTGCCAAGGAGAGCGAACTGGAAGGGCCTCGTGGCGCGGTCGAACGTGTCCGCATACTGTCGTGCCACGCTCGCGACACCAGTCGGCGCAGCGTGTCTCTGGTCGCGATCCCGCGAACGCCGCCGCCAGGCTTAGCGAGGGCTTGCAGCACGGCGGCGGGCGCATTGGCATTCGCGAATAGAGTGGCCGCGTGCGCTAGCAGGTCGAGCTCCTCTTCGTCCTCCAGCATCAAGCGATAGTGTTCCCTTCCACCGCTGCCCCGGACAAGCCCGCAGCGCTGCCACGCTTCGCCGTGCTCAAAGCTTCACCCAACTCAGCTGCAGTGAGGCGGACAGGGTCTGCTGCACGGAAGCGGGCTATGTCGTCCGGCATCGGACGGCGGCGGGGCGGTCGCTTGTCGGGGTCCGAGAGGCGGTGTCTCCCAGCAAGGCGGTGCGGCCAGCCGCTCCCGTCTCGTGCGGTCGCGTCAACAAAAGGCGTGGCACCAGCGGGAACAGCTTCCAGGCACGCTCCGCAGGAATGAAGGCCGCTGCGTTCGGCGCGCGCAGGCACGCCGGCACTAGAAAGCGCGGGACATCGCACATCGTAAGGACCGGAGTGGCAAGGACGTCCCGCAACTCCATTGTGACCAGCCATTCCCAGGACGCTCGGGCAACTCTCGCACTCGCGCGCCCGGTGTCGAGGCGGTCGTGGCTGAGTGGGAGGCCCTCGACGACAATGGCGGAATCGCTGGACGTGTCATGCGGCGCCACAGGCGATGGACCGTGGCGGCTTGGCCGTTGCCTGCCTCGCCCTCCTGCTCGCGCGCGTCGCACTGCACAGGCGCTTGCGACGGGCGAGTCGGCGGGGCTCGGGCATTCTGGGGCGCCGGTCTGCTCGCCATCACTCGTGCGGCCCGCACTTCCGTCAGCACACGTAGGCCCTGCTCTGCGTCGGCGACGGCGAGCACGAGGCCCGTGCCGTCGACGGTGGGACATCGCCGCTCGGAGGCGTCGGCTAGGGCCCGAGCGGCCGCAGCCAAGGGCGCGCCGCCATAGGCCTCCGGAAAAGCGGACTGGGCAGCCGCAGACACGTACCCGTCTGGGGCCTGCGCGAGGAGAAGGGCCGTTGCAACAGGGATGGGGGCAGCAGGGAGCGCGCGCAATGATATGGCAAGCGCAGCGTCTGTCGCGGGAATGCCCGGAGGCGCTGCACCCATCTCCTCCGCATCACTTTCCGCAGCGACAGCTCGGCTCCGCCGGCGGCGCTGCCTGCAGCGCGCCAGCCAGTGCATTCGAACCGCCCTGCCGCGTCCGGTAAAGAGCGCCAAGCTGCCAAGGCCGGCACGCTCAAGTTTCCAGCCGCCGCGTTCAACAGCGGCACAACCAGCCAGGAATTGCGATCTCCCGGCAGGGCGCTGGGCCCATCGGGGCGGCGCGTGCTGTGCTGTCGGTGAGGGCGGCGGCGTGAAACCGGGCGTTGCCAAAACCGAAAGATTGCACACGCGGTCGCCACACATTTGGTGCAGACACCCATAATACCTCCAGATCTTCAGGCATGGCGGTCGCGACGAACGGACGTTTTGATTTGAGAATACAGCTGTCTCTACAGCGTGAAATTATGGATCGCCGCCGCTTGGACTTGGTGGTGTACGGGGCCATGCCGGGCGGTGAGGCACTCTGTTGTGACGCGACGCTAGTCTCGCCCCTGGCGCCAGCGGGTCGCCCATTCCCGGGTGCCGACGCGCGTGATGGGACCGAGTTGGCGGCCGCGCGCCGCCGCAAGCACGCGCGATACCCCGAGCTCCTGCAGGGAGGTCCGCAACGGCTCGTCGGGGTCGCGGCGGAGGTGGGCGGAAGATGGGGCTGCGCCTCCGCCCCATTTCAACCCTACGTGCCACAGCGGCCCAGGGTGGGCACGGCGATGGTGGAGCCTACCTTCGGTCGCCATGCAAAGGGCAGTTGCCAGCACAGCGCTCGGTGTTTGGACGATGCCGGCGCTGCCGAACTCGCAGGACGGGGTCCCCCTCGCAGATGTCCTTGGGCACGCCGACTTCGCGGGGCCCAGCCGCCTGTCGCTTCGGTGAGCCGTTTGTACTTATGTGGAGTATGGGGACCTGGATGACGACCGCTGCGAAAGGGAAAAAAGGCTACTGCAAATTTATTTGCCACGTGATCGATGGGCCCCGACGAGTTCAGGCTGGGAGGCAACCTAGCAATTGGGAAGATGCACTCATGATGTATTGTCGTTGGCGTTAATTGGGAAATTGGAAGTCCGCAGTTGTTGATTCATGGTGGTTGCGACAAGTGGATGATTAAGTTTTTCAGCGCGTCTGCTTCTCCAACCCCCGGCACTTGTTGCATGGGTCGACGCTGGCACATGCGGCAGTGCTGTGCACGCCGCCTGCCGCGCCACGGCAGCTGTGGTCTGGCGCCAGCGCCTGTGGTTGCAGAGGCAGTTTGCACATGAGTCTTTCAAAAAGGGCTCAATAGCCAAGAATGATCTACCGGCGCTCACGGCCCAGTCCCAAGATGGCCCTGGCCAGCTACTCGGCCTTGCCCTTGCCGGCGCCCTTGCCTTTGGTTTTGCCCTCTGAATGACCGTGGCCTTTGCCTCCCGCATCACGAAGTCCTCTGGCGTCCACCTCCGCCACGGCTGCCTCGTCTGCGCGGTGGCTGCGGCGCGTTGCGGCGATGGTTAGCTCGTGGAGCTGCAGGGAGCCTGACCGCCGCCCTTTCCCTGCCTGGCGACTCACGGGCCAAGCAATGCGCACTGGTCGGCGCTTGGGTTGGCGACACGGCGGCCCGTTGCTACAGGGGTCGCAGGCGACGGCCACGCGCGGGTCACAACCTGCTCGATCACCTTGCTTGTCAAAGCTCCTAGGAGCAGGCCGCAGGCTGAGGGGAGCGAGCGCTGGCGTGAAGTAAGCCGGCGCTCCACCCCCGCAAGGCAAGAGAGCGTGCACCACACTCTGGCGGCAACTCGGTGGGAGCGACGAGGCGGCAAGCCCGGCCTGCCCAGAGCAACCATCCTTCCATGGCATCGGCGTTACCGACTACAACGAACGTTTGTACAAGCCAAGAGCCAGGAAGGTTTTTTTTTTTTTTTACCTTTACCTCCTAGGCCTTTATACCAACATCTACAGAAGGTCCCGCCATGGACCATACTGCCACCAGTCAACGCGGTGCCGAGGGGTAGAGCGAGCTCTGCGTAATCGGCACGGATGTCACTGTCACGGTAATTGAGGAGTAGAAGAGCGACGGCTGCAATCCGCTGCATGCTTGCTAGCTGCTGGGCTGACATGTTGCTGTTTGCACCTTCGATCTCGTGGGAGCATGCGCGCGCCTCACCCGTTCTTTGCCCGCCCCAACCGGTCAGGCAAGGCGACAATGGGGACCCACATCGCAACCACGTCGCGGCCTTTGGGCGGGTGTCAGGCTTGGCGACGCTGAGCAGCCTGGGCCCTCCACGGTGGCCGACGAACTGCTCCAACAACGGGCCCGCACAACTGATGCATTGGCACGCGCGTGGACCAGCCTCCCCCCCTTCCCGCCACTCCCTCCGCCGGCTTGAGCAGCTGCGACAAGCGCTCCCATCGCTGGACGTGCCGACCGCGGACCTCCGTCGTCCCCCCACGAGCTCGACGAAGCGGACACGCTGTCGGACACGCTTAGTGCCACCACGCCCGTTGCAACGCCGCGCCACGCAGCGCAAAAGCTCTGCGGCGGCCCCCGCGCGAGCACGCTGCGCAGCGTCCACCTTCATGACAGGAAACATTTTTTTCATGCTGAAATGAAAAAATGGCTTCCTTCGTAGAACCCCCCCCCCTTTCCTGATGAATAGAATGTACTTAAATGATTGTTCTTTATCTCTATATATTGAATGATGCAGCATGTGACTCGAATTGTGAAATGTGTGAGGCTGTAGATGATGCCGCCGGGCGCTGCCAGCAATAGGTCCCCCAGCAATGTTTCCAGCAACCCTGCCGGCGGCAGCCCCGCTGCCTCCGCTGCCGTAGCCAGCTCGTTTGCGCCTCCCACTCTCCCCCGAAGCGTCGCGGCTGCGGAGCAAGCGCCGCGCCAGGGTTTATCACGCGTTGGGACAGATACGGCTCGCATCCGACGGGCCAGCTCACGGTGGTTCGCGCCCGGCCGTTCTGGAAACTCCCGCGTGCGAGCATTACATTACACCTCACGCATCGCCTGCCGGCCCGAGACAGCATCTCCGCCCGGGTAAGTTCTCACCATGCCCATGTGTCACCGTACACGAGGCCTTGACTGACTGACTGACTCCTTTGTTGCCGCACTCGTGTGGGATGCGGGATGTGTTGCCCAAAGACTTGCAGGAGACCTTGCGCGACGGATTTGGTTTCGCTCTGTTACAAGCGCCTGCCCATGGTATGTAGCCATTCTGTCCATATTTTGAGGATGATCAATTCACAGGCCATGCACAGGGCGAGCAATGCGAGCAAATTCCTTGATCAGCACAGGCCAAAGCGACACCGAGCTAGATCCAGAGGCCACAGGTCTCCTTGAAGCCCCAAATGAAGAGCGATGAAGAGCGCATTTTATATGGTTGCACGGATGATGAGCGGTGGTCCAGTTTCCAGGTCGGGGCGGGACAACGCATCGAACCCGACTACTCGGTTCAGGAGTGGAAGGTTCGCCAAGGCAGCCCGGCAGCGCAACCGGGTGTCGGAATCGGGTTCGTCGGCTAGGCAAATCATGTTCAAAGCCACCTGCGTTATTCTCCATGCTGAAGGTGCTGGAACTGGGAGCACGTCGTTCCGTGCACCTCAGCGATGCGCCGTTTGCAGACACAAGCGAGACGAGGGTTTGTACCAACCGCAACTTGGACCCCTCCCCACAAAGGTAAGCAGTTTGCTATGACCTCTATGCAGCGGTCGTGTTGCCGGGAAAAAGCGACAGCGAGGTCTCACACCAAAACGCTGGTCGCAACCGTCGTCGCACCAACCTCACGGCAAATGCGAGCCTGATCGACACCTGGCGCCCACGCGGCAGCCAGCGAACGCGAGACGAACCGACGAAACATGTTGCCTGTCACCATGCCGCGCACGCCACCTCCTTGCTCGTGCGGGTCAAAGCGACGCCCTCCGCAACGTGACGCGGGACCTCAGCCTATGCCAGCAGCCTCCGCAAGCAGTTCCATATTATCTGCATGGCCTAGCCACAGTTTGGCCCCCGCTTGGCGGCGCGAAGGCTGCGAGCGACCGCGGTGGGGTCGCTCGGCAACTGCTTCGGTCGCTGGCCGGGGCGAGGCTAGCGTAAGGAGCTCGGGCCAGCGGCGTCTCTCACCTCCGTGTTCGACCTGCCGCGCGAGGAGCACGCATGTGTAACCCATCCCAGTGCTGAGTTCCGTGTGATTTTGCTGCTGCGTCTGCGATTCCCGCTGCCCTTGCAACCGCATGCCTGCTCCTGCCGTGGACAGCGCGACCCCTGGGGACCACCATGGGGCGTGCGCAACGTCCGGAGCGCTTGCATCTCGGACGCTGCCCCTCGAGCGGGCCATTGACCGTGTCGCCAAAAACGCGACGCGCGCAACGCTTACATATCGCATGCCCGTCCACGACGGACGCCGCATCAAGTCACGGGACCGCGATTTTCGCCGCCATCCTCGGTGCGGCCGCTCTGAAGGGGGGTGACTGTTCACACCACCCTTGCCCTCCCCTCTGTCGACTGAGAGCCGGCGCGAAGCCGAGGAAGAGCCGTATCTTATGAAGTGAGTTGAGGATCGCCCTCTGCGCGGGCTTGCAAAGAATGGATTAGCACCTCCGCCCCTGCCCGGGTTGTCAATGCGTATTGGTGGCGTAGCGGCTGGGAAAACTGTTTTGGCAAGTGCGTGAGGAACCAGTCGTCACAAGACATCCCCGATGACGGACGGGTCGGTGAGGTGCTGGAAAGCAGCGTCGGTGGCTGCCGCCAAGGGCTCGGGCGGTAAGCGCCTGTCGCACAGCCGAAGGTTCCCCGAGACGTTCGAGTTGCACCGAACGCTCAGCACTTTGTTGGACCGGAATCGGAGCATCCTGGGGTAGCACAGTGTGCAAAGCCGGCATGGTGGGGGGCCGATGACCAGAGCGAGCGGTGAAGCGCCTGTCGAAGCTGTCCCTTGCAAAAGGGGGGTGGGGAGCGGATGATCTTGCATGGGAGCTCCAGGACCACCTCAGCTGGGAAAGAGTGGAGACTGGCCAGGGCCTGGAGCCGGGCACCGTGCAAGGCATGAGAAGGAAGCAGGGGCTGCTGCCAGCTTGCTGTTCGAGTTCGGCGGCAGCAGTGGCTGAGAGCTTCCGCAATCGGAACGCGCGTTCTTCCAAAGATTTGCAAAGCCAAACAAAGCCAAGCAGAAACGATGAGCATGATTGTTGAACAAGCCGCGATAGTTCTTGCATTGCAGTTCAACACAAAACGTGGGCAGCACTGTGACGACACGGAAATCCTGACCCGGGATTTGCGGAAGGCTAGGGCATCGAGACGACCTGACACCCCACGCAAGACCGAAACTCGCTCGGCAAAGCACACAAAGTGTGACACCCCTGACTTACCGCTTCGAGCGTGCACCCTGCACACAATGATCCCCAGCCTCCGGACTCCGGCTAACATTAAAAGGTCGATCGGTGGATTCCGGTTCAAGATTCGCTAGAATGTCTTCGCAAAGCATGTGCGGCCCGATACTTTATCACGACCAGACGTGCAGGAATGGCACAATCGCCCCAGGCTACCAACATGGCACGCGTGCGGAATGTCAAGCATCACAACATAGACCAGCATGTGAAATAAGCTGCAAAGCCAAGGTCATCAATGAAAGTGCGACAGTCGATGTCCAATTTCGCAAAAACCGTCTCCAACCCTCTCCGTAGCCCTTCCCCTTGAAATCCTCCGAGCGCCAGGGCGGCCCCTTGTTTTCCTCGCACAGGCGCGCCGGCGAGCCGAGCAGCCCACGATCCGGCCTCCGATGGCCTCCGGGATGGCCGAGTGTGGGGCTTTTTACGGAATTGAATCGGGTGTGAAGTTACGGAGTGAAGCCCCCACTCCTTGGGAGGGATGTCGTCGTCGGCGCCACTTCGGGACCTCCTTGCTGGACGCCTCGTCATGTTGTCCTGCAAAAAGGCTGCACATCGCAGTACCACGTTGCCAGGGCTCGACAAGACGACATGAGGGTTTGGGGTTTAGGGTTTCGTGTTTAGGGTTTAGGGTTTCGGGTTTAGGGCTATGGTTTAGGGTTTAAAGGGTGTGTGGAGCCTCGTCCATGTCCAACCGCATCCTTTACGCGGCCTAGTCCACGATGCCAAAGCTGACTGGGATCCTCAACCTGCACGATGCATCTTCCATGCAATGGCATGACATGTCTTACCCCATGACCCACCGGGAGGCAACGCATCTCGAATAAACCTGGCTACACATAGCCTCACCGTTTGGTCATGGGGATGTGTGCTATGAATCAGATGTTGTTCTGCAATGTCTCGTTTGTTCATGGCATGGGGTTGTGTGCTGTTCATCATACATCTTGTGATGCGCTGATGCTCATCGCTATTCTTTGATCCATCGCAATGCCGGATGTGCCATCGGGTACCACCACCCCGCAACAAAAACTATGTCCATATAGCCGCTTGTCGGGACGCGACGGACACTCTGGCTTCTACATTTCTGGGCTTCCTGAAAAAGTTGGTCTCTCGCGTTTCTCCTAGTAATCACATGGATTGGCGAGACATACCTGCTGGGCTGCGCCGGAAACACCCACCAAGAACACACAAAAACAAAGAAGCAGTGCGATGGCAACCCTACAAACGCAGGCGCCTGCGCCCAGCCAAGTGAGCAGAGGCCCGGTAGGGTACGCCGTCACTGCCATCTTCCACGAGCTCCTCGTGGCGATGGCACAAATCCATGTGTACAGAATATGTGTTGTCTATTTACCCCATTATACCATATGCCATATACCACACACCATACACCATACACCATGTGTACATGTATACAAGACATAACATGACATGCATGATCTGTGTATGATATGATATGTGCATATGCAGAACATGACACTTGCCGAGTGTCGAAGTGATCAGGTAGTCCAGCAGCTGGCGCTGGCTTTGCGGGCGCTGGCTTTGCGGGCGCTGGCTTAGCTGGCGCCTTTACCGGCAGAGGCTGCTGCACCGCCTTGCGGGCAAGCTGACTGTGCCTCGTGCATGCCCCACCGAAGGCTCTTTGGACGCGCCTCTGTTGCCGCAAAGGCCGCAGCGGGATGCTGGCCTTCAGCAGAAGGAGACCCATTCATGGCCCATTTCTGGCATGGCCTGCTTGCTTCCCCGGCTCCATGCCTGTCAGCGCTTTCGCCACAGCTGTGCGGATCGCAGCATCCTGAACCGTCCAAAGGTTCCGCAAGCCGTACAGCAAGCTCTGACAACGGCTTGACTGGGCTTGACTCTGCCGCCCCGACAGTGTCATACGACGGTCATGGCACGACATTCAGGTACACACCTCCGATCAAAAGGTCGAAGCTTGTGGTGCGGGATGCGGCCTTTTTGGTGATTATCGGAAAATTTGGGACAACGACATGTACCAAAGCTTCCAAACATTACACGAGGCGTTCAAAATTCCAGGTGACAATTTTGCAACCAGGCATCTTGAAGCGTGTCCCGCTCCCGTTCAACCTCCTGCCAAGCAGAGTGAAACCATCAGCCACTAACCGCGCTCCCTCCAACATCCTCCAACGCACCCCAATCACTCTAAAGCAGCATCTTTATTCCTCTTCACGGCGCCAACGGAAGCGACGAGCCAGAATGGACAGCTTCGCAGGCGCAAACGTCGCCTTCCCAATGTTCACTTATGTCGATTTTGAGGTTGGGTCCAGTCAAGCTCAGGCAGCAAGAGGCCTCCAGGGGAAGCTCCCGCAGAGCAGCCCTGGCATGCTTTAAACATGTCTGCTTTTTCGGGAAGCTGCATCTTCTCGTGGGCCTTTCGTCTTCGGTCTCCGCAGCTTTCAACAGACAGCTGCGCCGGTCGCGCCGGGCGATACACCTGCATCGACAGCGCCCGGCTCCCACTGCCAGAAGAGTAGGAACGTATATACATATGTCTGCATGTCTGTGCGTCTACACGTTTCGATATGGCATACACACACATGCATGTGTGTATATATATATATGTGTCTATGTATATATATATATATGTATATTATGTGTATATATATATATATATATATAAATACACGTACATGTATATATTAGTATGGACCTCACAGCAAGGGATCGCAGCCTCAGCTTCTGCGGGTTGAAGAGGCGCTGGAAAGACTCCTCGTTCCGCAAGCTCTCGCGGCCGCAGATGAACCAAACGCTGACCGCTAGCCGATCCTGCGGAACAGAAGATTAAAGTTTTAGGATTTTTGGTGCTTTAGGGCTTTAGGGCTTTAGGGGTTTAGGGGTTTTGGGGTTTTCGGGTTGTAGGGCTTTAAGTTTTTGGGTTCTGGGCTTGTAAACAACAACGGAGAGCCGGCGCCTGGAAGCTGGAAAGCACCTCATGGGGCACCTCTTGCGTAGACCAGAAGACCACCTGATCTGGGGGCTTACAATGACAAGGGACCCTACATACACCACCGAATCGTAGGATCCTCGGATAATGAGGACTCCAATAAGGTACTCCTAAACATCGTAAACCCCCATCTTGCTCCAGGCTTGGCGCTGTGCGACAAGAAACACATCAGTCAAGGGGCTGAGGGGTACAGCTTCCTATGCTGTGGGCACGCTTTCCCATCGTTTCTTTGGTCTTCAACTGGGAGTAGGCACTTAGCATCTTAGTGCTTCAGCGGTAGCCAACATGGCAGCCCTGGACATTTCGGGGCCTGTCCATGAAACGAAACCGCCGAATGCCCTTCCACCTTCATGCACCCTTGCCAATTGCAGTTACATGCTGCCGGAGCTGCCAAACGGTTCCAAAGTGGCTCGACGTCGCGCTTTACCTACACATCTGAAGTCAAAGATCCTTACATCAGACTCACCAAATACGACCGGACATGGTGAAAGCCAGCGGATAGTTCGGAACCCCTCCATGAAGCCCCAATACCCCAGCACTGCAGCCATTCACACTCACACCTGGCAGCTCTGCATCGTCGGCTCAAACAGACGAAGACAGCCACCATGCCCTGACGTCCTGCGAAGTCATTAAGAAACGCTTCGGGAGTGGTAGTCAGGAGCAAAAAGCAGTTACATTGTTTGGGCAGCAAGTCTCCAGCTTCTGTTGAGGTAGAGCACAGCGGTCAGTCGCCTTCCTGCACACAGCTGCAGAAAACTCGTGGCAACAAGCAAAGGCAGATAGCCGAGGCTCCCACCATCCGTGCCGAGCGTGTTGTCTACATGCTTGATGTAGCGAGAAGATTCACCCGGATAGATGGCAAACCTGGGCCACATCGACGATCAGGCTCACATCCCACAGTATCAGCAACGGCTAGAGAGGGGACTATGAAGAGCCGAATCTGCTTTTGACAGCCGCAGTACATTGCCCCATTGGCCCAGTCTACACACCGTAGCCGATCTGCCACCGCTGTGCATGCTTGTAGTCCTTGACACGAGTCGCGATGCTCACGTGAGACAAATCCGCAGGAGGCAAGTCACATCCCGTCCTTCCACCAGAGCATCCAAAGCCTCCAGGAATCCTCCCGGCTGTGGGTTGGGGCAACTACAAGTGCCTCCTGTGGCGAGGGCTGGCAAGGGCGATCACGGTTGCTACGTTCCGAGAACGATCATACTTGGTTCATCGGGGTCTCTCCCCCCAAGGGCACCGCCCCCAAAGCTCCCTTTCAAGGAGCACCGTCGAAGAATTTCAGACCCAAAGGCACTCATGAACACAATATTATAGCTGCAAAGGTTTGGCGCAAAGGAACGCGCGCGGACGCGCGGACACGCGGACGCGCGGACACGCGGACGCGCGGACGCGCGGACATGCGGACGCGGACATGCGGACGCGCGACGCGCAGTCGCGCGGACGAGCGGACGCGCGGACAGGCGGACGCGCGGACACGCCGACGCGCGGACACGCGGGACGAGGGACACAGAGACGCGCGGACACACGCGGACGCGCGGACGCGCGGACCGCGGACGCGCGGAACGGACGCGCGGATGCGCGGACACGGGACGCGCGAAGCGCGGACGCGCGGACGCGGACGCGCGGACACGCGGGTGCGCGGACATGCGGACGCGCGGACGCGCAGTCGCACGGACGCGCGGACGCGCGGACACGCGGACGCGCGGACACTCAGATGCGCGGACGCGCGGACACGTGGACTCGAACATGCGGACGCGCGGCCGCGATGAACCACTGACGCGCACACGGACGTGCGAAACTAAAAGCGTTCAGACGCGCGAACGTATAGGCGGATGTATGCATTCGCTGGAAAACATATACCTCATCTAAGACTTTCGGTTTCGGAATGTGACTTCTTCTTGCGCGGGACTTGCAGATGAAATGCGTTCCTGACATATCTTTCGGAAAAGCTCCCACAGGGTGGAGCGATTTTGTTTCGTAGCTATTTGCAGCTCCTGGCTTACAGATATCTTGAAGTGAGGTTTAGGGGCCTAGAAAACTGAGGGCAGTTTCGAGATCTGGGGAAGGGGCCCAACCCTTTTCTTGTGGTTGGGTTTAGCAACCCCCTCTCACGGTCCAGCTGGGGGGGTTTAGGGGTTTGGGGTTTCAGCAAACCCAACCCCCTCTTGTCGGGGTTCAGATGGGGGGTTTGGGTTCTTTGGGGCTGTATTTCAAACAAACTGCAGGCAGGGTTGGTTTTCGGGGTTTGGGGCTGCAGTTCAAGCGTTCCCCCTTCGGGTCGAGATGGGGTGTTGGGGTTGGGTTTAGGGGGTCCTCATGGGGGTGGTTGAAACCCAACCGTACTTCTGGGTTCTGGGGGTCTGGATTAGGGGGGGGGGGGTTGGGTTCAGAGGTTTGGGGCAAACCCAACCCCCCCCTTCTCGGGGTCCAGATGGGGGGTTTGGGTTTGGGTTTGGGTTCAAGCAAACCTTGAGATAGGGGGGCTTGGGCTGTATGTCAAGCAAACAAACCCCCCCCCGCCTTCTCGCAGTCCAGAGGAGGGGGTTTTGGGATTGCGGGTTTGGGGCTGAATCCCCATGGGTTGGCCCAACCCCGTTCTCGGGGTGCAGAATGGGGTTGGGTTTGGGGGTTTGGGTCTGTTACAAGCAAACCCAACCCCCCCTTGTCGGGGTCGAGATTGGGGGTTGGGTTTAAAGGTTTGGAGGTTGTTTCACTGAAACATTGTTTCGGATTCAGGGTGCTCTGCAATTCGGGGGCAGAATCTCTAGTCTCGTGTTGGGGCTTCGGGGTTTCCACTGGTCCTTTCGAAGTAGTGTCGGACTTGCACTGCGCTCTGTGTGGGTGAGCATGGACTTCTTTGGTGCCCTCACTGCGCGGATATTGCCACGAACCCGAGACAGCATGGACCCGCGCAAGCGCGCTGACACGGCCCAGAGACACTCGGACGCGTGGACGGACACGCGGACGCGTGGACGGACACGCGGACACGTGGACTCGCGGACACACATGGACGCGCGCACGTGCGGATGTGCGGATGCGCGGAAACGGGGACGCGCGGACGCGCGGACCCGCGGACGCGCGGACCCGCGGACGCGCGGACGCGCGGACGCGCGGACGCGAGGCGCGGAGGCGCGGAGGCGCGGAGGCGCGAGGCGCGGAGGCGCGGAGGCGCAGAGGCGCGGAGGCGCGGAGGCGTGGAGGCGCGGAGGCGCGGAGGTTGCGCGGACCCGCGGACACGCGGACGCGCGGACGCGGCTACCTGACGTTCATAAGTCCCCAAAGGACCCAAAGTAGCAGGGATTTTGGGATGCCCGAGCCTGGGCAGCCAGGCATGTTGCCATCGTCTGAGAACTTTACCACATCACCGCCTCGGACCGGGCCAAGGAACCCATATAGCCCACCATTTGTGGGACGTGTGTCTCCCTGCTCCAGGGTTTAGGGTTTAGTGCGTGAGTAGAATGCGGCATCAGGGTTTCAGAGATTTTGGTAACTTAGCTTCGGGGATTCTAGTAAGGCTGTGGGACCCAACTTCGACCCTCTTCCTGAACTCTGCACTCAAGCCGAGCAACGGCTTGGCTCGTTGAGAACCTACGCAGGGCAGAAGAAGGGAGATGCAGGTGAAGCTCAACTGCAGCCTTTTCGTCCTGGCCGCTATGTTCTGCTGGATTCCATATAGTTCAGGGTACCGGGCACTTCGCAACGACCCCCACAGCATGGTTCCAGCAAGATACTCGCAAGAGACTCGCAAGAAGCCACAGACGCCTTCTGGAGCTCCTCCGGGCCCTTCGCCAGGGCTCGGCCAGCTGCCCCAGTGGCTCCCCGCACCTGGGCACAGGGAAGGCCAATAAGGGAAAGTAACCTATCACAAGGCCACACACACACACTTGTTTCTCAATTGCACATCCATCCTGAGCCTTCATGGGTCCCTAGGTCACTAGGCCTCCAGCCATTCCCCCAGACTACGTCTAACCGTTTAACCAGGGCTTGGAACCCTAAAAGCCCAAAAAAAAACCCAAAAAAACCCACTGCCTAACTCAGCACAAGGAAAGTGGAACTCATTCCCACTGCTCAGCAAGTCACCATCTCGCCCCGCGACGCCTGGGCACCCGAGGCAAGGGCCTCAGCGTTTGTCGGTGCATTGACTATTTTCTGTTTTGATGCTTGCTTTGTTTTTGTTGGGGGGGGGGGGGGGGAAGGGGCGGAGTGCCGTAAGCCCACCTTTTCAACTCAAGTGTTGAGCATTCATCTGCCGGTGGTTTTTGCGGTTGGGAGGCCCTCACAACACGCTTCTCGGCCGGTGATCAGAACAACTGCGGAACAAAACCCGAGAATTCGAAGGGACTCAGGCCAAGGCCTGGCAAACTTCCTCGGGAAGAAACTCGTCCAGCACTGCAAAGTGCTCCTGCAACATTAAGGATTCTTGGGTCCGAAAGTACGGGACCCCTAATATGGACCCCAAATAGTAAGATTCCCTTATAATAAGGACCCCAAAAGGCTTTCTGTCAATGACTTGCGAAGACTTTGAAGACATGTGAAGATAGGCGAAGGGGTGGGCCCGTGCCCTTCACCTGCACACCTAGATTAGCACCCCCGCAGTCCCAATGCATCATAAGATGTTCCGATACTCTCACGGCTGAACACCTTCCTGACCCCTGGCCCTGATTCGCCCTGCTGTAAGCCACTGCAAGCCCCCTGAGCCAACAAGGCCCAAGTCCGCCCAAGCCTTCTGCAAGGCTGCGGCCGCCAAGCGAAAGGCCTCTGCTTGCCGCCACCATCGCCCTGGCCCGGCCTGACATTCACTGAAGCCGACGTGCGCAAAAGCACTGGCAGAGACTGGCAGATACTGGGTCTTGCGAAGAAAAACTTGAGCCTTGGAAGCCTGCTTCAGCTGCAACAAAGGCAGGACCGCAATGTTGTCCACCTTCGTGAGTTCGGGCTACTTGGGCGCGCAAATGCAAGTGGTGCTGGGTGCTGCAACTAAGCCCACTGCACGCTGACGGATCTGTGGAGTGGGGAGCCGCACAAAGGCCAGGTACCTAAGAGTAGCACTGAGGCAATTCTCACAGCGCACTTCGCGTGAAGCTCGCACTACACACTCAAAGCACACCAAGTGGCTCCATCTCATAGATGAGGCGCATGGGGTCGTCCTGAAAATCGCAGATCACGCGGAATCATCCAGATGTGAAACTTGACCAGATACATTTCAAAACGGACGACAGCGACAGTAGCTCACAACAAGGGCACTCCACTAATAACATACAGAGGCTCTCGAAATTCTTTCCACGCGCGCCTGACATTGGCCAAGCACCAGCCCACTGGGTAGCAGAGCCCAAACCTCTGCTCGCGCAGACTCGCTCGTTCAGGATATCTTCAGATATGTGACGGCTGTTCACATACTCTGCTTTTACCAGCACTCTTTCTTGGCTTCCTTTCAGGCTTTCTTTTGCTGCTCTGGGTTGGCAGTTCTGTTCTTCCAGCACTGGCTGGGCCTGGACCTGAAGACAGCTACTGGATCAGTGCTCTCGGTTTTGCTGCCTCTGCCTTCACCCAATTCTAGGTCCGAATCTGCGTTCCCTTTCGGTGCCCGGGTCCGGAAGTCATAATATGTACTGCCGATATGTAATCATATGTACCAACATGTACTGATATGTACTCAAATGTACTGATACGCAGCAATATGTAACACGTACATATGTGCCCATATGACGCACGCCTTGCAATCTTGCAGCCTTCAAGTCTGAGCCTATCACCTTTCGGGCAAGCGTGCTCGGACGCTTGGACGGCGTCAGACCTCTCGGTGCAGACATGTGCCAGCAGACTCAGACAAGGAGTACGGAGTGCTCTTAGTACTCGAATGAAGAATCGGGAGCACAAAAAGGAATCCAAGATCCAGGCCCTGCAATACCTCGACACCCTGCGGCCAGGCATGAAGCTGCACAGTTGGTGACTGACCACCGGTCCTCGCCGAGAGAAAGGATGGGAAAGAGGGGGACAGGGGAACAAGTGTGTGAAAGAGACCGCGGCAGCGCAACACATGATGAGGTCTGGAAAGCGCATGTCAGGAATGACACCATGCAAGTTGGTGAGCTTCCGAACGATCCGAACGTGTCCGCAGGGTCTCTTCCCGGTAGGAGACCAGATGTATGGCCCGCATGCAGACCGTGCAGGTCGCATCATAGATGACTTGGATCATCTCGCACGAGTGGCACTTGCCATGGCATGTCTTGGGTCTGCGAAATGAGAGAATACTTACTATTATTATTAGTATTATTATTATGATTATTATTATTTTATTATTATTATTATTATTGTTATTATTTTTATTAATATTATGACCATTCTAATTCTTCTTATTGGGCTGGCACCTGCAGTTGCGAAGTTGCTAAGCCATCATCAGTGCAGCATCTTTAGCGCGACTGCCGCAGAATGCTTCCAGGGACCACACTGACTGCACTAGTGCCCGATGTTGGCCTTGAAAAATCCTTCGCACCTCGTTGCTTTCCTAGTGAATCGAGCCAAGTCTGCACCACAGCACAGCAGCACAGCAGCACCAGGGACTTGATGACGGAAAAGCCCCCCGAAACACAAATGGAGGCTCAGCTTCATCCGGGTACGATGCAACGCCTGGACCCCCCAAAAAAACACCCAAGCTTTTTCAACAATCATAAGGGCATCAGCGGAAACTTTTTCCAAACGGGCCCGCGGCAAAACTCTCCGGCACCCAGCACCGATTTCATGGGTTCCTGGGAGCCGGTTGAGAACAAAACGTTGAAAGAGCGCCGCGCCGGTGTGGTGTCTAAGGCGCTTAGGGTTGTGGGATACTTTTTAAGGGTTCAGGGTTTAGGGTTTAGGGTTTAGGGCTTAGGGTTAAGGGTTTAGGGTTTAGGGTTTAGGGTTAGCTCCTACAGTCTGTTGTTTTGAGTTTTTTTGCAAGCGCCAGCAAGCGGGTGTTGCAGCACTCTTCTTGAAACGCATGACGAGCACATCAGAACTTTCCGGGTTGCCCAGCATGTTCGTGGGGCTCTTTAACCCCGACACAAAGAAATTTCAGAAACTCTTTTTGAATGTTGGAGACCTGCATCAGCCGAGCACATCTTGTCCCGCTGACGTAGGATGCTGAGCGATCTAGGACCATGCTTCCACGGTGTATCGGCCCTCCATCTTCAAGTTGGTGAGGGTGGCTTCGGCCTCCTCCTCGCCCACATTCTCGCTGGTCATCATGACCTGCTTCATGGCGGTGTAGATGTCCTGAGTCGGGCAACAAGCTAAGACGTCAGGGCGCTGATTCGGCTGATTCGCGCGACCGCAAATGCAAGCAAACTGGTGGTCAAGGCCCGGATCCCGCATGCCGAGGCGCTTCCGGCACCTGGCGGGCGCTGCCGCAGACGTAGAAGTGCCCGTTCTGCCGCAGCATGTACTCGGCCACCTTCTCGCCGGCCTCCATGATCCGGTGCTGCACCTTGCTGAGATATGGAGGAAGGTTGTGACTGAGCCGTATAGGTAAGGCCAAAATCCTACCGCCCCATGCTCTAACCAAATCAGGTGTACTGGTATACCGGCAGATATGACGCCTCACAGCAGGCACCAAGGCACGTAGATCTTTCTAGCCTGCTCTCGGGAGAAGGCGGTGTGCATGGACAGCACACCCTCCTTGACGTAGCTCTCGAACTCCTCCCTGTAAAGATACTCGACGGCGTACCGCGCGCCGAAGAACAACATGCAGGGGCCGACCTTCTGGCCCTGTCGATGCTGACAGACGCGCTCCTGCGTCACCGCCCGCCAAGGCGCAAGGCCCGTGCCCATGCCGGCCATGAGCACCGGACTGGTTGGGTCCTTTGGCAGGACGATCGCGCTCTGCCGCACAGCGCACATGATTGTGGCTCCAGGCTTCTGGCCGCGCATGTAGCCAGTGCATTCGCCGATTCGGAGCTCCTTCGTGCTCTCGACCTGCCAGTCTACTAGCACCACACACAGCTGGATCTTGTCTGGGTGCATCAGCGGGGAGCTGGCGATGGAGTAGCTGCGCGGCTTCAAGACAGGGATCATGTTCAGCAGCTGCTCAATTGGAGGCCTTGCACTCTTGAACTTCCTCAGCACGTCAGCATGGTGAGCGAAGTCGTGAGTGAGGTCGCGGTACAGGGCTTGCCCCTCTTCGCTGTTCTCAACGACGCTGCGCAGCTGGCTACGCTCCTTGTCGTCTGATGCGAAGAGCGACAGGGTCTCGAAGAATTTCCTGTTCGGCTTGCCGAAGATGTCCAGGACGTGAGAGAAGAGCTGGCGGACGTTGAGGTCCATTGGGCACCAGTTCCTTGCACCGTCCAGCGGCAGCACGCGCAGCTGCTGACCGGCATCCAGGCCCATGTCGGAGCAGAACTCCAGGACCTTGTCCACGGGATTTCGTGGCCAAATGGCTAAGCTCTCGCCTGTCTTGTACGAGACGGAAGTGCCCTCAATCTTGAACTCATAGTGGCGAATGTCGCGGTCATACTTCGCGTCGCCCGTCAGCACGGAGTTGTGAAGCAGCGTGAGCTTGGCCGCGCCGGGCGGGACAATGTCGTCATCGCTGATGGGCGGCTTCTCCACGCTTCCGGGGCTGACGTCCACTCGGTAGCAGGGAGCAGGAGCTTCCTGACTCAGCGGCAGCTGTGGGAGACCCAGCACCTGAACAAGAGCAGAACAGGAAGCGGAAGCGAAGACAGCACAAGGCAGCACAAAAAACTGCACAAGACAGCACAAGACAGCACGAGAGAGAATGAGACGGAGAGCACAAGCCGGTTCTGCGCCTGCCACAGCTCCGGGAGCCAGGCCTCCCAGCCGGTGTAGTAGCGGTCCTCGTCGCGGTCGTCGCCGACGCCGCGCTTCAGCAGGCGCTGGCCGCCCAACTCGCCCAGCCGGGTGTCGAAGCCGATGGCCGCCACGCAGAACTGCGAGTAGGTGGAGTCGCCCAGGCCGAAGACCGCGAACTTTGTGCCGGAGAGCCAGCTCATGGGCAGGTCCGCAGACTGCAGCTTCATCCAGGTCTGCTTGCAGTTGGCCGGGTACTCGCCCAAGCCGCAGGTGGACACCACCAGAATCACGATCTTCTGATTGGGCAATTCCTCGAAGTCGAAGTCGTCCATGGAGCTCACGGTGGCCTTGAGGCCACGGGCAATGATGTCCTGCATCAGGTTCTTGGCCTGCTCCTCCGAGTTGCCTGTCTCGCTGCCGTACAAGATCGTCACGGAGCTGCCGGCCGTGCTGGCATCCGAGAGGCCCTCCACCAGCTTGTGGAACTGGCCCTCCAGGTCCTCCTTGTTCAGCACCTGCAGGAGGTGGTTCTTCTGGACAAGTTGCTCCTTCAGCTTGTCATCCAGCTCCTGCGCATGCTTGGGGTCACGACGCATCACGGCCGCGAAGCGGTTCTCCTTGGCCAAGAACTTGAAGAGATCGCCCTTGATCTTCTTGCTGTCCAGCTGGAAGGGGTTGTTTCCGTGCGCGGCAAGCTCGGGATGGTAGCGGTAGAGCGGCCAGTAGCCGGAGTCCACCGCCATCTGGCAGTGCTGGATGGACTCCGCCATCGGGAAGCCTTGGCTGATGCACGGGGAGTACGCCAAGATGAGGCTCGGTCCTGCATAGGCATCGGCCTCCAGGAAGGCCCGGACGGCCTGCTGGGGGTTCACGTGCACGCAGATGCTTGCGACGTAGACGTTCTTGTAGGTCATCGCAAGCTGGCCCATGTCCTTCTTCGCCGTCAGCTTGCCTCCCTCGGCAAACTTCGCCATGGCACCCTTAGGCGTTGACTTGGAGGCCTGGCCGCCGGTGTTGCTGTACATTTCGGTGTCCAGCACCAAGATGTTCACGTGCTCTTCGCTGGCGATCACGTGGTCTAAGCCACCGTAGCCGATGTCATAGGCCCAGCCGTCGCCACCCACCATCCAGAAACTGGAGCGGCCGAACATGTCCTCCAGATCATGGAGACCCTTCAGCTTGGGGTGCGCGCCCTTCTCCTTCTCCAGCAGGGGCTCCAGCTTCTCCATGACTTGGTGGTAGATGCTGCGCCCGCGCGGCAACAGGATGTCGTGCATCTGCTCCTTGCGCATCACAAGGAACTGCTGGAGGGCCTGGCGGAGCTCGTCGGACATCACCACGGTCTTGTCGCCCAGCGCGTCCTCCACCTGCAAGGCCAGGTAGTCGCGGCGCTGCTTGAAGGCCTTGCGCATGCCGAAGCCGAACTCCGCGTTGTCTTCGAAGAGCGAGTTGGCCCAGGCGGGGCCCTCGCCCTTGCTGTTCACAGTGTAGGGGAAGGATGGGTTGGAGCCTCCCCAGATGGAGGAGCAGCCCGTGGCGTTGGCGATGACCAGGCGATCGCCGAAGAGCTGCGTCATCAGCTTCACGTGCGGCGTCTCGCCGCAGCCCTCGCAGGCACCGCTGAACTCCAGGTAAGGCTTCTGGAACTGCGAGCCCTTCACCGTGGTCTTGTCGATCTCGTCACCACGGTCCGGCAGCGACACGGCGAAGTTCCAGTTCGGCTCCTCCTCCTGGATCACCTGCAGCTTTCACCGGGGGTGGCAGCAGTTGGGTGGGCTTCGAGCACAATTCTAAAACAAATCCTAGGGGTTCACAAAGGACACGGCTGCCCCCGGCCTGCCCGGCGGGGCTCAGCTTCAGCGCATCCGCTGGGCAGATGCGGACGCAGAGCTCGCAGCCTGTGCAATCCCAAGGAGAGACCTGTCACGGATGGCGATGCGGCAGCAAGGGATCAAGGGCGAAGGGAGGGCTCACCCTTATCACTTATCATGGCTTAAGATGGGGGGGGGAACATGCAGACGGCGCTTGCCTGGATGCGGTATTGGTAGTTGTCCAGCACGCCTCCTCCGATTGCCGCGCGGCTTCCCTCCTTGAACGCTGCCGGCGCCTTGCTGAGCTCCTGCGTCGTCGCCAGGAACGGGCGCACGGCTGCGTGGGGGCATATGAGACTGCACTTGTTGCACTGCGTGCACTTGTCCATGTCGACCGTGGGAACGTTGATCGCAATGCCTCGCTTCTCGTACTGGCTGGTGCCGAGAGGCACACGGCCGCCAGGGACAAAGGTGCTGACGGGCAAGGCATTGCCATCCAGGTTGTTGCAGTGGCTCTGGACCTGCTTGGCAAAGTCCCCTGCGGTCAGGTCCACGATGGTGCGTGGCCCCTTCGCCACTTTCGAGGCACCACCGGACTCTTCTTCCACGGAGAGTGATGCCCAGGAACTCGGCACCGGGCACTCCACAATGCCTGCGACGGATGCGTCCACGCCGTCGATGTTCATCTTGACGACTGCGTCGCCCTTCTTGCCGTACATCTTCTTGATGCTCTTCTTCAGCATTTCGATCGCCTCCTCATATGGCATGACCTCGCTCAGCTTGAAGAAGACGGTCTGCATGATCATGTTGATGCGCTTGCCGAGGCCGGCCTTGACGGCGATCTGCGTTGCATCGATGATGTACAGCTTCGCCTTCTTCGTGGCCAGGTCCCGGCGCATCTTGGCGGGCAGGTGCCTCGGGGAAGGTCATGGCACAGCATGGCACAGCATGGCACAGCATGGTACAACGGAAGTCAAAGCGTGCTCTCTAGGCTGCCCACGGCTGCCCTAACATCTAATTTTTAATAGACCCGAGCAGTCTAGCCGACGTGTTGCGACAAACGGGTGGCTTCGCTTCAACAAGGCGAGACGCTTCTCAAGCTCAGCGGGGGTCCAGGAGCAGTTGATGACGCAGACGCCGTTGGGCTTCAGGTACCGGGTCATGTCGTAGTTGGTTACGTAGCTCGCCTTGTGCACAGCCAAGTAATTGGCAGATCGAACATTGTATGGCGCGTGGATCGGCTTGGGGCCGAAGCGGAGATGGCTGATCGTGACGCCGCCACTCTTCTTGGCGTCGTACTCGAAGTACGCCTGCGCGTGCAGGTCGGTTCCGAGGGCGATCATCTTCACCGCGCTCTTGTTGGCACCCACTGTGCCGTCGCTGCCCAGGCCATAGAACATGCACTCGGTGGTTCCCTGCGGCAGTACATCCAGCCACTCACCGACAGGAAGCGACAGGTGCGTGACGTCGTCGTCGATGCCCACGGTGAAGCGTGGCTTTGGGGTCTCCTTGGCCAGGTTCTCGTAGATTGAGAGGACCATGTTGGGAGTGAACTCCTTGGAGCCCAACCCGTAGCGTCCACCAATGCACACGATGTCCGAGCGGGACTGAAGCTGCAGGGTGGCGGAGACCTCAAGGAAGAGGGGCTCCCCCTGCGAGCCGTGCTCCTTGGTGCGGTCCAGGACACAGATCCGCTCCGTGGTCTTGGGCAGGGCTGCCATGAAGCG
The DNA here is from genome assembly GCA_905221605.1 of Symbiodinium natans. Taxonomy (NCBI): domain Eukaryota; class Dinophyceae; order Suessiales; family Symbiodiniaceae; genus Symbiodinium; species Symbiodinium natans. The sequence continues at coordinate 434,237 of CAJNDS010002304.1, forward strand.
CGCCGTGTCCCAGGGCCGGAAAAGCCGGACCTTCAACACTCCCACCTTCTGGTCCTTCTCCCGCAGGTACTTGGCCGTCTCGCTGCACGTCACTGCGCCACTGCCCATGACCACGATGACGTGCTTGGCCTCGGGGTGCCCTTCGTAGCCGTAAAGGGCATAGTGCACACCTGCCACAGGGAGAACATATGAGAACATGGCCAGCTTCCCTCGCCTTGGGCAGTTGGGGCTTCCATAATACGCTTGCATGGCTTGCTCATGCTCGTGTTTGCTCGCCTGTCTTCTGCTCCACCAAGCGGGACTTGGCCTCAAACAGGTCTGCGAGCTCATTGTAGAAGGGATTGCCAGCCTCGGTCAGAGCCACACGACATCACACGACACGTGTCGAGTGTCGACCAAAAAAAAGGCATCCCCAACTCATGACCCTAAACGGCCAAAAACATCAAAAACTCCCTCCCTCGCCTCCACACACTGGAAGAAGATGTCCGGACCCTGAGACGTGCCCTGCACGTGAGGGTGTCGAGGGTTCATTGCGAGGTCGTGGTGCTCCTTGATGGCATCCCAGTTGATGAAGTCCTGGCGAAAGCATGAGAAAATATGAGAAAGCATGCGAACACGCCAGGCCTGAAGGCCAACCCGCGTGCCTTCATGGTCTTGTAGTCAACCAGCTTCACCTTGTTCACCTCATGGCTGGTGCGGAAGCCATCGAAGAAGTGCTGGACGGGCACACGGCGCTCCATGGAGACCAGGTGGGAAACAATGGCATTGTACTGCGCCATCTCCACGGACTCAGAGGCCAGCATGGCCCAGCCTGTGCCACGGCAGGCCATGACGTCCTGGTGGTCCCCGAAGATGGACAGGGCCTGTCCTGCCAGGGCCCGCGCGGCAACGTGCATGACGCAAGGAAGCAACTCGCCCGCGATCTTGTACATGTTCGGGATCATCAGCAGCAGACCCTGGCCTGCAACGACGGTTCAGGACAAGCAGGCGGAGCGAGAGCGAGGAGGGAGGGGAGAGGAGAGGGAGAGGAGAGAGATTAGGGAGAGGAGGGGGAGAGGAGAGGGAGAGAGGAGGGAGAGGATAGGGAGAGGAGAGGAGAGAGGAGAGGGAGAGGAGAGGGAGAGGAGAGGGAGAGGAGAGAGGAGAGGGAGAGGAGAGGGAGAGGAGAGAGGAGGCAGAGAGGTGAGGCAAGTTCTTGCAGCCCTTGCACTCCATTGCAGCCCAGCGACTCGCAGTGAAGGTGGTGCCAAGCGCACCCGCCTTGAGTGCACCGTGCAGAGCTCCGGCTGCACCGGCCTCGCTCTGCATCTCGGTAACACTCAGCTTCTGGCCGTAGCAGTTCAAAAGGCCTCACGAAACGAGATGTGCGATCAGCTGTCCCACCCTCTCCCACCCTCTCATGCTTCCCTCCCATGCCTTGCGCAGCCCACTCGTCCACCATTTCGCCCATCGGCGAGCTTGGCGTGATTGGGTAGATGAAGGCGCAGTCACTGAGGGCGTAGGCCACGTGAGCTGCTGCCTGGTTGCCATCGATGCAGGCAATGGAACCCTCAGTGGCCTGGATCACGTCGGTATCCGCACACTGATGGACGATCGTCTTGTTCTCGGCCTTGAACATTGCCCGCTGCACTTCTTTGGCCTTCAAAAACTGCTCATACTCCACATCCGCCACACCTGCGTTCAAGGAAGCCAAGCGCTCGGGGTGCTCTGATGTCCTCTCCTCTGCCGGCGTAAGCCCACCGTAGGGTCCAAACGGAGACACCTGCCCACGGACTGCCATGCTACGCCAAGATGAGAGGGTACTCGAAAGCACGCTGATTCGCTTGGGATCTCAGATCCGAAATGGCTGGTGGAAACATATTCTTTGGTTTGCAGACGTCGACTAGAAATCCTTTGTTTGCACTCAGCTTTAGAACAGCTATATCTCTTTTCGGCAGCTCCAAAGCAAAATCCCGGTGTCACCCCAGCATCCAGATGGCTTCACTGGTTCCTGGAAGTCGACAGGGAACAAAGATTTGGAAAGAGTGCCGAAGGCGCACAGGAGCAGGCAAAAACCATCGGTACTGCCACATACTGCCTCGCTCGTATGAGCAGTCATCTCTCTGATACGTTCCTGCTCCGCAGCAATCGGGTGTTGCTGCACGAATCGCATGGCGAGCTCATCCGAACTTCCCGGGCTGCCCGGCATGTCCATGGGGTCATAGGCCCCAAGTAAAGAAACTTCAGAAACGTCTGAAACGAGCTAAGCCGTTGTCTAGTGGCATCAGCAGGCAGCAGTGCACCTTTCTGTACACAAGCACTGCTTTCTTGCAGATGCTCCAAGGCGAAAAGATGAAACAAAATAACATTCCACTCAGCAGGCACCGCCATCGTGTCCGGTGGATGCTGAGCGATCTAGGACCATGCTTCCACGGTGTATCGGCCCTCCATCTTCAAGTTGGTGAGGGTGGCTTCGGCCTCCTCCTCGCCCACATTCTCGCTGGCCATCATGACCTGCTTCATGGCGGTGTAGATGTCCTGAGTCGGGCAACAGCTACAGCTAAGGCGTCAGTGTGCTGATTCGGCTGATTCGCGCGAACACACATGCAAGCAAACGGGTGGTCAAGGCCCGGATCCCGCATGCCGAGGCGCTTCCGGCACCTGGCGGGCGCTGCCGCAGACGTAGAAGTGCCCGTTCTGCCGCAGCATGTACTCGGCCACCTTCTCGCCGGCCTCCATGATCCGGTGCTGCACCTTGCTGAGATATGGAGGAAGGTTGTGACTGAGCCGTATAGGTAAGGCCAAAATCCTACAGCCCCATGCTCTAGCCAAATCCGGTGTACTGGTATGTACAGGTATTCCGGCAGATATGATGCCTCACAGCATGCACCAAGGCACGTAGATCTTTCTAGCCTGCTCTCGGGAGAAGGCGGTGTGCATGGACAGCACACCCTCCTTGACGTAGCTCTCGAACTCCTCTCTGTAGAGATACTCGACGGCGTACCGCGCGCCGAAGAACAACATGCAGGGGCCGACCTTCTGGCCCTGTCGATGCTGACAGACGCGCTCCTGCGTCACCGCCCGCCAAGGCGCAAGGCCCGTGCCCATGCCGGCCATGAGCACCGGACTGGTTGGGTCCGTTGGCAGGACGATCGCGCTCTGCCGCACAGCGCACATGATTGTGGCTCCAGGCTTCTGGCCGCGCATGTAGCCAGTGCATTCGCCGAGTCGGAGCTCCTTCGTGCTCTCGACCTGCCAGTCTACTAGCACCACGCACAGCTGGATCTTGTCTGGGTGCATCAGCGGGGAGCTGGCGATGGAGTAGCTGCGCGGCTTCAAGACAGGGATCATGTTCAGCAGCTGCTCAATGGGAGGCCTTGCACTCTTGAACTTCCTCAGCACGTCAGCATGGTGAGCGAAGTCGTGGGTGAGGTCGCGGTACAGGGCTTGCCCCTCTTCGCTGTTCTCAACGACGCTGCGCAGCTGGCTACGCTCTTTGTCGTCTGATGCGAAGAGCGACAGGGTCTCGAAGAATTTCCTGTTCGGCTTGCCGAAAATGTCCAGGACGTGCGAGAAGAGCTGGCGGACGTTGAGGTCCATTGGGCACCAGTTCCTTGCACCGTCCAGCGGCAGCACGCGCAGCTGCTGACCGGCATCCAGGCCCATGTCGGAGCAGAACTCCAGGACCTTGTCCACGGGATTTCGTGGCCAAATGGCTAAACTCTCGCCTGTCTTGTACGAGACGGAAGTGCCCTCAATCTTGAACTCATAGTGGCGAATGTCGCGGTCATACTTCGCGTCACCCGTCAGCACGGAGTTGTGAAGCAGCGTGAGCTTGGCCGCACCGGGCGGGACAATGTCGTCATCGCTGATGGGCGGCTTCTCCACGCTTCCGGGGCTGACGTCCACTCGGTAGCAGGGAGCAGGCGCTTCCTGACTCAGCGGCAGCTGTGGGAGACCCAGCACCTGAACAAGAGCAGAACAGGAAGCGGAAGCGAAGACAGCACAAGGCAGCACAAAAAACTGCACAAGACAGCACAAGACAGCACGAGAGAGAAGGAGACGGAGAGCACAAGCCGGTTCTGCGCCTGCCACAGCTCCGGGAGCCAGGCCTCCCAGCCGGTGTAGTAGCGGTCCTCGTCGCGGTCGTCGCCGACGCCGCGCTTCAGCAGGCGCTGGCCGCCCAACTCGCCCAGGCGGGTGTCGAAGCCGATGGCCGCCACGCAGAACTGCGAGTAGGTGGAGTCGCCCAGGCCGAAGACCGCGAACTTCGTGCCGGAGAGCCAGCTCATCGGCAGGTCCGGGGACTGCAGCTTCAGCCAGGTCTGCTTGCAGTTGGCCGGGTACTCGCCCAAGCCGCAGGTGGACACCACCAGAATCACGATCTTCTGATTGGGCAATTCCTCGAAGTCGAAGTCGTCCATGGAGCTCACGGTGGCCTTGAGGCCACGGGCAATGATGTCCTGCATCAGGTTCTTGGCCTGCTCCTCCGAGTTGCCTGTCTCGCTGCCGTACAAGATCGTCACGGAGCTGCCGGCCGTGCTGGCATCCGAGAGGCCCTCCACCAGCTTGTGGAACTGGCCCTCCAGGTCCTCCTTGTTCAGCACCTGCAGGAGGTGGTTCTTCTGGACAAGCTGCTCCTTCAGCTTGTCATCCAGCTCCTGCGCATGCTTGGGGTCACGACGCATCACGGCCGCGAAGCGGTTCTCCTTGGCCAAGAACTTGAAGAGATCGCCCTTGATCTTCTTGCTGTCCAGCTGGAAGGGGTTGTTTCCGTGCGCGGCAAGCTCGGGATGGTAGCGGTAGAGCGGCCAGTAGCCGGAGTCCACGGCCATCTGGCAGTGCTGGATGGACTCCGCCATCGGGAAGCCTTGGCTGATGCACGGGGAGTACGCCAAGATGAGGCTCGGTCCTGCATAGGCATCGGCCTCCAGGAAGGCCCGGACGGCCTGCTGGGGGTTCACGTGCACGCAGATGCTTGCGACGTAGACGTTCTTGTAGGTCATCGCAAGCTGGCCCATGTCCTTCTTCGCCGTCAGCTTGCCACCCTCGGCAAACTTCGCCATGGCACCCTTGGGCGTTGACTTGGAGGCCTGGCCGCCGGTGTTGCTGTACATCTCGGTGTCCAGCACCAGGATGTTCACGTGCTCTTCGCTGGCGATCACGTGGTCCAAGCCACCGTAGCCGATGTCATAGGCCCAGCCGTCGCCACCCACCATCCAGAAACTGGAGCGGCCGAACATGTCCTCCAGATCATGGAGGCCCTTCAGCTTGGGGTGCGCGCCCTTCTCCTTCTCCAGCAGGGGCTCCAGCTTCTCCATGACTTGGTGGTAGATGCTGCGCCCGCGCGGCAACAGGATGTCGTGCATCTGCTCCTTGCGCATCACAAGGAATTGCTGGAGGGCCTGGCGGAGCTCGTCGGACATCACCACGGTCTTGTCGCCCAGCGTGTCCTCGACCTGCATGGCCAGGTAGTCGCGGCGCTGCTTGAAGGCCTTGCGCATGCCGAAGCCGAACTCCGCGTTGTCTTCGAAGAGCGAGTTGGCCCAGGCGGGGCCCTCGCCCTTGCTGTTCACAGTGTAGGGGAAGGATGGGTTGGAGCCTCCCCAGATGGAGGAGCAGCCCGTGGCGTTGGCGATGACCAGGCGATCGCCGAAGAGCTGCGTCATCAGCTTCACGTGCGGCGTCTCGCCGCAGCCCTCGCAGGCACCGCTGAACTCCAGGTAAGGCTTCTGGAACTGCGAGCCCTTCACCGTGGTCTTGTCGATCTCGTCACCACGGTCCGGCAGCGACACGGCGAAGTTCCAGTTCGGCTCCTCCTCCTGGATCACCTGCAGCTTTCACCGGGGGTGGCAGCAGTCGGGTGGGCTTCGAGCACAATTCTAAAAATATTCTAGGGGTTCACAGAGGACACGGCTGCCCCCGGCCTGCCCGGCGGGGCTCAGCTTCAGCGCATCCGCTGGGCAGATGCGGACGCAGAGCTCGCAGCCTGTGCAATCCCAAGGAGAGACCTGTCACGGATGGCGCGGCAGCAAGGGATCAAGGGCGAAGGGAGGGCTCACCCTTATCACTTATCATGGCTTAAGATGGGGGGGGGAACATGCAGACGGCGCTTGCCTGGATGCGGTATTGGTAGTTGTCCAGCACGCCTCCTCCGATTGCCGCGCGGCTTCCCTCCTTGAACGCTGCCGGCGCCTTGCTGAGCTCCTGCGTCGTCGCCAGGAACGGGCGCACGGCTGCGTGGGGGCATATGAGACTGCACTTGTTGCACTGCGTGCACTTGTCCATGTCGACCGTGGGAACGTTGATCGCAATGCCTCGCTTCTCGTACTGGCTGGTGCCGAGAGGCACACGGCCGCCGGGGACAAAGGTGCTGACGGGCAAGGCATTGCCATCCAGGTTGTTGCAGTGGCTCTGGACCTGCTTGGCAAAGTCCCCTGCGGTCAGGTCCACGATGGTGCGTGGCCCCTTCGCCACTTTCGAGGCACCACCGGACTCTTCTTCCACGGAGAGCGATGCCCAGGAACTCGGCACCGGGCACTCCACAATGCCTGCGACGGATGCGTCCACGCCGTCGATGTTCATCTTGACGACTGCGTCGCCCTTCTTGCCGTACATCTTCTTGATGCTCTTCTTCAGCATTTCGATCGCCTCCTCATATGGCATGACCTCGCTCAGCTTGAAGAAGACGGTCTGCATGATCATGTTGATGCGCTTGCCGAGGCCGGCCTTGACGGCGATCTGCGTTGCATCGATGATGTACAGCTTCGCCTTCTTCGTGGCCAGGTCCCGGCGCATCTTGGCGGGCAGGTGCCTCGGGGAAGGTCATGGCACAGCATGGCACAGCATGGCACAGCATGGTACAACGGAAGTCAAAGCGTGCTCTAGTCTGCCCACGGCTGCCCTAACATCTGATTTTTGATAGACCCGAGCAGTCTAGCCTACGTGCTGCGACAAACGGGTGACGCTTCAACTTGTGACGGGCGTGGTGCCAGAAGTATTGGGTTTTAGTAAAACTAAATAAATACAAGAAGAAATACAAAAAAAACACAAACGGGGAATGCAAGAAAAATACGAGCGCAGAAACGCCAGCCGAACAAAGTGCAAGAAAAATACAAGAAAATTACAAAAAAAAAACGCAAGCAACTTACAAGACAATACAAGAAAAATACAAAACAAATACAAGAAATATACAAGAAATATACAAGAAAAATACAAGAAAAATACAAGAAAAATACAAGGAACATACAAGAAAATTACAAGAAAAATGCAAGAAAAGTACAAGAAAAACACAAGAGCAAATACAAAAAAAACACAAGAGGCGCGGAGGCACGGGGGGGGGGGGGGGGGGGGCTTGTGTTTTTGTCGTGTTTTTTTTCGTGTTTTTCGCGTGTTTTTTTCCGTATTTTTCCGTTTTTTTTTTCCGTGTTTTTTTCGTGTTTTTTCGTATTTTTTCGTATTTTTTCGTGTTTTTCGCGGGGGGGGGGGGTGGGGGGCGGGGGCGGGGGGCGGGGGGGCGGGGGGGGGGGCCAGGGGGTGGGGCGGGGGGGGGGGGCGGGGGCGGTTGAGGGCCAGCCAGGGCCCTTCAGGGTGCAGGGCCAGGGCCAGGTTAGGGCCAGGGTCACAGGCCAAGGGCCAAGGGCCAAGGGCCAGGGCAGGGCCAGAGGGCCAGGCCAGGGCCAGGGCCAGGGCAGGGCCAGGGCCAGGTGGGGGGGGGGGGGGGGCGGGGGGGGGGGAGGCGGGTTGCGCGGGGGGGGGGGGGGGGGGGGGGTCTGTATTTTTGTCGCATATTTTCCGTGTTTTTCGCGTATTTTTTCCGTGTTTTTTTCGTGTTTTGCTTGTATTTTGAAATTACGAAAAATACGTGAAAAATACGAAAAAAATACGCGAAAAATACGAGAAAAAAAACACGGAAAAAATACGAAAAAATACGAAAAAAAAATACGGAAAAAATACGGAAAAATACGCGAAAAACACGTAAAAAATACGACAAAAACACAAGCCCCCCCCCTCGCCCCCTCCGCCCCCCCCCGCCCCCCCTTGCATTTTTCTCGTATTGTTCTTGCATTTTTCTTGTATTTTTTCTTGCATTTTTCTTGCATTTTGTTTGTATTTCTCTTGTATTTTTTTGGAATTTCACCGTTGTTCCTGAATCGCTACTTGTATTTTCTCTTGAATTCATTCTTGTATTTTTCTTGTATTTTTTTTCATTCTGCTGGGGGGTCAATACTTCCGAGACGCGCTCCTCACAAGCTTCAACAAGGCGAGACGCTTCTCAAGCTCGGCGGGGGTCCAGGAGCAGTTGATGACGCAGACGCCGTTGGGCTTCAGGTACCGGGTCATGTCGTAGTTGGTTACGTAGCTCGCCTTGTGCACAGCCAAGTAATTGGCAGATCGAACATTGTATGGCGCGTGGATCGGCTTGGGGCCGAAGCGGAGATGGCTGATCGTGACGCCGCCACTCTTCTTGGCGTCGTACTCGAAGTACGCCTGCGCGTGCAGGTCGGTTCCGAGGGCGATCATCTTCACCGCGCTCTTGTTGGCACCCACTGTGCCGTCGCTGCCCAGGCCATAGAACATGCACTCGGTGGTTCCCTGCGGCAGTACATCCAGCCACTCACCGACAGGAAGCGACAGGTGCGTGACGTCGTCGTCAATGCCCACGGTGAAGCGTGGCTTTGGGGTCTCCTTGGCCAGGTTCTCGTAGATTGAGAGGACCATGTTGGGAGTGAACTCCTTGGAGCCCAACCCGTAGCGTCCACCAATGCACACGATGTCCGAGCGGGACTGAAGCTGCAGGGTGGCGGAGACCTCAAGGAAGAGGGGCTCCCCCTGCGAGCCGTGCTCCTTGGTGCGGTCCAGGACACAGATCCGCTCCGTGGTCTTGGGCAGGGCTGCCATGAAGCGCGCCGTGTCCCAGGGCCGGAAAAGCCGGACCTTCAACACTCCCACCTTCTGGTCCTTCTCCCGCAGGTACTTGGCCGTCTCGCTGCACGTCACTGCGCCACTGCCCATGACCACGATGACGTGCTTGGCCTCGGGGTGCCCTTCGTAGCCGTAAAGGGCATAGTGCACACCTGCCACAGGGAGAGCATGGGCTTCCCTCGCCTTGGGCAGTTTGGGCTTGCATAATGCGATCATAATACGCTTGCATGGCTCATGCTCGTGTTTGCCTGTCTTCTGCTCCACCAAGCGGGACTTGGCCTCAAACAGGTCTGCGAGCTCATTGTAGAAGGGATTGCCAGCCTCGGTCAGAGACACACGACACGTGTCGAAAAAAAAGGCATCCCCAACTCATGACCCTAAACGGCCAAAAACGGCCAAAAACTCCCTCCCTCGCCTCCACACACTGGAAGAAGATGTCCGGACCCTGAGACGTGCCCTGCACGTGAGGGTGTCGAGGGTTCATGGCGAGGTCGTGGTGCTCCTTGATGGCATCCCAGTTGATGAAGTCCTGGCGAAAGCATGATAAAATATGAGAAAGCATGCGAACACGCCAGGCCTGAAGGCCAACCCGCGTGCCTTCATGGTCTTGTAGTCAACCAGCTTCACCTTGTTCACCTCATGGCTGGTGCGGAAGCCATCGAAGAAGTGCTGGACGGGCACACGGCGCTCCATGGAGACCAGGTGGGAAACAATGGCATTGTACTGCGCCATCTCCACGGACTCAGAGGCCAGCATGGCCCATCCTGTGCCACGGCAGGCCATCACGTCCTGGTGGTCCCCGAAGATGGACAGGGCCTGTCCTGCCAGGGCCCGCGCGGCAACGTGCATGACGCAAGGAAGCAGCTCGCCCGCGATCTTGTACATGTTCGGGATCATCAGCAGCAGACCCTGGCCTGCAACGACGGTTCAGGACAAGCAGGCGGAGCGAGAGCGAGGAGGGAGAGAGAGGAGGGAGAGGAGGGGGAGAGGAGAGGGAGGGGAGAGGGAGAGGAGAGGGAGAGGAGGGGGAGAGGGAGAGGAGAGGAAGAGGAGAGAGGAGAGGAGAGAGGAGGGAGACCGGACGGAGAGAGGAGAGAGGAGAGGGAGAGGAGGCAGAGAGGTGAGGCAAGTTCTTGCAGGCACTTGCACTCCATTGCAGCCCGGCGACTCGCTGTGAAGGTGGTGCCAAGCGCACCCGCCTTGAGTGCTCCGTGCAGAGCTCCGGCTGCACCGGCCTCGCTCTGCATCTCGGTCACACTCAGCTTCTGGCCGTAGCAGTTCAAAAGGCCTCACGAAACGAGATGTGCGATCAGCTGTCCCACCCTCTCCCACCCTCTCATGCTTCCCTGCCATGCCTTGCGCAGCCCACTCGTCCACCATCTCGCCCATGGGCGAGCTTGGCGTGATTGGGTAGATGAAGGCGCAGTCACTGAGGGCGTAGGCCACGTGAGCTGCTGCCTGGTTGCCATCGATGCAGGCAATGGAACCCTCAGTGGCCTGGATCACGTCGGTATCCGCACACTGATGAACGATCGTCTTGTTCTCGGCCTTGAACATTGCCCGCTGCACTTCTTTGGCCTTCAAAAACTGCTCATACTCCACATCCGCCACACCTGCGTTCAAGGAAGCCAAGCGCTCGGGGTGCTCTGATGTCCTCTCCTCTGCCGGCGTAAGCCCACCGTAGGGTCCAAACGGAGACACCTGCCCACGGACTGCCATGCTACGCCAAGATGAGAGGGTACTCGAAAGCACGCTGATTCGCTTGGGATCTCAGATCCACACACTTCCGACCGAAATGGCTGGCGGGCGCCATAAATGTGACTTGCTGGCTTGCAAAGCTCCGTTCAAGGTGCGACTTTGACTGATCAAACACCCGTCTCTCTTGCGCACATGTTTCTCCGGCAGCTTTAAATAAAAATCCCGCGCGTCACCCAGCATCTAGCAGACTTCACTGGTTCCTGGGAGTCCACGAATGGGAACAAAGACTTGGAAAGGGCGCCAAATGCGCACAAGAGCAGGCAGAAGCCAGCGATCAGGGCAGTGCTACATCATACATTCCTTGGTGTATATGTATATATCTGTATATATATATATATGTATATATATGTATATATATACATATGTATATATATATATATATAAATATCTATCTATCTATTTTATGTGTTTTTTATCCATTTATTTTTAATTTTTATATACATATTACAAATATATATAAATGTTCTGCCTGGTAAAGTTGCAGCAAACTGGTGTTGCCGCAGTTGCAAATTGAAAGATATGGCGCGAGCTCATCAGCACCGTCCGGGTTGCCCGCTGTGTTTACAGGGTCGTCGGCCCCAACAATGTAACTTCAGAAAATACAGTATGTGCATGGAAGCCCTTGCTTGGCGTAGCCATCAGCGTGTGCTCTGCTGACTCTGTGGCTACTGAATTCCCTCTCAGCAAGCACCGCCATCGTGTCTGGTGGATGCTGAGCGATCTAGGACCATGCTTCCACGGTGTATCGGCCCTCCATCTTCAAGTTGGTGAGGGTGGCTTCGGCCTCCTCCTCGCCCACATTCTCGCTGGCCATCATGACCTGCTTCATGGCGGTGTAGATGTCCTGAGTCGGACAACAGCTACAGCTAAGACGTCAGTGTGCTGATTCGGCTGATTCGCGCGAACACACATGCAAGCAAACGGGTGGTCAAGGCCCGGATCCCGCATGCCGAGGCGCTTCCGGCACCTGGCGGGCGCTGCCGCAGACGTAGAAGTGCCCGTTCTGCCGCAGCATGTACTCGGCCACCTTCTCGCCGGCCTCCATGATCCGGTGCTGCACCTTACTTAGCGTGGAGGCAGGAAGGCTGTGACTGAGCCGTGGGTAAGGCCAAAATCCTACGGCCCCATGCTCTAGCCAAATCAGGTGTACTGGTATTCCGGCAGATATGATGGCTCACAGCATGCACCAAGGCACGTAGATCTTTCTAGCCTGCTCGCGGGAGAAGGCAGTGTGCATGGACAGCACACCCTCCTTGACGTAGCTCTCGAACTCCTCCCTGTAGAGATACTCGACGGCGTACCGCGCGCCGAAGAACAACATGCAGGGGCCGACCTTCTGGCCCTGTCGATGCTGACAGACGCGCTCCTGCGTCACCGCCCGCCAAGGCGCAAGGCCCGTGCCCATGCCGGCCATGAGCACCGGACTGGTTGGGTCCGTTGGCAGGACGATCGCGCTCTGCCGCACAGCGCACATGATCGTGGCTCCAGGCTTCTGGCCGCGCATGTAGCCAGTGCATTCGCCGATTCGGAGCTCCTTCGTGCTCTCGACCTGCCAGTCTACTAGCACCACACACAGCTGGATCTTGTCTGGGTGCATCAGGGGGGAGCTGGCGATGGAGTAGCTGCGCGGCTTCAAGACAGGGATCATGTTCAGCAGCTGCTCAATGGGAGGCCTTGCACTCTTGAACTTCCTCAGCACGTCAGCATGGTGAGCGAAGTCGTGGGTGAGGTCGCGGTACAGGGCTTGCCCCTCTTCGCTGTTCTCAACGACGCTGCGCAGCTGGCTACGCTCCTTGTCGTCTGATGCGAAGAGCGACAGGGTCTCGAAGAATTTCCTGTTCGGCTTGCCGAAGATGTCCAGGACGTGCGAGAAGAGCTGGCGGACGTTGAGGTCCATTGGGCACCAGTTCCTTGCACCGTCCAGCGGCAGCACGCGCAGCTGCTGACCGGCATCCAGGCCCATGTCGGAGCAGAACTCCAGGACCTTGTCCACGGGATTTCGTGGCCAAATGGCTAAGCTCTCGCCTGTCTTGTACGAGACGGAAGTGCCCTCAATCTTGAACTCATAGTGGCGAATGTCGCGGTCATACTTCGCGTCGCCCGTCAGCACGGAGTTGTGAAGCAGCGTGAGCTTGGCCGCGCCGGGCGGGACAATGTCGTCGTCGCTGATGGGCGGCTTCTCCACGCTTCCGGGGCTGACGTCCACTCGGTAGCAGGGAGCAGGAGCTTCCTGACTCAGCGGCAGCTGTGGGAGACCCAGCACCTGAACAAGAGCAGAACAGGAAGCGGAAGCGAAGACAGCACAAGGCAGCACAAAAAACTGCACAAGACAGCACAAGACAGCACGAGAGAGAAGGAGACGGAGAGCACAAGCCGGTTCTGCGCCTGCCACAGCTCCGGGAGCCAGGCCTCCCAGCCGGTGTAGTAGCGGTCCTCGTCGCGGTCGTCGCCGACGCCGCGCTTCAGCAGGCGCTGGCCGCCCAACTCGCCCAGGCGGGTGTCGAAGCCGATGGCCGCCACGCAGAACTGCGAGTAGGTGGAGTCGCCCAGGCCGAAGACCGCGAACTTCGTGCCGGAGAGCCAGCTCATCGGCAGGTCCGGGGACTGCAGCTTCAGCCAGGTCTGCTTGCAGTTGGCCGGGTACTCGCCCAAGCCGCAGGTGGACACCACCAGAATCACGATCTTCTGATTGGGCAATTCCTCGAAGTCGAAGTCGTCCATGGAGCTCACGGTGGCCTTGAGGCCACGGGCAATGATGTCCTGCATCAGGTTCTTGGCCTGCTCCTCCGAGTTGCCTGTCTCGCTGCCGTACAAGATCGTCACGGAGCTGCCGGCCGTGCTGGCATCCGAGAGGCCCTCCACCAGCTTGTGGAACTGGCCCTCCAGGTCCTCCTTGTTCAGCACCTGCAGGAGGTGGTTCTTCTGGACAAGTTGCTCCTTCAGCTTGTCATCCAGCTCCTGCGCATGCTTGGGGTCACGACGCATCACGGCCGCGAAGCGGTTCTCCTTGGCCAAGAACTTGAAGAGATCGCCCTTGATCTTCTTGCTGTCCAGCTGGAAGGGGTTGTTTCCGTGCGCGGCAAGCTCGGGATGGTAGCGGTAGAGCGGCCAGTAGCCGGAGTCCACGGCCATCTGGCAGTGCTGGATGGACTCGGCCATAGGGAAGCCTTGGCTGATGCACGGGGAGTACGCCAAGATGAGGCTCGGTCCTGCATAGGCATCGGCCTCCAGGAAGGCCCGGACGGCCTGCTGGGGGTTCACGTGCACGCAGATGCTTGCGACGTAGACGTTCTTGTAGGTCATCGCAAGCTGGCCCATGTCCTTCTTCGCCGTCAGCTTGCCTCCCTCGGCAAACTTCGCCATGGCACCCTTGGGCGTTGACTTGGAGGCCTGGCCGCCGGTGTTGCTGTACATCTCGGTGTCCAGCACCAGGATGTTCACGTGCTCTTCGCTGGCGATCACGTGGTCCAAGCCACCGTAGCCGATGTCATAGGCCCAGCCGTCGCCACCCACCATCCAGAAACTGGAGCGGCCGAACATGTCCTCCAGATCATGGAGGCCCTTCAGCTTGGGGTGCGCGCCCTTCTCCTTCTCCAGCAGGGGCTCCAGCTTCTCCATGACTTGGTGGTAGATGCTGCGCCCGCGCGGCAGCAGGATGTCGTGCATCTGCTCCTTGCGCATCACAAGGAACTGCTGGAGGGCCTGGCGGAGCTCGTCGGACATCACCACGGTCTTGTCGCCCAGCGTGTCCTCCACCTGCATGGCCAGGTAGTCGCGGCGCTGCTTGAAGGCCTTGCGCATGCCGAAGCCGAACTCCGCGTTGTCTTCGAAGAGCGAGTTGGCCCAGGCAGGGCCCTCGCCCTTGCTGTTCACAGTGTAGGGGAAGGATGGGTTGGAGCCTCCCCAGATGGAGGAGCAGCCCGTGGCGTTGGCGATGACCAGGCGATCGCCGAAGAGCTGCGTCATCAGCTTCACGTGCGGCGTCTCGCCGCAGCCCTCGCAGGCACCGCTGAACTCCAGGTAAGGCTTCTGGAACTGCGAGCCCTTCACCGTGGTCTTGTCGATCTCGTCACCACGGTCCGGCAGCGACACAGCGAAGTTCCAGTTCGGCTCCTCCTCCTGGATCACCTTCTCCGCCGGACCCAGGCTAAGTGCATCGGCAGGGCAGATGCGAACGCAGAGCTCGCAGCCGGTGCAATCCCATGGAGAAACCTGAATGCGGTACTGGAAGTTGTCCAGCACGCCTCCTCCGATTGCCGCGCGACTTCCTTCCTTGAATGCTGCTGGCGCCTTACTGAGCTCCTGCGTCGTCGCCAGGAACGGGCGCACGGCTGCGTGGGGGCATATGAGACTGCACTTGTTGCACTGCGTGCACTTGTCCATGTCGACCCTGGGAACATTGATCGCAATGCCGCGCTTCTCGTACTGGCTGGTGCCACACGGCACTCGTCCACCAGGCAAGAACGCACTCACTGGCAGGGCGTTTCCATCCAGGTTGTTGCAAGGTGACTGAACCTGACTGGCAAACTGAGAGGAGCTCTGCAGTTCGGGGAACATGCGCGGGCCCTTGCCGTAGGCAACCGTGTGGCCCTTGGCATCGGAAGCCTGCCAGACAAGAAGCAGAGAGAGTGTGCGCATGCGAGTTTCAAGTGAGCTGCTGATGCACACGGCTTAAAACCGCTTGCAACTGCAAGGAGAAGCGCGTCAACAGCTGCAAAAACAATCGCACAGCTTGCGTGTGGAGCTCGTGCTGGCGCAATCCAGGAGTGTATTTGCCGAACGTTTGTTGAATCTGACAAACATGGGGTTTTGGCAACACGGATTTCTGGAAAAGCCTATCGTTTTCCTCAAGCTGGTGTCCTTCGCAAAGAAGTTGGTGAACTCAATGAAGCTCACCACAAGATGCTGCAAAGCACTAATGCTTCGGTTTGCACAGAAACCCCTAGGAGACAAAGTCAGGAACCGCAATGCTTTCTGGCGCGAGCAATCGATAGGGAGACAGTGCATTGTGCAAATGGGGCGCAAACCGAAAAACAGACGGTCAGTCAAGTCCTTTCTACGCAGACACGCAGACCGGAAAGTCAGTCTACATCTGAATGTCTGAGTGTCTGCGCGGCTAGCACCCCTCACGCGACCTCAATCGCCAAAGTGCTGAAACAAACCCTCCCAGCAAAGAATGCAAACGCTCAACAACAGCGTGTGCCGCCATAGACCGTAAAAGTCGAGAAAGCGACGAATTCACCTAAATGACCGCTTTCCGGCAGCACGCGATAAACATGGACGTAAGCACCCCCCACTCCCCCCCCCCACCCACCCCCCACCCATCTAAAAGTGCAAATCCGACAACCCTTCCACGGCGGCCGAAGGCATGCTTGCGACAAACTACCACCTGCCCAAGCGATGCACTTGCTTCTCTGGAGCCTCCGTGCCAACGGCAAGGGATGCCCAGGCAGCCGGAATCTCACACTGCACGATGCCCTCAATGGAAGCATCCACTCCGTCGATGTTCATCTTCACCACTTTATCGCCCTGAGATGCTCAGACTTCACTGCCGAACGATGACAACACGCCAATTCCAGCCGTCACCGCGCCTTCTTGCCATACATCTTCTTGATGCTTTTCTTTAACATCTCTACCGCTTCCTCATACGGCATGACGGCACCTTGGCGGGTTTGCATGTTTTTGCGCAACATAGGGTTGGCATCAAGGCAACCCAACTTCAGGCAGCGACTGAGTTTGAAGAAGACGGTCTGCATGATCATGTTGATGCGCTTGCCGAGACCAGCCTTTCATGTCAAGCTGCAGGCAGCTTGCTTGATGTGCACAGTATGGGACAAACGTACAGGAGTGCTGCCTTCACAGCAATCTTGGTGGCGTCGATGATGAAGAGCTTGGCCTTCGATTCAGGCCATTCGCTCTGCAAAAGGAGAAAAAGTGTGGCAAAACACAAGGATCACAGCAAAGACATGTGGCAGCAAGAAGGATGATCTACACCACAAGCTGAAACTGTGCGGCGCACCCAAGAGAGCCGGGTAAACTTCGGCCAGCCTTCTTCTCTGCCAGATCGCGGCGCATCTTCGCAGGAAGCTGCTTCTCCAAATCGTTCACATCCCAGGAGCAGTTGATGACGCACACTGCGTTCTGCTTCAGGTAGCGAGTCATGTCCTCAGTCACGCAAGCTGCTGGCAAGTGGTGCACTCCCACATCCCAAAATGCACACGCATGCATCCGCCTAGCTTTGACACCACACAGCTCAGCTAACTATGCCATAGGGACGTAGCTGTGCACGTAGCTGGGCTTGTGGATCGCGAGGTAGTCAGCGGCTCGGACATTGTAAGGAGCGTGAATGGGCTTGGGTCCAAATCTGAGGTGGCTGATGGTCACGCCGCCACTCTTCTTGGCATCATACTCGAAGTATGCCTGCGACACGATTGGAGCAGTGGGACAAGATTATAAGCTATTAAGTCTGAAAGCGAGGAGCTACACAAACCCGCGCCTGCGCATGAAGCTCAGTTCCAAGGGCAATCATCTTGACCGCGCTCTTGTTTGCACCGACCGTGCCATCGCTGCCGAGGCCATAGAACATGCATTCGGTAGTACCCTCAGGCAGCACGTTGAGCCAGGGGCCCACGGGCAAAGACAGGTGGGTCACATCATCTTCGATGCCCACTGTGAATCGTGGCTTTGGGCTGTCCTTCGCGAGATTCTCAAAGATGGAGAGCACCATGTTCGGAGTGAACTCCTTGGAACCAAGTCCATAGCGGCCTCCCACAACGACCATCTCCGAGTGAGCACTGGCATGCAGCATCGAAGCGACCTCCAGCAAGAGGGGCTCTCCCTGCGAACCCTGCTCCTTGTTGCGATCCAGCACACAGATGCGCTCAGTAGTCTTGGGCAGTGCTGCCAAAAACCGGGAGCTGTCCCAGGGTCGGAAGAGACGCACCTTCAGCACGCCAACTCGTTGCCCTTTGTGCTTTGACAAGAAGCTCGCAGTCTCCCCGCAGGTCACGGCTGCGCTGCCCATCACCACAATCACGTGTTTGGCCTCCGGGTGCCCCTCATAGCCGTAGAGGGCAAAGTGCAAGCCCGTCTGCTCCTGAACTAGCTTGCCCTTCTCTTCAAAGAGATCTGCCAGCCCATCGTAGAAGGGGTTGCCGGCCTCCACGCATTGGAAGTAGATGTCGGGACCTTGCGAGGTGCCTTGGACATGGGGGTGACGAGGGTTCATGGCCAAGTCGTGGTGCTCCTTCACGGCGTCCCAATTAATGAAGGACTTCATCGTTTTGTAGTCGATCAGCTTCACCTTGTTCACTTCGTGGCTGGTGCGGAAGCCATCAAAGAAGTGCTGGACAGGCACCCGGCGCTCCATGGACACGAGGTGGGAGACAATGGCATTGACCTGAGCCATCTCCACGGACTCCGAGGCCAGCATCGCCCAGCCGGTGGAACGGCACGCCATCACGTCGCTGTGGTCTCCAAAGATGGACAGCGCCTGTCCCGCCAAAGCGCGGGCAGCCACGTGCATGACGCAGGGCAGCAACTCGCCAGCGATCTTGTACATGTTGGGGATCATCAGCAGGAGCCCCTGACCTGAGCAACGACGCGGAAGTTCACAAGTGTGTGTGGAAGGCGTGTGTGGCGGGCGTGTGGACTTGTGCGCACCATGCACAGAGACGATGCATGAAACCTTTGGCCACGCGGCTGGCCGTGAAGGTGGTGCTGAAGGCACCCGCCTTCAACGCCCCGTGCAACGCGCCCGCAGCGCCGGCTTCGCTCTGCATCTCGGTCACGCTGAGCTTCTGCCCATAGCAGTTGATGAGGCCTCTAACACACGCACGAGCCCAGCAAGCTCGGCGGGCACCGCGCAGGTCGCGCAACGCAGCACGCTTATGTCTGGCGTTCTGTCTGCCATTAAGAGCTTCGAGGCCTAGCATCATACAGAGCAAAACAAAGACAAGACGAGGTTAAACAAGGAAAAGAAAGGCCAATGAAAGGTCAACACAATGCACACAAAAGGTAAACACAAGGTAGACCAGAGCTCATTCCAGGATTACTTACACGAGAACCATGCCTAACCACCTTTGCTTCACGTACCTAATCACCTGTGTTTCGGTACGTTATCAGCTTTGTTTTACGTACACATGTACCTTTGCGCCTTCCCCTGCGCCTTCCCTGCGACATCACCTTTAATTCACCCTATCATTTCATCTTGGGCTGCCCCAAAATACTAGACCCGAATGTCTTAAGTGTGTCAATCTTCCTACCTTTTTGTTTTGTGCGTGTTTCCTTTGTGTATGTATTGTCCTTCTTTATTGTGTTGGTTCCTTCGGTTTTTGCTGTATGCTGTTATTAGGTCTATTTGTGTTTCTTTCTTTCGTAACACTCGTTTGTCTATATATGTTTCCTTACTCTTTGGTTGTTTGTTGCTTTCGTTCTTTCTTATGTCATCATGTATTTCTGTATGTTGTTCTGTTGTGTGTCTCTATTTCGCAAAATACGCAGTTCGTCCTTTCTTACGTTATTCCTTGTGCAGTTGTTTGTTTCTTTTTTTGCATTTCTTCTATTATTGGTTCGTTTGCTATGTGTTCTTGTGTTACTTCTTTCCCTTTTCCGGTCATCATTCACTATTTACTTGTTTATTTATTTGTGCCCTTCTTTCTTGATTTCTTTTGCTGCCACACAGCGTCTGTGTTTCCTTATACGTCTATTTTTATTCTCTGTAGTTCTTTGGGCATACTTGCATGAGCAGCAAGCACGAAGCGTTGTGCATTGCACAGAGAAAGCGCAGCCTGAACCCCCACAGCTTTGGTTTCCCCTGGTTGCCTATCCGAGTGGTGAACATCTGACTCGTCTCCCTAACAACCGACCACGCACAAGTCAACACTACCAGCCCCCGACGACCTTGGATGAGCGAGGTTAAGTGTTCGAGGATGTCTGTTTCTAGACTCCGGTACCCACGGCAGTCTACTCCACACGACCTCCAAAGTTTTGGCCCTGGTTGTGCCTTCAAACACATGTACAGCCCAACTCCAACAGCCTGAAACGACCTACGAGAAATCCTCGAGGGTGCGCGGCCCACGAAACTTGTCATACTAGTACCTGGGTTTTTGGGCACATCCGCTCAAGAGCTGTTGCCTTTGCAGGCCAGGGTTGGGGGTAACACGTGAGAGTAGTCTGACCGAGCCTAACCTTCTTGTTTTGCTGGGAGCTTCAAAAGGAGGAAGGGGATTCCCCGTCCCCGCGCACTGGGTGCGCCCGAGTCTCGCGGGTCAAGTTGGTGCGACACAGAAAAGAACAACCGCAAACGGCCTGCATGGTCTCTCACTCTCTCTCACTCTCTCGCTCTCTCTATCTCCCCTCTCCCGCTTCGCCTTGCGCAGCCCACTCGTCCACCATCTCGCCCATGGGCGAGCTGGGGGTGATCGGGTAGATGAAGGCGCAGTCACTGAGGGCGTAGGCCACGTGAGCTGCTGCCTGGTTCCCGTCGATGCATGCCACCGACCCTTCTGCGGCTTCAATGATGTCGGTATCGGCACACTGGTGTACAATGGTCTTGTTCTCTGCTTGGAACATAGCCCGCTGCACTTCTTTGGCCTTCATGAACTGTTCGTACTCGATGTCTGCCGCACCGGACCCGGCCCCAAGTGGCTCCAATCTCTCTGCGGTTTCCTCTTGACGCTCCTGGCCCTTCATCAAGAAATCCCAGCAGAGCCCGCCATATGGACCAAAAGGGGCAGTCCTTAGACGCTCCGACCACGACGATGACGCAGTACTCATGAGCACTCACGATGGCAGACGCAATGCGTGTGCTAGCGTAAGGTCCCCACTGTCCGCGGAGAGCCATCGCTGAAAGCCAGCGCGCCGGAACCCGTGGATGTGTCAGGCTTAACTTTGAGTCGCAAAATGCTATGAAGACCAAAAGCATCTTAGAAGAGGGCCTGCAAACATTCATTGCTTTTGTTGCCCACCTGAACCCATCTAATCCATGCTTTCTTGATATGAAGTAGGGTATATATTTCTTGTACCCCCAAAAGGACACCAGGTATATACACTCACCAATATTAAAGAGGAACCTTATATACACTCACCAAAAACAGAAATATAAACCCTGCTTCATATACATCTCTAAGCTGCAATCGTAAGGTCTTTCCGATAAACCCGATGGAAGCTTTCAGGGCTCAGAAGCTTCTCAGGGCTCGTGCACATTCGTGCACGGAGGGCATCTCTTTTCGGCAGCTCCAAAGCAAAATCCCGGTGTCACCCCAGCATCCAGATGGCTTCACTGGTTCCTGGAAGTCGACAGGGAACAAAGATTTGGAAAGAGTGCCGAAGGCGCACAGGAGCAGGCAAAAACCATCGGTACTGCCACATACTGCCTCGCTCGTATGAGCAGTCATCTCTCTGATACGTTCCTGCTCCGCAGCAATCGGGTGTTGCTGCACGAATCGCATGGCGAGCTCATCCGAACTTCCCGGGCTGCCCGGCATGTCCATGGGGTCATAGGCCCCAAGTAAAGAAACTTCAGAAACGTCTGAAACGAGCTAAGCCGTTGTCTAGTGGCATCAGCAGGCAGCAGTGCACCTTTCTGTACACAAGCACTGCTTTCTTGCAGATGCTCCAAGGCGAAAAGATGAAACAAAATAACATTCCACTCAGCAGGCACCGCCATCGTGTCCGGTGGATGCTGAGCGATCTAGGACCATGCTTCCACCGTGTATCGGCCTTCCATCTTCAAGTTGGTGAGGATGGCTTCGGCATCCTCCTCGCCAACATTCTCGCTGGTCATCATGACCTGCTTCATGGCGGTGTAGATGTCCTGAGTTGGACAACAGCTACAGCTAAGACGTCAGTATGTTGATTCGGCTGATTCGCCCGAACGCAAATGCAAGCAAACTGGTGGTCAAGGCCCGGATCCCGCATGCCGAGGCGCTTCCGGCACCTGGCGGGCGCTGCCGCAGACGTAGAAGTGCCCGTTCTGCCGCAGCATGTACTCGGCCACCTTCTCGCCGGCCTCCATGATCCGGTGCTGCACCTTGCTGAGCCAAGCTAGATGCATGAACTGTATAGCGTAGGGAGGAAAGCTGTGACTGCGCCGCGGGTACAACCAAAATCCTACAGTCCCATCTACAGCCTCATGCTCTAACCAAATCTGGTGTACTGGTTTTCCGGCATATGATGAGCGCGCACCAAGGCACGTAGATCTTCCTAGCCTGCTCGCGGGAGAAGGCGGTGTGCATGGACAGCACACCCTCCTTGACGTAGCTCTCGAACTCCTCTCTGTAGAGATACTCGACGGCGTACCGCGCGCCGAAGAACAACATGCAGGGGCCGACCTTTTGGCCCTGTCGATGCTGACAGACGCGCTCCTGCGTCACTGCCCGCCAAGGCGCAAGGCCCGTGCCCATGCCGGCCATGAGCACCGGACTGGTTGGGTCCTTTGGCAGGACGATCGCGCTCTGCCGCACAGCGCACATGATCGTGGCTCCAGGCTTCTGGCCGCACATGTAGCCAGTGCATTCGCCGATTCGGAGCTCTTTCGTGCTCTCGACCTGCCAGTCTACTAGCACCACACACAGCTGGATCTTGTCTGGGTGCATCAGCGGGGAGCTGGCGATGGAGTAGCTGCGCGGCTTCAAGACAGGGATCATGTTCAGCAGCTGCTCAATGGGAGGCCTTGCACTCTTGAACTTCCTCAGCACGTCAGCATGGTGCGCGAAGTCGTGCGTGAGATCGCGGTACAGGGCTTGCCCCTCGGCGCTGTTCTCAACGATGCTGCGCAGCTGGCTACGCTCTTTGTCGTCTGATGCGAAGAGCGACAGGGTCTCGAAGAATTTCCTGTTCGGCTTGCCGAAGATGTCCAGGACATGAGAGAAGAGCTGGCGGACGTTGAGGTCCATTGGGCACCAGTTCCTTGCACCGTCCAGCGGCAGCACGCGCAGCTGCTGACCGGCATCCAGGCCCATGTCGGAGCAGAACTCCAGGACCTTGTCCACGGGATTTCGTGGCCAAATGGCTAAGCTCTCACCTGTCTTGTACGAGACGGAAGTGCCCTCAATCTTGAACTCATAGTGGCGAATGTCGCGGTCATACTTCGCGTCGCCCGTCAGCACGGAGTTGTGAAGCAGCGTGAGCTTGGCCGCGCCGGGCGGGACAATGTCGTCGTCGCTGATGGGCGGCTTCTCCACGCTTCCGGGGCTGACGTCCACTCGGTAGCAGGGAGCAGGAGCTTCCTGACTCAGCGGCAGCTGTGGGAGACCCAGCACCTGAACGGGGGCAGAACAGGAAGCTGAAGCGAAGACAGCACCAGGCAGCACAAAAAACTGCACAAGACAGCACAAGACAGCACGAGAGAGAAGGAGACGGAGAGCACAAGCCGGTTCTGCGCCTGCCACAGCTCCGGGAGCCAGGCCTCCCAGCCGGTGTAGTAGCGGTCCTCGTCGCGGTCGTCGCCGACGCCGCGCTTCAGCAGGCGCTGGCCGCCCAACTCGCCCAGGCGGGTGTCGAAGCCGATGGCCGCCACACAGAACTGCGAGTAGGTGGAGTCGCCCAGGCCGAAGACCGCGAACTTCGTGCCGGAGAGCCAGCTCATGGGCAGGTCCGCAGACTGCAGCTTCAGCCAGGTCTGCTTGCAGTTGGCCGGGTACTCGCCCAAGCCGCAGGTGGACACCACCAGAATCACGATCTTCTGATTGGGCAATTCCTCGAAGTCGAAGTCGTCCATGGAGCTCACGGTGGCCTTGAGGCCACGGGCAATGATGTCCTGCATCAGGTTCTTGGCCTGCTCCTCCGAGTTGCCTGTCTCGCTGCCGTACAAGATCGTCACGGAGCTGCCGGCCGTGCTGGCATCCGAGAGGCCCTCCACCAGCTTGTGGAACTGGCCCTCCAGGTCCTCCTTGTTCAGCACCTGCAGGAGGTGGTTCTTCTGGACAAGCTGCTCCTTCAGCTTGTCATCCAGCTCCTGCGCATGCTTGGGGTCACGACGCATCACGGCCGCGAAGCGGTTCTCCTTGGCCAAGAACTTGAAGAGATCGCCCTTGATCTTCTTGCTGTCCAGCTGGAAGGGGTTGTTTCCGTGCGCGGCAAGCTCGGGATGGTAGCGGTAGAGCGGCCAGTAGCCGGAGTCCACCGCCATCTGGCAGTGCTGGATGGACTCGGCCATAGGGAAGCCTTGGCTGATGCAAGGGGAGTACGCCAAGATGAGGCTCGGTCCTGCATAGGCATCGGCCTCCAGGAAGGCCCGGACGGCCTGCTGGGGGTTCACGTGCACGCAGATGCTTGCGACGTAGACGTTCTTGTAGGTCATCGCAAGCTGGCCCATGTCCTTCTTCGCCGTCAGCTTGCCTCCCTCGGCAAACTTCGCCATGGCGCCCTTGGGCGTTGACTTGGAGGCCTGGCCGCCGGTGTTGCTGTACATCTCGGTGTCCAGCACCAAGATGTTCACGTGCTCTTCGCTGGCGATCACGTGGTCCAAGCCACCGTAGCCGATGTCATAGGCCCAGCCGTCGCCACCCACCATCCAGAAACTGGAGCGGCCGAACATGTCCTCCAGATCATGGAGGCCCTTCAGCTTGGGGTGCGCGCCCTTCTCCTTCTCCAACAGGGGCTCCAGCTTCTCCATGACTTGGTGGTAGATGCTGCGCCCGCGCGGCAACAGGATGTCGTGCATCTGCTCCTTGCGCATCACAAGGAACTGCTGGAGGGCCTGGCGGAGCTCGTCGGACATCACCACGGTCTTGTCGCCCAGCGCGTCCTCCACCTGCAAGGCCAGGTAGTCGCGGCGCTGCTTGAAGGCCTTGCGCATGCCGAAGCCGAACTCCGCGTTGTCTTCGAAGAGCGAGTTGGCCCAGGCGGGGCCCTCGCCCTTGCTGTTCACAGTGTAGGGGAAGGATGGGTTGGAGCCTCCCCAGATGGAGGAGCAGCCCGTGGCGTTGGCGATGACCAGGCGATCGCCGAAGAGCTGCGTCATCAGCTTCACGTGCGGCGTCTCGCCGCAGCCCTCGCAGGCACCGCTGAACTCCAGGTAAGGCTTCTGGAACTGCGAGCCCTTCACCGTGGTCTTGTCGATCTCGTCACCACGGTCCGGCAGCGACACGGCGAAGTTCCAGTTCGGCTCCTCCTCCTGGATCACCTGCAGCTTTCACCGGGGGTGGCAGCAGTCGGGTGGGCTTCGAGCACAATTCTAAAAATATTCTAGGGGTTCACAGAGGACACGGCTGCCCCCGGCCTGCCCGGCGGGGCTCAGCTTCAGCGCATCCGCTGGGCAGATGCGGACGCAGAGCTCGCAGCCTGTGCAATCCCAAGGAGAGACCTGTCACGGATGGCGCGGCAGCAAGGGATCAAGGGCGAAGGGAGGGCTCACCCTTATCACTTATCATGGCTTAAGATGGGGGGGGGAACATGCAGACGGCGCTTGCCTGGATGCGGTATTGGTAGTTGTCCAGCACGCCTCCTCCGATTGCCGCGCGGCTTCCCTCCTTGAACGCTGCCGGCGCCTTGCTGAGCTCCTGCGTCGTCGCCAGGAACGGGCGCACGGCTGCGTGGGGGCATATGAGACTGCACTTGTTGCACTG
Organism: Symbiodinium natans; assembly: GCA_905221605.1. Classification (NCBI taxonomy): domain Eukaryota; class Dinophyceae; order Suessiales; family Symbiodiniaceae; genus Symbiodinium; species Symbiodinium natans. The sequence continues at coordinate 459,469 of CAJNDS010002304.1, forward strand.
CGTGCACTTGTCCATGTCGACCGTGGGAACGTTGATCGCAATGCCTCGCTTCTCGTACTGGCTGGTGCCGAGAGGCACACGGCCGCCGGGGACAAAGGTGCTGACGGGCAAGGCATTGCCATCCAGGTTGTTGCAGTGGCTCTGGACCTGCTTGGCAAAGTCCCCTGCGGTCAGGTCCACGATGGTGCGTGGCCCCTTCGCCACTTTCGAGGCACCACCGGACTCTTCTTCCACGGAGAGTGATGCCCAGGAACTCGGCACCGGGCACTCCACAATGCCTGCGACGGATGCGTCCACGCCGTCGATGTTCATCTTGACGACTGCGTCGCCCTTCTTGCCGTACATCTTCTTGATGCTCTTCTTCAGCATTTCGATCGCCTCCTCATATGGCATGACCTCGCTCAGCTTGAAGAAGACGGTCTGCATGATCATGTTGATGCGCTTGCCGAGGCCGGCCTTGACGGCGATCTGCGTTGCATCGATGATGTACAGCTTCGCCTTCTTCGTGGCCAGGTCCCGGCGCATCTTGGCGGGCAGGTGCCTCGGGGAAGGTCATGGCACAGCATGGCACAGCATGGCACAGCATGGTACAACGGAAGTCAAAGCGTGCTCTCTAGGCTGCCCACGGCTGCCCTAACATCTAATTTTTAATAGACCCGAGCAGTCTAGCCGACGTGTTGCGACAAACGGGTGGCTTCGCTTCAACAAGGCGAGACGCTTCTCAAGCTCAGCGGGGGTCCAGGAGCAGTTGATGACGCAGACGCCGTTGGGCTTCAGGTACCGGGTCATGTCGTAGTTGGTTACGTAGCTCGCCTTGTGCACAGCCAAGTAATTGGCAGATCGAACATTGTATGGCGCGTGGATCGGCTTGGGGCCGAAGCGGAGATGGCTGATCGTGACGCCGCCACTCTTCTTGGCGTCGTACTCGAAGTACGCCTGCGCGTGCAGGTCGGTTCCGAGGGCGATCATCTTCACCGCGCTCTTGTTGGCACCCACTGTGCCGTCGCTGCCCAGGCCATAGAACATGCACTCGGTGGTTCCCTGCGGCAGTACATCCAGCCACTCACCGACAGGAAGCGACAGGTGCGTGACGTCGTCGTCGATGCCCACGGTGAAGCGTGGCTTTGGGGTCTCCTTGGCCAGGTTCTCGTAGATTGAGAGGACCATGTTGGGAGTGAACTCCTTGGAGCCCAACCCGTAGCGTCCACCAATGCACACGATGTCCGAGCGGGACTGAAGCTGCAGGGTGGCGGAGACCTCAAGGAAGAGGGGCTCCCCCTGCGAGCCGTGCTCCTTGGTGCGGTCCAGGACACAGATCCGCTCCGTGGTCTTGGGCAGGGCTGCCATGAAGCGCGCCGTGTCCCAGGGCCGGAAAAGCCGGACCTTCAACACTCCCACCTTCTGGTCCTTCTCCCGCAGGTACTTGGCCGTCTCGCTGCACGTCACTGCGCCACTGCCCATGACCACGATGACGTGCTTGGCCTCGGGGTGCCCTTCGTAGCCGTAAAGGGCATAGTGCACACCTGCCACAGGGAGAACATATGAGAACATGGCCAGCTTCCCTCGCCTTGGGCAGTTGGGGCTTCCATAATACGCTTGCATGGCTTGCTCATGCTCGTGTTTGCTCGCCTGTCTTCTGCTCCACCAAGCGGGACTTGGCCTCAAACAGGTCTGCGAGCTCATTGTAGAAGGGATTGCCAGCCTCGGTCAGAGCCACACGACATCACACGACACGTGTCGAGTGTCGACCAAAAAAAAGGCATCCCCAACTCATGACCCTAAACGGCCAAAAACATCAAAAACTCCCTCCCTCGCCTCCACACACTGGAAGAAGATGTCCGGACCCTGAGACGTGCCCTGCACGTGAGGGTGTCGAGGGTTCATTGCGAGGTCGTGGTGCTCCTTGATGGCATCCCAGTTGATGAAGTCCTGGCGAAAGCATGAGAAAATATGAGAAAGCATGCGAACACGCCAGGCCTGAAGGCCAACCCGCGTGCCTTCATGGTCTTGTAGTCAACCAGCTTCACCTTGTTCACCTCATGGCTGGTGCGGAAGCCATCGAAGAAGTGCTGGACGGGCACACGGCGCTCCATGGAGACCAGGTGGGAAACAATGGCATTGTACTGCGCCATCTCCACGGACTCAGAGGCCAGCATGGCCCAGCCTGTGCCACGGCAGGCCATGACGTCCTGGTGGTCCCCGAAGATGGACAGGGCCTGTCCTGCCAGGGCCCGCGCGGCAACGTGCATGACGCAAGGAAGCAACTCGCCCGCGATCTTGTACATGTTCGGGATCATCAGCAGCAGACCCTGGCCTGCAACGACGGTTCAGGACAAGCAGGCGGAGCGAGAGCGAGGAGGGAGGGGAGAGGAGAGGGAGAGGAGAGAGATTAGGGAGAGGAGGGGGAGAGGAGAGGGAGAGAGGAGGGAGAGGATAGGGAGAGGAGAGGAGAGAGGAGAGGGAGAGGAGAGGGAGAGGAGAGGGAGAGGAGAGAGGAGAGGGAGAGGAGAGGGAGAGGAGAGAGGAGGCAGAGAGGTGAGGCAAGTTCTTGCAGCCCTTGCACTCCATTGCAGCCCAGCGACTCGCAGTGAAGGTGGTGCCAAGCGCACCCGCCTTGAGTGCACCGTGCAGAGCTCCGGCTGCACCGGCCTCGCTCTGCATCTCGGTAACACTCAGCTTCTGGCCGTAGCAGTTCAAAAGGCCTCACGAAACGAGATGTGCGATCAGCTGTCCCACCCTCTCCCACCCTCTCATGCTTCCCTCCCATGCCTTGCGCAGCCCACTCGTCCACCATTTCGCCCATCGGCGAGCTTGGCGTGATTGGGTAGATGAAGGCGCAGTCACTGAGGGCGTAGGCCACGTGAGCTGCTGCCTGGTTGCCATCGATGCAGGCAATGGAACCCTCAGTGGCCTGGATCACGTCGGTATCCGCACACTGATGGACGATCGTCTTGTTCTCGGCCTTGAACATTGCCCGCTGCACTTCTTTGGCCTTCAAAAACTGCTCATACTCCACATCCGCCACACCTGCGTTCAAGGAAGCCAAGCGCTCGGGGTGCTCTGATGTCCTCTCCTCTGCCGGCGTAAGCCCACCGTAGGGTCCAAACGGAGACACCTGCCCACGGACTGCCATGCTACGCCAAGATGAGAGGGTACTCGAAAGCACGCTGATTCGCTTGGGATCTCAGATCCGAAATGGCTGGTGGAAACATATTCTTTGGTTTGCAGACGTCGACTAGAAATCCTTTGTTTGCACTCAGCTTTAGAACAGCTATATCTCTTTTCGGCAGCTCCAAAGCAAAATCCCGGTGTCACCCCAGCATCCAGATGGCTTCACTGGTTCCTGGAAGTCGACAGGGAACAAAGATTTGGAAAGAGTGCCGAAGGCGCACAGGAGCAGGCAAAAACCATCGGTACTGCCACATACTGCCTCGCTCGTATGAGCAGTCATCTCTCTGATACGTTCCTGCTCCGCAGCAATCGGGTGTTGCTGCACGAATCGCATGGCGAGCTCATCCGAACTTCCCGGGCTGCCCGGCATGTCCATGGGGTCATAGGCCCCAAGTAAAGAAACTTCAGAAACGTCTGAAACGAGCTAAGCCGTTGTCTAGTGGCATCAGCAGGCAGCAGTGCACCTTTCTGTACACAAGCACTGCTTTCTTGCAGATGCTCCAAGGCGAAAAGATGAAACAAAATAACATTCCACTCAGCAGGCACCGCCATCGTGTCCGGTGGATGCTGAGCGATCTAGGACCATGCTTCCACGGTGTATCGGCCCTCCATCTTCAAGTTGGTGAGGGTGGCTTCGGCCTCCTCCTCGCCCACATTCTCGCTGGCCATCATGACCTGCTTCATGGCGGTGTAGATGTCCTGAGTCGGGCAACAGCTACAGCTAAGGCGTCAGTGTGCTGATTCGGCTGATTCGCGCGAACACACATGCAAGCAAACGGGTGGTCAAGGCCCGGATCCCGCATGCCGAGGCGCTTCCGGCACCTGGCGGGCGCTGCCGCAGACGTAGAAGTGCCCGTTCTGCCGCAGCATGTACTCGGCCACCTTCTCGCCGGCCTCCATGATCCGGTGCTGCACCTTGCTGAGATATGGAGGAAGGTTGTGACTGAGCCGTATAGGTAAGGCCAAAATCCTACAGCCCCATGCTCTAGCCAAATCCGGTGTACTGGTATGTACAGGTATTCCGGCAGATATGATGCCTCACAGCATGCACCAAGGCACGTAGATCTTTCTAGCCTGCTCTCGGGAGAAGGCGGTGTGCATGGACAGCACACCCTCCTTGACGTAGCTCTCGAACTCCTCTCTGTAGAGATACTCGACGGCGTACCGCGCGCCGAAGAACAACATGCAGGGGCCGACCTTCTGGCCCTGTCGATGCTGACAGACGCGCTCCTGCGTCACCGCCCGCCAAGGCGCAAGGCCCGTGCCCATGCCGGCCATGAGCACCGGACTGGTTGGGTCCGTTGGCAGGACGATCGCGCTCTGCCGCACAGCGCACATGATTGTGGCTCCAGGCTTCTGGCCGCGCATGTAGCCAGTGCATTCGCCGAGTCGGAGCTCCTTCGTGCTCTCGACCTGCCAGTCTACTAGCACCACGCACAGCTGGATCTTGTCTGGGTGCATCAGCGGGGAGCTGGCGATGGAGTAGCTGCGCGGCTTCAAGACAGGGATCATGTTCAGCAGCTGCTCAATGGGAGGCCTTGCACTCTTGAACTTCCTCAGCACGTCAGCATGGTGAGCGAAGTCGTGGGTGAGGTCGCGGTACAGGGCTTGCCCCTCTTCGCTGTTCTCAACGACGCTGCGCAGCTGGCTACGCTCTTTGTCGTCTGATGCGAAGAGCGACAGGGTCTCGAAGAATTTCCTGTTCGGCTTGCCGAAAATGTCCAGGACGTGCGAGAAGAGCTGGCGGACGTTGAGGTCCATTGGGCACCAGTTCCTTGCACCGTCCAGCGGCAGCACGCGCAGCTGCTGACCGGCATCCAGGCCCATGTCGGAGCAGAACTCCAGGACCTTGTCCACGGGATTTCGTGGCCAAATGGCTAAACTCTCGCCTGTCTTGTACGAGACGGAAGTGCCCTCAATCTTGAACTCATAGTGGCGAATGTCGCGGTCATACTTCGCGTCACCCGTCAGCACGGAGTTGTGAAGCAGCGTGAGCTTGGCCGCACCGGGCGGGACAATGTCGTCATCGCTGATGGGCGGCTTCTCCACGCTTCCGGGGCTGACGTCCACTCGGTAGCAGGGAGCAGGCGCTTCCTGACTCAGCGGCAGCTGTGGGAGACCCAGCACCTGAACAAGAGCAGAACAGGAAGCGGAAGCGAAGACAGCACAAGGCAGCACAAAAAACTGCACAAGACAGCACAAGACAGCACGAGAGAGAAGGAGACGGAGAGCACAAGCCGGTTCTGCGCCTGCCACAGCTCCGGGAGCCAGGCCTCCCAGCCGGTGTAGTAGCGGTCCTCGTCGCGGTCGTCGCCGACGCCGCGCTTCAGCAGGCGCTGGCCGCCCAACTCGCCCAGGCGGGTGTCGAAGCCGATGGCCGCCACGCAGAACTGCGAGTAGGTGGAGTCGCCCAGGCCGAAGACCGCGAACTTCGTGCCGGAGAGCCAGCTCATCGGCAGGTCCGGGGACTGCAGCTTCAGCCAGGTCTGCTTGCAGTTGGCCGGGTACTCGCCCAAGCCGCAGGTGGACACCACCAGAATCACGATCTTCTGATTGGGCAATTCCTCGAAGTCGAAGTCGTCCATGGAGCTCACGGTGGCCTTGAGGCCACGGGCAATGATGTCCTGCATCAGGTTCTTGGCCTGCTCCTCCGAGTTGCCTGTCTCGCTGCCGTACAAGATCGTCACGGAGCTGCCGGCCGTGCTGGCATCCGAGAGGCCCTCCACCAGCTTGTGGAACTGGCCCTCCAGGTCCTCCTTGTTCAGCACCTGCAGGAGGTGGTTCTTCTGGACAAGCTGCTCCTTCAGCTTGTCATCCAGCTCCTGCGCATGCTTGGGGTCACGACGCATCACGGCCGCGAAGCGGTTCTCCTTGGCCAAGAACTTGAAGAGATCGCCCTTGATCTTCTTGCTGTCCAGCTGGAAGGGGTTGTTTCCGTGCGCGGCAAGCTCGGGATGGTAGCGGTAGAGCGGCCAGTAGCCGGAGTCCACGGCCATCTGGCAGTGCTGGATGGACTCCGCCATCGGGAAGCCTTGGCTGATGCACGGGGAGTACGCCAAGATGAGGCTCGGTCCTGCATAGGCATCGGCCTCCAGGAAGGCCCGGACGGCCTGCTGGGGGTTCACGTGCACGCAGATGCTTGCGACGTAGACGTTCTTGTAGGTCATCGCAAGCTGGCCCATGTCCTTCTTCGCCGTCAGCTTGCCACCCTCGGCAAACTTCGCCATGGCACCCTTGGGCGTTGACTTGGAGGCCTGGCCGCCGGTGTTGCTGTACATCTCGGTGTCCAGCACCAGGATGTTCACGTGCTCTTCGCTGGCGATCACGTGGTCCAAGCCACCGTAGCCGATGTCATAGGCCCAGCCGTCGCCACCCACCATCCAGAAACTGGAGCGGCCGAACATGTCCTCCAGATCATGGAGGCCCTTCAGCTTGGGGTGCGCGCCCTTCTCCTTCTCCAGCAGGGGCTCCAGCTTCTCCATGACTTGGTGGTAGATGCTGCGCCCGCGCGGCAACAGGATGTCGTGCATCTGCTCCTTGCGCATCACAAGGAATTGCTGGAGGGCCTGGCGGAGCTCGTCGGACATCACCACGGTCTTGTCGCCCAGCGTGTCCTCGACCTGCATGGCCAGGTAGTCGCGGCGCTGCTTGAAGGCCTTGCGCATGCCGAAGCCGAACTCCGCGTTGTCTTCGAAGAGCGAGTTGGCCCAGGCGGGGCCCTCGCCCTTGCTGTTCACAGTGTAGGGGAAGGATGGGTTGGAGCCTCCCCAGATGGAGGAGCAGCCCGTGGCGTTGGCGATGACCAGGCGATCGCCGAAGAGCTGCGTCATCAGCTTCACGTGCGGCGTCTCGCCGCAGCCCTCGCAGGCACCGCTGAACTCCAGGTAAGGCTTCTGGAACTGCGAGCCCTTCACCGTGGTCTTGTCGATCTCGTCACCACGGTCCGGCAGCGACACAGCGAAGTTCCAGTTCGGCTCCTCCTCCTGGATCACCTTCTCCGCCGGACCCAGGCTAAGTGCATCGGCAGGGCAGATGCGAACGCAGAGCTCGCAGCCGGTGCAATCCCATGGAGAAACCTGAATGCGGTACTGGAAGTTGTCCAGCACGCCTCCTCCGATTGCCGCGCGACTTCCTTCCTTGAATGCTGCTGGCGCCTTACTGAGCTCCTGCGTCGTCGCCAGGAACGGGCGCACGGCTGCGTGGGGGCATATGAGACTGCACTTGTTGCACTGCGTGCACTTGTCCATGTCGACCCTGGGAACATTGATCGCAATGCCGCGCTTCTCGTACTGGCTGGTGCCACACGGCACTCGTCCACCAGGCAAGAAAGCACTCACTGGCAGGGCGTTTCCATCCAGGTTGTTGCAAGGTGACTGAACCTGACTGGCAAACTGAGAGGAGCTCTGCAGTTCGGGGAACATGCGCGGGCCCTTGCCGTAGGCAACCGTGTGGCCCTTGGCATCGGAAGCCTGCCAGACAAGAAGCAGAGAGAGTGCGCGCATGCGAGTTTCAAGTGAGCTGCTGATGCACACGGCTTAAAATCGCTTGCAACTGCAAGGAGAACCGCGTCAACAGCTACAACAAGAATCACACAGCTTGCGTGGACAGTGCAAAACATGGAGCTTGTGCTGGCACTAGCCAGGAGTGTATTCCTCTATTTGCTCTCGCCGAACGTTTGTTGAATTTGGAAAAACGTGTGGTTTTAGCAGCACGGATTTCCGGAAAAGCATTTCGTTCTCCTCAAGCTGGTGTGCTTTGCAAAGAAGTTGCTGACGGCAACCAGAAAAAAAGCAAGAGAGTGTGTGTGTGTGTGTGATCGATTGATGGCTTGCTTGCTTGCTTGCTTGCTTGCTTGCTTGCTTGCTTGCTTGTGTGTGTGTGTGTGTATGTGTGTGTGTGTGTGCGCGTGTCTGTCTGTGTATGTCTGTATGTATGTCTGTCTGTCTGTCTGTCTGTCTGTCTGTCTGTCTGTGTGTTTGTTTGTGCGTGAGTGTGATTGTGTGTGAGATCGTGCGTGCGTGCGCGCGTGTGCGCGTGCGTGCGTGCGAGCGTGCGTACGTGCGTGCGTGCGTGCGTGCGTGCGTGCGTGCGTGGGTGCGTGTGTGTGTGTGGGTGGGTGCGTGGGTGGGTGCGTGGGTGCGTGGGTGCGTGGGTGCGTGGGTGCGTGGGTGCGTGGGAGCGTGCGTGCGCGCGTGTGCGCGTGCGCATGTGCGCATGTGCGCGTGTGCGCGTGTGCGCGTGAAATGGCGTGGGCGTATGCGCGTGGGCGTGAGCTGTTTTGTGTGAGGGTGTGGCTGTTGTGGCTGTTGTGGCTGTTGTGGCTGTTGTGGCTGTTGTGGCTGTTGTGGCTGTTGTGGCTGTTGTGGCTGTTGTGGCTGTTGTGGCGGTTGTGGCTGTTGTGGCTGTTGTGGCTGTTGTGGCTGTTGTGGCTGTTGTGGCTGTTGTGGCTGTTGTGGCTGTTGTGGCTGTTGTGGCTGTTGTGGCTGTTGTGGCTGTTGTGGCTGTTGTGGCTGTTGTGGCTGTTGTGGCTGTTGTGGCTGTTGTGGCTGTTGTGGCTGTTGTGGCTGTTGTGGCTGTTGTGGCTGTTGTGGCTGTTGTGGCTGTTGTGGCTGTTGTGGCTGTTGTGGCTGTTGTGGCTGTTGTGGCTGTTGTGGCTGTTGTGGCTGTTGTGGCTGTTGTGGCTGTTGTGGCTGTTGTGGCTGTTGTGGCTGTTGTGGCTGTTGTGGCTGTTGTGGCTGTTGTGGCTGTTGTGGCTGTTGTGGCTGTTGTGGCTGTTGTGGCTGTTGTGGCTGTTGTGGCTGTTGTGGCTGTTGTGGCTGTTGTGGCTGTTGTGGCTGTTGTGGCTGTTGTGGCTGTTGTGGCTGTTGTGGCTGTTGTGGCTGTTGTGGCTGTTGTGGCTGTTGTGGCTGTTGTGGCTGTTGTGCTGTTGTGGCTGTTGTGGCTGTTGTGGCTGTTGTGGCTGTTGTGGCTGTTGTGGCTGTTGTGGCTGTTGTGGCTGTTGTGGCTGTTGTGGCTGTTGTGGCTGTTGTGGCTGTTGTGGCTGTTGTGGCTGTTTTGGCTGTTGTGGCTGTTGTGGCTGTTGTGGCTGTTGTGGCTGTTGTGGCTGTTGTGGCTGTTGTGGCTGTTGTGGCTGTTGTGGCTGTTGTGGCTGCTGTGGCTGTTGTGGCTGTTGTGGCTGTTGTGGCTGTTGTGGCTGTTGTGGCTGTTGTGGCTGTTGTGGCTGTTGTGGCTGTTGTGGCTGTTGTGGCAGTTGTGGCTGTTGTGGCTGTTGTGGCTGTTGTGGCTGTTGTGGCTGTTGTGGCTGTTGTGGCTGTTGTGGCTGTTGTGGCTGTTGCCGCTGTTGTGGCTGTTGTGGCTGTTGCCGCTGTTGTGGCTGTTGTGGCTGTTGCCGCTGTTGTGGCTGTTGTGGCTGTTGCCGCTGTTGTGGCTGTTGTCGCTGTTGCCGCTGTTGTGGCTGTTGTGGCTGTTGCCGCTGTTGTGGCTGTTGTGGCTGTTGTGGCTGTTGTGGCTGTTGTGGCTGTTGTGGCGGTTGTGGCGGTTGTGGCTGTTGTGGCGGTTGTGGCGGTTGTGGCGGTTGTGGCGGTTGTGGCTGTTGTGGCTGTTGTGGCTGTTGTGGCTGTTGTGGCTGTTGTGGCTGTTGTGGCTGTTGTGGCTGTTGTGGCTGTTGTGGCTGTTGTGGCTGTTGTGGCTGTTGTGGCTGTTGTGGCTGTTGTGGCTGTTGTGGCTGTTGTGGCTGTTGTGGCTGTTGTGGCTGTTGTGGCTGTTGTGGCTGTTGTGGCTGTTGTGGCTGTTGTGGGTGTTGTGGGTGTTGTGGGTGTTGTGGGTGCTGTGGGTGCTGTGGGTGTTGTGGGTGTTGTGGGTGTTGTGGGTGCTGTGGGTGTTGTGGGTGCTGTGGGTGCTGTGGGTGCTGTGGGTGCTGTGGGTGCTGTGTGTGCTGTGTGTGCTGTGTGTGCTGTGTGTGCTGTGGGTGTCGTGGGTGTCGTGGGTGTAGTGGGTGTTGTGGGTGTTGTGCGTGTTGTGGGTGTTGTGCGTGTCGTGCGTGTCGTGGGTGTCGTGGGTGTCGTGGGTGTCGTGGGTGTCGTGGGTGTCGTGGGTGTCGTGGCTGTCGTGGGTGTCGAGGGTGTCGAGGGTGTCGTGGCTGTCGTGGGTGTCGAGGGTGTCGTGGCTGTCGTGGGTGTCGTGGGTGTCGTGGCTGTCGTGGGTGTTGTGGGTGTTGTGGGTGTTGTGGGTGTTGTGGGTGCTGTCGGTGTTGTGGGTGTCGTGGGTGTCGTGGGTGTCGTGGGTGTCGTGGGTGTGGTGGGTGTTGTGGGTGTTGCGGGTATTGTGGGTGTTGTGGGTGTTGTGGGTGTTGTGGGTGCTGTGAGTGTTGTGGGTGTTGTGGGTGTTGTGGGTGTTGTGGGTGTTGTGGGTGTTGTGGGTGTTGTGGGTGGGTGTTGTGGGTGGGTGTGGGTGTGGGTGTGGGTGTGGGTGCGTGTGTGGGTGTGGGTGTGGGTGTGGGTGTGCTGTGCGCGGAGTGTGTGTGCGAGTGTGTGCGCGATGTCAAATACTGCCAAACCAAGCTGTGCATGTCAAGTATTGATGAAGTTTGACAATCTTGCACGAACGAAATCACTTTTTGACGATACTACGATGTGGCACAACTGGCTGGGCACACTTCAACAAAGCATGCCGGTGAGACCCACGCCTTGCAGCATGAAAGCCTAAACATTAACAGAACAGCATCATGATGGATGGATGGGGGGATGCGCTCGGCATGCAGGGTTCTGCCGCCTCAGGGTCACCTTGACTGGACGGGAGTTGTTGGGGCCCTTGCATCTCCGAAACGGCAACACGAGTGCATGGCTTCGTCGCAGGGAAAGATTGGCAACGCTCATCGTACTATCGAAGCTAAGCTATGGAGAAGCGTTCTTCCACGGACTGCATTGCTGCTTTGACTGGTGCCGGCCCAACTGGTATCGTTTAACACGTCTCAGACTGACTATAACGTTTGATAACCGTTGTTGATGAGGTTTGCTGCTGATGTTCGTGATGAACTTTCGCTATTAAAATTTTTTGGAACACGTGAGTCCAGATACCTGGCAGTCTCGTGTCGCCTCAAAGGAAACAAAAAGGCAGAACGAGGAAACAAGGTGTGAGTTTCCAAGACACTCTGGAATGGCAGCTTTTCTGATGAAACCAGAACACCATCCGAGAAAAAACAACATGCCCCACAATGCAACATGTGTAGCACCTATACTATACAACTGCGTACCAACTGTCCCGATGCATAGTATGCACACTTCTTCCGCACACTGCGTGTCATGGAGCTCGCGTTGGCACAAACTACCACCTGCGCAACCGATGCTGGAGCCTCCGTGCCAACGGCAAGGGATGCCCAGGCAGCCGGAATTTCACACTGCACGATGCCCTCAATGGAAGCATCCACTCCGTCGATGTTCATCTTCACCACTTTGTCTCCCTGAGATGCTCAGACTTCACTGCCAAACGATGACAACACGCCAATTCCAACCTCCCGTCACCGCGCCTTCTTGCCATACATCTTCTTGATGCTCTTCTTCAACATCTCTACCGCTTCCTCGTACGGCATGACGGCACCTTGGCGGGTTTGCATGTTTTGCGCAACGTAGGGTTGGCATCAAGGCAACCAAACCTTCAGGCAGCGACTGAGTTTGAAGAAAACGGTCTGCATGATCATGTTGATGCGCTTGCCGAGACCAGCCTTTCATGTCAAGCTGCAGGCAGCTTGCTTGATGTGCACAGTATGGGGCAAACGTACAGGAGTGCTGCCTTCACAGCAATCTTGGTGGCGTCGATGATGAAGAGCTTGGCCTTCGATTCAGGCCATTCACTCTGCAAAAGGAGAAAAAGTGTGGCAAAATACAAGGATCACAGCAAAGACATGTGGCAGCAAGAAGGATGATCTACACCGCAAGCTGAAACTGTGCGGCGCACCCAAGAGAGCTGGGTAAACTTCGGCCAGCCTTCTTCTCTGCCAGATCGCGGCGCATCTTGGCAGGAAGCTGCTTCTCCAAATCGTTCACATCCCAGGAGCAGTTGATGACGCACACTGCGTTCTGCTTCAGGTAGCGAGTCATGTCCTCAGTCACGCAAGCTGCTGGCAAGTGGTGCACTCCCACATCCCAAAATGCACACGCATGCATCCACCTAGCTTTGACACCACACAGCTCAGCTAACTATGCCAGAAGGACGTAGCTGTGCACGTAGCTGGGCTTGTGGATCGCGAGGTAGTCAGCGGCTCGGACATTGTAAGGAGCGTGAATGGGCTTGGGTCCAAATCTGAGGTGGCTGATGGTCACGCCGCCACTCTTCTTGGCATCATACTCGAAGTATGCCTGCGACACGATTGGAGCAGTGGGACAAGATTATAAGCTATTAAGTCTGAAAGCGAGGAGCTACACAAACCCGCGCCTGCGCATGAAGCTCAGTTCCAAGGGCAATCATCTTGACCGCGCTCTTGTTTGCACCGACCGTGCCATCGCTGCCGAGGCCATAGAACATGCATTCGGTAGTACCCTCAGGCAGCACGTTGAGCCAGGGGCCCACGGGCAAAGACAGGTGGGTCACATCATCTTCGATGCCCACTGTGAATCGTGGCTTTGGGCTGTCCTTCGCGAGATTCTCAAAGATGGAGAGCACCATGTTCGGAGTGAACTCCTTGGAACCAAGTCCATAGCGGCCTCCCACAACGACCATCTCCGAGTGAGCACTGGCATGCAGCATCGAAGCGACCTCCAGCAAGAGGGGCTCTCCCTGCGAACCCTGCTCCTTGTTGCGATCCAGCACACAGATGCGCTCAGTAGTCTTGGGCAGTGCTGCCAAAAACCGGGAGCTGTCCCAGGGTCGGAAGAGACGCACCTTCAGCACGCCAACTCGTTGCCCTTTGTGCTTTGACAAGAAGCTCGCAGTCTCCCCGCAGGTCACGGCTGCGCTGCCCATCACCACAATCACGTGTTTGGCCTCCGGGTGCCCCTCATAGCCGTAGAGGGCAAAGTGCAAGCCCGTCTGCTCCTGAACTAGCTTGCCCTTCTCTTCAAAGAGATCTGCCAGCCCATCGTAGAAGGGGTTGCCGGCCTCCACGCATTGGAAGTAGATGTCGGGACCTTGCGAGGTGCCTTGGACATGGGGGTGACGTGGGTTCATGGCCAAGTCGTGGTGCTCCTTCACGGCGTCCCAATTAATGAAGGACTTCATCGTTTTGTAGTCGATCAGCTTCACCTTGTTCACTTCGTGGCTGGTGCGGAAGCCATCAAAGAAGTGCTGGACAGGCACCCGGCGCTCCATGGACACGAGGTGGGAGACAATGGCATTGACCTGAGCCATCTCCACGGACTCCGAGGCCAGCATCGCCCAGCCGGTGGAACGGCACGCCATCACGTCGCTGTGGTCTCCAAAGATGGACAGCGCCTGTCCCGCCAAAGCGCGGGCAGCCACGTGCATGACGCAGGGCAGCAACTCGCCAGCGATCTTGTACATGTTGGGGATCATCAGCAGGAGCCCCTGACCTGAGCAACGACGCGGAAGTTCACAAGTGTGTGTGGAAGGCGTGTGTGGAAGGCGTGTGAACTTGTGAACACCATGCACAGAGACGATGCATGAAACCTTTGGCCACGCGGCTGGCCGTGAAGGTGGTGCTGAAGGCACCCGCCTTCAACGCCCCGTGCAACGCGCCCGCAGCGCCGGCTTCGCTCTGCATCTCGGTCACGCTGAGCTTCTGCCCATAGCAGTTGATGAGGCCTCTAACACACGCACGAGCCCAACAAGCTCGGCGGGCACCGCCCAGGTCGCGCAACGCAGCATGCTTATGTATGTTTTTTTGTTTCTCTTTCTTTCCGTCCTTACGCATTTCTTTGTTCACTCTCTTTTTCTATATTTCCTTCTGTGCTTCCGTATGCTCCTGGGAACCTCTGTCGCCTCCCTCGCTCTCTCCCTTTGTGCCCGACACTACACGATGCTACACGGAGCCACAGCCGCATTTTCCCGAACTCACATACCCTACTCCCGGCGAACCCGGATACACACAGCCGACCACGATTGCACACTCAGCAATTGTCAGGTGCCCGCTCTCGCTCCCCGTGGTGAACATGTGACTCATCCCCCTAACAACCGACCACCCACCAGGCCCCCGACAACCTTCGAGGGGATGAGCAAGGTTGTGTCCGAGGATGTCTGTTTCTAGACTCCAGACACACGGCAGCCTACTCCGGACGGTCGTCAAATAGATCCAAGTTTCGGCCGTAGTTGTGCCTTCACACACGTGTACCTAACAGCCTGAAACGACCCACCACCTCCGCAAGAGCCCCTTGCTTTGCAGGCCGGGGTTGGGGGTAACACGTGACAAAAATCTGACCCAGCCTAACCTTTTGCTTCTGCTTGGGGCTTCCAAAACACGAGGGGGATTCCCCGTCCCCGTGCGCTGGGTGCGCCCGAGTCTCGCGGGTCAAGTTGGTGCGACACAGAAGAAAACAACCTGGTGCAAATGTTCTCTCTGGCTTGCATGGTCTCTCACTCTCTCGCGCTCTCTCGCTCCCCTCTCTCTCCCCTCTCCCTCCCTCTTCGCCTTGCGCAGCCCACTCGTCGACCATCTCGCCCATGGGCGAGCTGGGGGTGATCGGGTAGATGAAGGCGCAGTCACTGAGGGCGTAGGCCACGTGAGCTGCTGCCTGGTTCCCGTCGATGCATGCCACCGACCCTTCTGCGGCTTCAATGATGTCGGTATCGGCACACTGGTGTACAATGGTCTTGTTCTCTGCTTGGAACATAGCCCGCTGCACTTCTTTGGCCTTCATGAACTGCTCGTACTCGATGTCAGCCGCACCAGACCCGGCCCCAAGTGGCTCTAATCTCTCTGCAGTTTCCTCTTGACGCTCCTGGCCCTTCATCAAGAAATCCCAGCAGAGCCCGCCATATGGACCAAAAGGGGTAGTCCTTAGACGCTCCGACCACGACGCGCAGTACTCATGAAATGTGCCGAAAGACTGATGCTGCCAGTGTCCGATCATCCTAATGTAAGGTCCCCACTGTCCGCGGAGAGCCATCGCTAGATGAAATCCAGCGCCCCGGATCCCGTGGACGTTTTTCCGGCTTAGTCGCTTGAGCTGCAAATGCTGCCCGATCAATATGTCGACTCTGCGAGGCGTTGGTTCGGGGGCAAGTAAACGTCTTTACGGGGCCGGGTGAGGCAAAGCTGCT
>CAJNDS010002304.1:479849-506276 GCA_905221605.1 Symbiodinium natans
GGCCGTTGTGGGGGGAAAGGGCAACGGACCAGTTCGGATCCAGCTCTTCCCTGGGGTCCTTATGTATTGGAAAAGAGAAGCCTTGTCCTCCTGCAGAGCCTCGCCCAAGTGGCGCAGCCGGCCAAACACCCCAAAAGGGCCGTTAGCCATTCTGACTGCTGCAGCGCACTCGTACTTTGCCCAGGCGGATGTACCTGGGGCACTTTTCGCAGCCGACACGCAGGCCACGTCTTTGGGCCTCAGCCGGTACTGGGATGACGCCCTCGCGTTGCGAGTGCACCAGGCCCTTGCAGCTTTCGGATTTCCGGCCTATCAGCACCCGCCCCCGAAACCCCACCGTACACTGGCTGGGGAGTGCAGGTCGCTTTTCATTAGCGGGATGAATGGCAGAGGCGAGAACGCGCCCGCTTCCGTCTCACGCAGTATCATTCACACCACCAACTCCTATGCACTGACGGGCCTGGAAATGGAACAAGTCAGGGAGAACCAAGGCAAGCCGGTTAGATTTGACCTTACTCACCGCCCGCTGCTGCTCTCGTCTAGTGGCCACGCGTCACACGCATTGTTGCTCCTCCCGCAGGCCCCCCAAGTTTGGGCCAAGGCTCTCTACCCACACATTGAAGGTTGCCATCTGCCGGCTGGGGTGAGGGCCAGGATCAGCGCTGTTGAAGCAGCCCTTATCATGAAGCCGGCCTTGGCACACCTGCACATGCCACACACTGCCGCCTTAACGGCGTTACATGTGGGCTTAGGTGCCGGCATGGCCGGTCAGTGCAAACTACGCATCCGTGAGCAGTGGTCATTGCATGGCACGAGCGCCAGCAGAGCCCCCTGTGCAAAGGAGATTTCGTCCCCATCGAGGCCCGACTTGGGGGTATTGCCATGCCACGGGCTATGTTGCGATACATTCTGGGGTCAGAGCTGCGACATGCCGTCAGTCTTGTCCACCACCAGGGCGACCAGCTTTGCATTGTCCGGCCGAGCTTGGCGGCGAGGGAGGAGGCGCTTAGGGATGGGGCACGCTTGTACTTCTTCTCTGAGTCCGATACCTTCGGCAGTGGAGGCCACTCCTACGGTCACTTTGTTGACAGTGAGGAGTTGTTTCAGCTTACCTCAGGGGATTACGTGCACAAGGAGTTGACCAGGAGGATTTGCGGTTTAGCGGATCCTCGGCTCGACCGTGCCGTCAGGGCGTCCTTGATGGGCGTCGCTTGTGGCTCGGTCCAGCTACCGGAACGTTCCCAGGCTTTTGTCAAAGCGGTACTGGGACGGCAAGTCACCCGACAGGATATGGAGAAATTCCTCAACCTGCCGCCTGAGACTAATCGGGGGATCATGGATTTGCGAAGAGACTGCACGGGCATCCTGTTGCAGGAGGCCAAGCCTCACTTGACTGACTTACCACGGCCCTACCATGAGCTTGGTCCCACGATGAAACTCGTGCTGGACATGTGGCTTCCCCTCCTGCCGCTCGAGCGCCTTGTTGATATGCTTGGCTACCAGTTCTTCGGTATGGCATCAGAAGCAGAAGTTGAGGAGGAGCCGTCGGAGCAGTATCACTACCCGGAGCAGTGCCCACTGCCGTCAAGCCAGGCGCCAATACGTGGCCGATCGGCTTACTTCATCGGGTCTATCCGAGGGCAACTGTCATCCTTCTCACAGACTTGGCAGGAGTTCCTGAAAGGCGTCGAATGTGGTTTGCTGTCGCCGGCAAAGTACCCGCCAAGGGCACTGCGCTGCTGGTCACTTTGAGCGAAGGCAGTCGTGACACGACCTACCCTGGTGTGTTCATCGAGCTCACCGCCCCTAGGAAGCTGCGTACCAACGCGGGCGAGACCAAGGCAATGCAGCCCGTAAACCTAACAATTGCCCTGCTACTGTCGGATGATCAGCACAACCACCTGGTGAATCAACATACCTTGCCCAGGGTCAGCCAGCTGGAGGTTCTCCCTGGCGGAGCTTCCACCCCGCTTTGGGATGCGTTGCTGCACATGCCTATGTCGCTCTTGGAGTACCGCTGGCGGACTCCCCATTGGAAGCGATTCGCCAGCCGTATTGGCTGCCGAACTTTCTCACGGACCTTGTGCTTGTTCTGCTCACCGGATTGGTTGTCCAAGGGCATTGGCATGACTCGTGGGCCCATCTTATCCACCCGGTAGTCTGTCAAGTTCTCAGGGGAAGGCATGGCACGCAAGTCAGCCAGGCCTCTCGTCTTGAGGGGATAGGCTATGACGACCCTCTAAGTAGCCTCCTAGCAAGCTGGCTAGAGGAGGACAAAGTCTATGCTACAGAATGGACTCCGCAGTTGCTGACCGGACTTCTAGATACCCTGCCTGTTGCACCGCTGCCCAGCCAAGAGGACGCCCGAACTCCTGCGCTGTGGCATGCGGAACGTTTAAGCCTCAACCCGAACTCGTTAAGCCATGAGCAAGACCCCCAGGAACCGAGCCAGCGTCTTTGCACTTGCGGCGGGGCCGTCCTTCCTCTCGTGTCTTTGTGACACTTTTTGGGGGGCGGACGGGCATCTTGCGGCGTTGATTGGAACCTGCTCTTACGGTTTGGATGCCAATCACTCCTCTGTCTTCGTTACTGGTGCCCCCGGCAGCGGTAAAACACGTTCGTGCGCTTTCTTGGGAATACTTGTTGCTTGCCTGACCAACAGACTCACCCTCTACACCGCACATGGCAACGAGTCAGTGCGAGCCTACATCGAAGCCGTTGATCGGTTAACCGCGGCAAGCCATGATTTCGTCCGCAGTCGCATCATTCGCGTCCCGGCCAGTAAGGAAAAGGATACCTACAAGCTTCCTTTCGACGCACATGATGCGTTCCGGGGATTGCTAGTGGCAGCGACGCATGGGACTATAGTTGCTCGGCTCAGCTTCCCATTCTCGGTGCTCATTAACAGGCTGAAGGATGTGGAGCTTTTGCTTAGGGACGAGGTGCAGCAGCTGGGCACACCCGGCTCCAACACCATTCTAGCTCACATTCGACACGCACTGGATGTCATGATTGGGGATCACAGGCAGCCGGCGGGAGGATCTCGACCGAATTACCACTATGTGACGGAGCTCCTGGAGCAAAAAACCTGCGGCCTCAATGCCTGATCTGTTTTTCGCCTGCCACGCTCCCAGAAGCACTGTTAAGGCAAACGCTTAAAAGCCCCGGACCGTGGAAAAAAGGACAAGGAGATGCCTTCCTGGGGCAAACACAATTTGCACCCTGACTGTACGGAGTCTGTTTTCGGCCAATTCCATGCTGGAAGCCATCCTCTGCCTGAGCTGTCTTGAGTCTTCGCATGCCACCAGGCCCCAATTTGCAACATTTGCTTGCGAGACCGCTACGCAGCCCTGCTGGCAGGTGGATGGAGACGTGTCGACCAGGGTCCGCGTGCCTGACCAGGAAGCCTCATAGAGGCATGTCAAACTTTAGGCCTTTTCTCTCAAACAAGCTGGGGGCCTTAAAACGTTCCTTCATGGCCATCACTACGGCCTGCTCCACTGGTCCCACCTTTAGCGTCTGCGTTTTTGTTACCTGCCGGGCCTCCGGCTTCTATTCAACAGTGAGGCTGGTTTCGTCCGAGCCACCTCCTCCTTCACTCACGGGTTAGAACCGCTGGTCTTTATGGCGCCGTACCGGCCTGTTCCACAGGAGGGCTAATTGAGTGCGCCGAACACCTCCGCACGCAGGCCAGCCTTTGGAGCCTTGATGGCCCCGACATTGAAGGAGTCGAATAAGCAGGCCTTTCGGGCTACTTGGGACGAGCAGCGCGTCATGTCCCGTGTGCTCAAGTCTGAAGGATGGGGCCGTCCCCCCTACTACACATCCAACTCCCACTCAGGCACTGTGACCAGCCTGCAGGGACGGGGATTTGATCCGCGGTCTACTGCGTCCCCTTTCAATCCGCGCGCGAACGCGACGGTGTTGCTAAGCATCTCACCCACCTGCTGGGGAATGCCAAAGTTCTGACGCCGCACACAAGGGACCTGCTTCTCGAGTGGATCCGTCCTTTGAGCACAAAGCTGGCATACAGCAAGCTCCACAAGACCTTCGCCTCCTTTCTGCGCGGGCTGGCCAACTCAATTCTGAAACGGCCATCGACGTGGACTCTCCAGATACGGATCTTGGCAAGTTGGTCCGCTGAAGGCTGGGCGGTGTCAAGTCCAGAAGGCTTCACGTGTGGAAAGCCGCTGCAGCTCTCAGCCTGCACCTGGTGCTGGAAGACAACCTCCAAGCCAGACACTCCGCGGAAAACTGCAATCCATCAACGCACAAACTTCCGCCACCTGGCGTCCGCTCCGCTAAGTTTTGAAGTTTGTTCCAGTGAGCGGACACGGACCAACTCATCAACTTTCTACGCCCTCTTCTGGTCTGATCCAGCTGGCAGCGGTGCGTACTGGTCTCAGTCGGTCTCTCAAACACAACAACAACGCTTCTAGACTGGCAAACCAAGCAGCGCTTGCAATCACAGGACTCCAAGTTATGCTCCTTTAAAAGTAGAATTCTGCTTGCGGCTATGTAGCGCACTGACGGCAGCCATCATTTTGGAAAGCGTTCATGTGCTTGCGTTTTTACCAGTAACCCGCGTATAGAACCTTCAAAAAGTTGCTGCTGCATCTGTCATGCCAGCTCCAGGAACCTGCCCGATTGGCATTGAAGACACCTTTTCTTGGAGACGCTGCCACATTGATTTGGCAGTGCTGTTCTTCAAGATACCACAGCTGGAAACCTTCTGCAGCTATAATGGCCTTTCTTGCTGCCGTGAACCTGCAACTGAACACGTGGTTGATACCAAGGACTCTGGGCGGAGGCTGCAGGCAGGTATCACTGTGGAAGATTGTGGCTGATCAGTGATGTTTTTGTCATGTTTTGGATCAGCTTGTATAGGTTTGTTTTGCTTCGGAGTGATTGGGAATCCGTGTGATCCCATCCTCGATGGTTTATGCCTCGTTGATTTCCAAGGAAATCATACGAGTGTGTTTTTGCCCAATACGCTATTTAAAGTGAGTGTGCAGTGTGTAGGAACTTCGTTCTGAAGCTGAGTTTAAGCTTACAAGAGAGAATTCGTTTAGTTTGTGCACTTCGTGACTTTTGGCTCAAGTGGCTCTGACTGTGAAAAAGAGAGAGCTGTCCGCACTTGTGTGAGAGGTCAGGGTTCGTGCTTTCAAGGGAAAAGGTACCAGAGGGACCTTCGGTTTTTCACGTGGTAGCGGAGCTTGTGCCTTGTGGTACGAGCCCGTGTATGGTCTTTGGTTGTCTGTCAGGACTCTGTGAGTGCCTGGAGGCAAGTTTGGGTTTGGAGCCCAGACTGCCAGTGGACCGGAATCTCTTGTACTCGGACCGTGTAAGTGAGTACCGGGAAGCCTACCCTGTGAGGAGGCGGATCCGGACTCATCAGGCTTGGAAGCAGTTGGTTCAGCGGCTGTTGAGGCACTTTGGAGCCCGGGCAAGGTGGTTTGTCTGGAACTGGATTGGTTGTGACCGATCTTGGAGGAATACGGTGCTTGGTAGAGTAGAACTAAGGTTCTTCAGGAGCCTGGACCATCTGGTGTTGGTGAGAGAATTTTCGCCAGAAGACGTTGTGGAGAGACTGCAGGCTGGAGCCTGAGTTCAGGAACTATGTTGAATACATCCCCACGACATACCAGTGGAGCTCATGTGAGGAGTCCAAGAGGTGGACGAGAGCGTGGAAGCTCTGTGCCCATCATGGATGCTGAGACAAGGCGAAGGGTAGACCCTTTTCCGGGTTTGGGAAATCCCAACCCACTGTGGGTGCAAGGTTTGGCACACAAGGAAGCCAACCTGTGTATGGCCCAGTGCCCAGAGGTCGAACTCCCGCCAGAAGCCCTCATGGGGTAGCTACTGGAGCACCCCAACAGACAATGGGAGGCCCTTCGTTTCCCCCTGGTTTGCCTCAGCAAGCGGTAGGAAGTCCTTCGTTACCACCAGGACTATCCACTGGACCTCCTCAACCTGTGGTGACACCATCACAAACATCACCCGACGTGCAAGGGTTGACGAGACAAGTGCGAGAATTGGAAAGCATGATGCAGCAACTGGTTGTGCAGCAACAGCAGTTTATGCAAACGATGACTTCGTCCATGGTGCAGCAACAGCAGCAGCATCAGCAGTGGATGATACAGCAGCATCAGCAACAGCAGCCACAGCAACAGCAACAGGTGAATCCCCCCTTACCTCAGGATGGTGTTCCTGAGAACATGCCCAGTTCTTCTTCGGGATGTCAAGGTGCATCGCCAGTGGGTACTCCTGCGAAGGGGACCCAGCTTTTTCGGATGGCGAGCCCAAGTCCCCCACTGAGACCTCCACCTCTGGAGCAAGAAAGGGAAAGGGATGTGTTTGCTCGATCGGACAAATGGTTGCCCAGTTTGCCGACCATTGACTTTTCGTCTTGGAAGGATCGCATCTCTGAAGCTCTTGGATTCTTGACCTGGATGGAGAAGCTGACCAGTTGGGTTGGTTTGGGTTCAGAAGTGTTTCCCAATGAGCTCATGCATGCGGTGAAGACTCAAGAAGAGTCTCGGCTGAAACAGGATCGACTTACTGTGGAGCAACAGAAGAGGTCGACGAGGCTGATGCACATCCTGCGACAGACTTTTGCAAATCATGAGAAGAGTTCTCTGATTTTGCAGACATATGTTGAAAGTGAGAGCACTTATCAACAATCTGGTTTTGTGGCTTTGAGATTGCTGGCGAAGGAGTTTTGCCTGAAGTCGCGAGCTGAATGCCTGTTCTTTCGGTCGCAGCTGGTGAATCAAACCGTGAAAGCACCCAGTATTCCGGAGATCATTCGAAAGATTGAGCATGAGTTGAACAAGTACACCAAGCTGCTCAATAGTCTTGATCCCGATGTGCATGCTGGTGGTTTGCAGATCCAAGAAGCGGATTCGGTTATGGTTTTGCTGCGCAGTTTGCCAGATCGGTGTAGAAGCCATTGCTTGTTGCATGGCGATAGTGAATCGTTTGAAGATCTGAAAAGAGTTGCTCTGAAGTTTGAGGTGCAACAAAGGGTGTGGTCAGAAGCCCCTGGCACGAAGCTTCAACCTTTTCGAGCTCCCAATGAGGGAAAGGGCAACGAAGGAAAACCAAAAGGCAAAGGAAAGGAACAGAAAGGCAAGCGCGAATCAAGCAAAGGTGCTGGCAAACGAGCTTCAAGCCAGAACAAGAAGGATGTGGAGTGCTATGTGTGTGGTGGAAAGGGACATTATGCCCGCGATTGCTGGTATAAGGAGGGAGATTCAGGCAAGAAGCCCAATTCCCCCAATGCTAAGGCGAAAGCCAAGGCAAAAGGAGATCCCAAGAAGAAGCCCGAAAAGGGAAAGCCCAAAGGAAAAGGCAAAGGAAAGGGGAAGACAGTTGCTGAAGTCTCCCAAGAGGGTGAGTCGAGTGACTACCAGCTAACTGGAGGTGAATGGAATGAACCTGAGTCAGAGGCCCGAGTGGAATCTGTGTTGCAACCTCTGGAAGGATTGCTCGATGAAGTGAGAAAAGAGTGGATTCCCCGGAGTACTGATGAGATAGATTGGTCATGGGAAGTTGAGACGAGAGTCCGGATTGCCGAGTTGGAGCATCGGATCTCTACCGATTTATCTCAGATGTTGCCATCTAAGTCAGTTCGGTCTTTGATGAAACCTCCGATGAATCAAGTCAAAAGCATGGAAAAGGATGATGCAAGCAAATGGTGGTTGATTGACTCAGGAGCATCGGTGACTGTGATTGCGAAAAGATACTTGGATGAGTTCCAGATCTTGGATCGGAAGGCGTTGGGACCTAATGAGAGGTACTCAGCAGCCAACGATACCCCGGTGAATGTCTTCGAGCGAGTTCGCATCCGAGCCTTGCTGCCTATGTATGAAGGACAGCAGTATCTTGGTTTGACATCGGTGTGTGTGACTGGAGTTGTAGCAGATGTGGCTCACAACATCTTGAGCACCGAGCAGATGGTGAATACTGGTTGGGAAGTGAAGTTCACTCGAAGAGAGATTTCGCTGCGACACGAGAAGAAAGGAGTCATGGGATATGGAGTATCCTGGGCTGGATGTCCTTGGATCTACCTGCAAGGTGATGCTGGAAAGCGAAAGAAAGTAACCTTTGGAAGAACTGAGGTTCGACCCATGGATGTGGATGATGGCCAACGACCGATGGAGGTTGATCAGATGCAGTCAGTGCAGTCAATGACCAAGAAAAAGCAAGAAGAAATGGAGCTGCATCGGATGCGAGGCCACATTCCTTTTTCGTCCGAATGTCCTCATTGTCGGATGACAAGAGGAACAACCCAGCATCGTCGGACCAAGGATGCTCAAGACCGACCCGTGGCGTTGCAAGCAGATTTCTGCTTCATCAACCTGGTAACTGGTACTTTTGCGAAAGACCAGCCGACGGCTCCCAACATGAAAGTACTGGTCATGACGGAAATGTCAACCAGAATGATTGGATGTCTGTTGGTAGGGACCAATGCTGACAATACCTCCAGCTGGATTCGTTATTGGATGAATGCTTTCGGACTGGACATTGCAGGGTCTGCTGTACTGTTGAGGACAGACAGCGAGACAGCGGTGAGCGCCCTCATCAAGAGAGCCAATCTGGGGATTAGGATTGTGACCCAAAGAGCACCTCCGCAGGGACATGAAGCGGTTGGTGGTGTGGAAAGGGCAGTGAGAACACTCAAGGAGTTGTTCAGCACGGTGAGGTTGGATCTACGAGCGCAGGGCTTTGACTTGAAAAGAAGTCCTCGAGCGTTTGAGTTTGGTCTGATTTACTGTGCTGCAATGCACAATCACCATGCAGCTGCCTTTGATGGGAAGAAATCACCCCAGGAGTTGGTACTACAGAGATCCCTCCATGAGTGTGGATCGTCGTTGATAGGTGCTACAGTTCTGGCTGAGCTACCGGATTCGATGAAAACCACGGCGCTCTCCCGGTTTGTGGAAGCAGCCTATGTGTACCCTGAAGTTGGTGGCTTGACTCATGTTGTGAGTGCCATGGTGGATGGTTGTCCAAAACACTTTCGAGCAAAGTCCATCAAGCACATCGTTCCGTTGAAGATTGGGTTGGAGCATTGTCAACATTTGCTCAAGGAGCATGATCCATCGGATACATTGGCTCCCCCGATTCTGAAGGAGAAAGAGGATGGTGTGCCCGATCGGATTGAAGGTGAAGCGGACAAGGCCTTTGAGGGCCGAGTGTCTGATGGACCGACCACAGACATGAGCAAAGTTGGACCTCCAGCTGCATGGGTGAAGGAACATGGTGGCACAGCGAACTGTCCTGCGTGTGGTCCAAAAAGAGGAAAAGCCAACCACAATGCTGAATGCCGAAAACGGTATGATGATTGGTTGAAAGCTCAACGACAACGGTTGGAATCGAAAGAACCAACAGAGGAAACTCCAAAAATGGACCAGAGAAGCTCAAAGGATGCGGGGGTGATGGAGTCTGGAAGTGAGCCTTCACTCCTGAAACGCCCGAAGATCACCTATGAGAGTCGACCAGATCCCAAGTTGGAGGAGAAGCAAAGCGTCCCAACACCTGCGACAGAAGTTGTGGATGTTGACATGGAGGATTTTGAGGATCCAAGTTTGCCTTACCAAGGGATTCCAGATGAGGCAATGGAACCTGGATACTTCGAAGGAGAAACTCCCGCTGAGGATGAAGCGATCCCAATGGAGGAAGAAAAACCTCAAATGGATGTGGATTCAGTTCCAAATGAGTCCAGTCGAGTTCCCCGGCGTTTAGAGAGTTTAACTTCAGATGTGAACTCAGTTCCAGATGAGTCCAATCGAGTTCCCCGGCTGATCAATCGTATTTATTTAGACCCAAGACTCGATGTGCCTCAAGGTCCTATTAAAATGGTAAGCAGTGACGAGAGTCCGAAGTTGGTACATGTGACCAATTCGATTCTGCTCAACAAGAATAGCACTTTCCCGGAGTCCATGAAGGTGTGTGGATCCCAAGTTTGGCTGGCAAGACCCACGAGTGTTCTGTCTGAGATAGATGGATGTCCATTAGATGTGGATAAAACAGTGGAAGGCCGGCGAACTGAGCTGCAGAGTATGACTGCTCACAAAGCAGGGAGAGTGGTTGGAGCAGACGAGGCTCAGAAGTTTGCTCGTCAGCATGGGATAAAGATCATCCCAACCCGATGGGTCATAGGCCCAAAGGTGGTGAATGGCAAGGAAGCTGTGAGAGCTCGGTGTGTGGTGCAAGACATCGCAAAGGGGAGCACAGCATCATCTTTAGGACTGAGTGCTACGACTCCTTCTTTAGAAGCGTTACGGACGCTTTTGGCCATTGCTTCGGTAGATGCTATGGATATCGCAACTTTGGATGTTAGCACTGCATTCTTGCATTCCCCCCTTCCGAAAGGATCGAAGGCGATTATCCAATTGCCCAAGGATGTTTCCGCCTGCAAGGACTATTATGTCCCGGTGTTTATGATTCTGGATCAAGCCATGAATGGTTTGAGAGTTGCCGCCAAAGCTTGGAACTTGAAGCTGGCGACAGTTGTGAAGAAAGTTGGGTTGAAGCAATGCCCAACGGAACCTTCCGTCTTCGAGGGCTGTGAGAGGGAAAAGATTCCTCATGTTGTGCTATGTGGACGATTTGATTCTGTGTGGCACTAGAGATGCCATTCGGTTGGTGACCGACACCCTGAACGGAGAGTTGAAGATCAAGGAAACGGGTCGAATCACTTCCACTGGTGGAAAGATCACCTTTTTGGGGCGAGAGATTGAGAGACAAGGGAGTCATCTCAGGATGCGAGTGCCCCCGGCATACTTAGATGCCCTGTTCGAGACAGAGTTCTGTAAGGACCTGAAGGTGGTTACTGCTCCTCCGGACATCGTGAAAACGGTCGAGAAGGGCAGAGCAAGTGGTTCGGATCCTGAGTTGAGTGACACTGCAGCTGCGAGGTACAGAGCAGTACTTGGCCGGATTGCATGGTGGGGTCAGTCGAGACCTGACCTGAGTAGGTGGATGTCCATTCTTTCGCAAGGACAGTCCAAGCCAACAGCATGCTTTGAGCAAGCATTGCGACAAGTGATTAGGTTCCTAAAGGGACAATACCATGCATGGCAGTACTTTGGCCCTGATGGGAATGTACCGGACAGTGGGCCGGCGCAGCTGGAAGTGTATGCGGATGCCAGTTGGGCACCCCAAGCGTCGTTAGGACGAAGATCTGTGTCGGGCATAGCCATCTTTTATAGAGGATGCCTGATCAAGGGAATCTCTCGAGTTCAAGGGTGTGTATCGCTGAGTTCTTGTGAAGCCGAGTTGAGAGCCATCTTGACTGCGGTACAGGAGAGTGAGGGACTTGCGACTTTGATCGGTCAGTTGGCCGAGTCAGATGTCACGATCCGATTGCACACTGACAGTTCCTCAGCGAGAGCGGTTTTGCTAAACCGTGGGTTGAGTAGGCGAGTTCGCCACTTAGACATCGCTGTCTGCTATCTTCAGGAGCGGATACAGGAAGCTCAGACCTTGAAGGTCATTTGGTGCCCGACAGCGGGAATGATCGCTGACGTTCTTACAAAGTGCTTGAGTCAAGTGACATTCTGTCAGCACCAGCAAGCTATGGGTATATACCCTGGTGAAGATGTGCAGCAGGTGTGGAGGATCTGTGGAATCCGACCAAGGGTTGGAGTTCAGGCATGCCAGTGTGCCGAGGCAACTGGATGCAGTGTGGAGCAAGTTGGATCGTTGAAAAATGTGAAAAAGTGTGGCGAAGTTTTTGAAAATTTCCACCTTAGAAGTCCCGAAACCCTTCGTGAAGACTCTTCCCCTGAGGTTCAAGAAATGGATTTATGGTCCAACCGCAAAAGCTTTGGTTCAAGCACCACGGAAGCTAGCCCTAGCCTGGAGCCTGTACTTTTGGTGAAGGACAGGAAAATGGCAGCTGAAGACAGCAGGAAGGGTGAGCAGGGTGCTGAGATGAAAAGCCCCTTTTGGTGTAAGGTTTGCAAATGGTTGTTCAGATCCGAGCATGCTGCCGGGTTGAGCTGGGATGAAAGTGGCAAGCCCAAGTGCGAAAAGTGCAAACAGACTGTGACAGTCTCTGGCACGGATGCAAGCCATGCATTCCATCTCCGAGAGGCAGAGAAGGAGCGCCGAGCTGCTGGAAAAAGGGGTGATAAAGGTGAAAGCCGAGGCTCAGGCCAAGCTGCACCGAAACCCAAGGCCATGCCGAAGGTGATTGAACGGATGGTCGACGTGTTTCCGGAGCTGGCGGATCCAGAGCCGCCGAAGTGGTTCGGTGATGTGTCATGGAGTATCTGCCGGCGCGGAACTCCAGTGGATGAGCTAGAGCTCAAGGACGTGGTAGGCACGCTATCCGACAAGGATATGTTGCGCTATCAAAGCTCATACGAGAAGCTGGTGAAGCCCATCCAGGAGGTGTGTGAGCTACAGGAGAAACCCACGAAGATCTTCGGAATCTTGGATGTCCGTGGACAGATTGGTGGCAAGGCCATCATCTGGGAGATGGCAGTGAATGAAGGAGGACTGTACATGGAAGTACCGCCGGGAACGTGTGGCCTGGCGATGTTGAGCTTCGTGAGGTACTTGAAGAGAAAAGGGATAGTCCCTGTTTTGCTTCTGGGTGAGCACCAGGACCTCGGAGTCTTGCGGATGGTGGATCTGTTGTGCATGCTACCCATTTTGGGAGCAGAGAGGATCATGGAGGATGAAGCTGAGAGCTCGTATTATCCCCCATGGGTGTTGCGCTGGAAGAGAAGTGCAAAGGAAGGATCCTTGGTGTTTAAGGAACTGGTGGAGCGAGTGCGAGTGATTTCGATGTTGTCGTGTGATACACTTCGGATTCACGAGCCGGAGCTGAGGGAGAGACCAGTCCCCAAGTGGTCGTTTGTGGCCTACAGCCACTACAGATCCGTGATGGAGTCTGTTGCAGGATTCTTGGAGGACCTGGAGAAAAAGAAAGAGGAGATCACCGACACGCAGAGGGCGGCAAGCTGGAAGAAGGTGGTTGCGAGTGAGACTCGAAGCGGTGTTGTGTGGATCTGCAAGTGTAAGTGGCACTTGCCGACCGACTATGTGGTGAGGTTCAACTTGACGTTGCCTGCCGACATGTGGCAGCAAGCCTTTGGGATCATGGGTGAGAATGTTGGGAAACTCGAGAAGGAGGAAAAGGACCTGAAGCGGATCCTCAAGGCTGCAGCGGAACAGCAAGACCGAGAGTTCGAGGAAGCTGAGCGAAAGCGCAAGCGCATCGCCGACCTGTCAGCTGCCGAGGAAGAAGCTGCTAAGAGAGCAAAGCTGGAAGGCGAAGCGGTTCGCTCGCCTGTGTCAGTTGTACCATCTGAGTTGGATGCAGCAGCTATCGCGCAGATTGCTGAGCGTGTGAAGGCAAGCTTTAGTGTTGCCGATTTGGAGCTGATGTTGGAAGAGAAGAAGAGAAAGGTTGGAGACCAGCCAACTGAGAGGCCTGCGGAGACGCCAGCTGAGCCTAGCCGATCTTCGCAGGATGTGATGATGGAAACGAGGACGGCTGAGTTGGCGGAGATGAAGGAAGCCGCCAAGGAGCGCCGCGCCAAGTTGATGGAGTCAACTGGAGCTGGCGAGAAGAAGGGCGAAGAGGATGAAGAATGAACTGAGATGCTAAGTGATCTCAGTGGTTGGGTGGGTGAGTGAAACCCGCAGCCATTTTTTTGGAAGCCATGGCCGCGTTGCCGCCATGGAGCGCCCGCGATTTTTCTGGTTAGTGTGAGCCCTTGTTTCAGTGCATGAGAAGTTTGCAAAGAGGAGGCAAAATGATGATGAAACTCAACGAGGGACTCTATAGCCCCTTCTGCAAGGCGTCTGATTGCCACCTCTGAAGACGTTTTTGGCTGATGGTACGCTGGAAGAAGCGAAACTATGAAGCCAATCTTTTCCTGAAGGATCAGCTAGCCGATGCTAGTTGGTGAGTTTGGTGACCTGGAAGATGCGAGACTGAGGAGGAGTACCACGACAAGGTCGAGTGCTGAGTGGGAAACATCTGAAGCTTGCATTAATTCGTTTTCACGTGTTTGTCACCACGAACTCTTGGATTCGTTCCAAGACAACCCTGCCCCAGTGCAGGTGGATGCAAGTTTAATTCGTTTTTCACGTGTTTGGACAACGAACTCTTGGGTTACCAGTGATGTGGACCCAGGACAACCTGCCTGATGGTGGGATCTTGCATGAGTTTTAAGTTTGATGTCAGAGATCGACTGGTGTGTTGTTTGTTTCGTTTGGTGGCGAGTACGCACCAAGGGAATGTGGCCAGGGCATCCCCTTAGTGTTGAAGTGCCGAGCTGGGCTTGGACTTCAGATCTTTGACATGAACCCTCAGCAAAATGCGGGGGGTGGAAGATTGTGGCTGATCAGTGATGTTTTTGTCATGTTTTGGATCAGCTTGTATAGGTTTGTTTTGCTTCGGAGTGATTGGGAATCCGTGTGATCCCATCCTCGATGGTTTATGCCTCGTTGATTTCCAAGGAAATCATACGAGTGTGTTTTTGCCCAATACGCTATTTAAAGTGAGTGTGCAGTGTGTAGGAACTTCGTTCTGAAGCTGAGTTTAAGCTCACAAGAGAGAATTCGTTTAGTTTGTGCACTTCGTGACTTTTGGCTCAAGTGGCTCTGACTGTGAAAAAGAGAGAGCTGTCCGCACTTGTGTGAGAGGTCAGGGTTCGTGCTTTCAAGGGAAAAGGTACCAGAGGGACCTTCGGTTTTTCACGATTACTTCCTTGCCATTTGGCAGGTTCTGACGGCTTGTTGCATCTTTTCGGACACTAACAAGGAAGTTTCGTTTGCAGCTTTTATAGAGATGCCCGAGGCGGTCGACATTAGAAGCGGTGCATGATTGATGCTTTTCGAACTGCAAACCACAGACCTTTAATGGATGTCTGACTCTTTTCTTCGATCACCAGCCTGAATTAACATTGGCAAGAGCTTCGAACGTTAAGTAGATATGGGCGCCCGACCTGCTGTAATTAGGGAGCCAATCTAAGCACCCAACTAGCAGCGCCTCAACAGTTTCCAAAACTGCCAGTGTGAACAAAACTCAAAACCAGTCTTGCTCCACCCAGTTCTGTCAAAGTGAAGAAACCTCTCACTCGCCGTTTCTGAGGCTTGCCACCTTTGCTGAGACTCTACCTGCTGGGGTGAAGGGCGTTATTGCGCACATGTACTGCCATGGCAACGCCAAGAAGTCTGAGTTCTTGGCTTTTGCAACTAAAATATCTTTCCACTTTCTCCATCCAAACTGGAATAAGACGCTGTGCATCATCCACGGACAATGTGGCATTTAGTCAAAGCATGTTGGAGTACCCATTCCAACGGGTTTTTCTTTTCCGTTAGCGTGGCAGACCAAAAATCAGAAAGGCGTGCTGATGCCCTTCTTCTAGTCTCGTTCAAGACTCTATTTAGATACGCAATTTCAACCCGCAAGTTGTGTTGGCTGTTTGCTTGGGGTTGCTTCATTGGCTGGCCACCATGGAGTGCCCTGGGCTGGTCTTGCATCACTGTTCTTCTGGCTGACCGGGGCGCGTGCTGGTCGTCCTTCTGCGAAAGGAAAAGTGAGGGTTTGACTGCTGTGGTGTCTTTCCCATCTGAATCGGTAGCTGCTGCTTTACGCAGGCTCTCTCTGGAAAATGTTAAAAGCCCTGCTAATGTTTCTGCTTGGCTACGTGGTCAAACTGGGCTCAGTTGTGCACTATGACCCTGGCCGGGCTCCATAGCCACAAGTTGTGTTGGCTGTTGCTCGGGGCTGCCCGCGCGTGCTAACCTTTCCCTCTGGGATATTGGGCCATTTTGTACCTTCCCTCTTCGCCTGTGTCGGTCGGTAATTCTGCTGTCGATCTTCGAAAGAGCTTGCCGGCTGATCTTCTTTGCACCTGTCGCTGCATGATGGTGGTTTTGATGATCTGGCATACCCTCGCATTTTGCGACCCCCGTATGCTTTGCGCTGCTCGATCACACCTGGACTTCTGCGACAACTTCGACTGCTGCGCGCGGGACACGTAGACTTTTGGTGCTCTGTTCTTCGGATTGTTGCTGGTTGGTGGTTGTGTTTTGTGTTTGTTTTGGTGTGTGTTTGCTTTGGTTTTCGCACCTGCTCCGTTTCACCTCTCGCATTAAGATTCCTAAGAACGGCCTACTGCGCTGCTAATGTAGTAAAGAGGCAATGGTCCAAAAAAAAGCCACATTGTGCTTGGCTCCGTGACATATGGCACTGAGAGGAGCCCTTCTGAACAACAACACGTGACGTGACATCCAGCCACTTCCAGATTGACTCTTACAGAAGAATTGATTGAACCGACTAAGATGGCAGTTTCTGGCTGCATTTTGTGGCTACATGTGGCTACAGTTTGTGGCTGCAGTTTGAGGCCTCAGTTTATGGCTACAGTTTGTGGCTGCGCCGGTCGTCGCCTCGTCATCGTTGCTCCCCTCACATCGTGTTCTTGCCGCTCTCCAGCCACACTCTTTTCTTTCATTTCTCGTTGTTTCTGCAATTTCGCGCGGCTTCTGCTTGTTTTGTCCGCTCTGCTCATGTGCACATGATTCAATCACCCATGGTGCTGCACATTGAGTTGCGAATGTTTGGTTTTTTGTGGCCGTGAGTTGTCAGAGGCTTATTTATTTTACTCGCAACGAGGAGCTGTAAAAGCATGGCTCTTGCATGTTCCACAGGAAATCCAAAATCTCGGCCTGTTTTCGGTGCCCAGAATTGAGCTGCTTTTGGAACCATTTGAGTTCAATAATAATTGAAATCAACTCACAGAGAAACAAGATTTGACACTGTTTGCATCGAGTCGAGCGCACATTGCAGGGACTGGACGCTGGTTCTCCTTCCGTTTTGGAGGTAAGTCTGGCCAACAGGTGGCCTTGGTGGCCACTCTGCTTGCCCGTGGCAATGAGGGCAGCACTTTCACTCCTTTTCCGTCAAGTGGAGTGGTTCTTCCCTTCCGATTGGAGGTCAGTTCGGCAGTTCTTGGCTTGCTAAACTTGTCTTTAGCTGGCATCCAAGACAAGCAGTCTTGCATTGTTCGCGTGCAATCTTTCTCGCGCAGTGGATCTCTTCAACAAAGAAATTGGCACTTCGATTCTTGTTGGTGCTCTTTGGCTCTTCTTGTCCCTAATCAATGTCAGTCCGGATCAAGCTGGTCTCATTCTGGAGGTTTGCCGCACTGTCAGAGACTTGTTTGGGGAATTTTCGCAAATGGTTGACGCCCATTATTGACCAAGCAAAGGCTTGGACAACAAAAGGTTGCTGGGTTTCATCGGCCTTGTTTTGTCCGTTTGTTAAAGTGTTTGTGTTGCTTGGATATTTTGTAATTTGGACAAGTTGACGGCTTCCAAACAAGGTGAAGAAGGCCCTTTTTGAGCATCTAGGAGCTGAAAGACACGATCGTGAATTCCGCAGGAGCCAGCCGAATCGCCGTTGGCAGTGTCTGTCACAGACAATGCAAAAACGTACAGAAGCTGGACTCTGAAGAGCCATTGCCATGTTTGTACAATGGAGCCTTGAAGGACCTTCTTTTGCTCAGAAAACTGGCGCACAGCAACGTCCGACACAAGCCAGCCCACCAGAGTTCACTCGAAGGTTCAAGCTCAGATCTTTGATGGGCGACAATAAGTGGAAGAAATCAAAGGTTGGGGCACTCAAAAGTTGATGGGTTCTTTGCAACTTTTCAGAGGTCGGCAAGCGTCCATCAACACCACAGCTGAGGCAATGGAGACACAAATTCATGAGCGAGCGCACCTTTCAGTTTTTGCATTGGTTTGCCTTTACAGATGATTTTCAAGTCTTTGCGGCCCTGAAACGAAATCTGCGGAGGAGGTTCCTGCTGTTTTGGTGCGATCGATCCCGAAGAAGAAGAGCTTATTTTTGACAACAAAGGAATCAGAGTCTTGAACTAGCAAGCAGAAAGCAGAAGCTGCAAGAAGTTTGCCAGAGTTGCCGTACAAAAAGAGCCGTGCGTTTTTGACGTGGTTGTTTGGCAGTGTTGGTCTTGTGTTGCCTTGTGTTTCCGTAGGGTGGCTTGTCAGCTTGATGGGTGGGTTTGCTAGGCCAGAGGACAGCTTCTTCAAGGATGGTGGCCTGGAATTGCTGCCTTGGAGCGGCGTGTTGGTGGCCGCATTTCCACTTGCGGACTGTGGGTGCCGATTTGTGAGGCTGCGTACGCCTCCTTTGAAGACGTGACGCCTTGAGCGGCGGTCCGCTCTTGCTGCGAGGCCCCTTAAAAAAGGTCGCGGCGCCTCGAGCGGCCGCGGCTGACGCCGCGCCGCCCTGCGGGCGGTGCGGCGTTTTGAGCGGTTAAAGTTAACCGCGCGCGACACCGCGCCCGACACCGCGCCCGGCTTCGACTTTCGTTGACAAAGCTTCGATTGTGTTCTCTTGTCTTTGATTTTCCAAAATGGCCAAACAGAAATTCAAGGCACACTGAAATTTGATAGAAGATTGAGCAGAAGAAACTCTGCTTTCTTTCAGGCTGGGTGCCTCAATTCTTTGTCTTTCGTTTTGGTTGCGTGTTGCAATTCTTCCCTGGATTCAGCACCATTCAACGAATTCTCAAAATTTCTGAAGTCTCCGAACATGTTGAAAATAAACCCTCAAAATCAACACTTGATCAGTTAAATTTGTTGAATTTACTCTGGTGCTTCGCTCGCTTCGCTCGCACTTACTCACATTCTGGTAATACACTTTGCAATTTTCAAGTGGTTTGGCTTGGGCGTCGCGCGTTAACGAATCAACGCCACGGTTGAACTCGTCTCGTCCTGCAGTTGATTTCTGTCCAAACGGCACTGTCAGAGGCTTTTAAAAACGCTTGCTTCAAAGCATTGAACTTTTCCAAGCTGCAGTTTCCACCGATGTTGACTCTGCACCCTTCTTTTCTTCTCTCTTCTGCCTTCAGGCCTTGCACCAAAACCTGGAGAATCTGAAACCCAAGATGAGGGGCAGCAAAATTGATCGAAAAGGTCGGGAAGCTCCAGTGACCTCCACAGTAAATCATCGGTGTGCTGCAAGAGTTCTCTCGCCTCATGGAGACTGGACAAGTTGTTGTATGTTGTGGTGGATGCAGTGCTGACGAAGCAACGCTGTGCTCCAATTCAGATGTGTTGTTGCTTGCGTGGAGTCATATTTTTGCCATGTGTGCAACCTCACGTTGCAGTATTTCTCGTTTGAGCAGTTCTGTTCGTACTTGATTGTTGCAGTTGCCGTCTCAAAATGGTGTCTCCAATTGCGCTTTGTTGCTCAGCTGCATCTGTCTGAAGTTGAACATTGAGCCACGCAGAGTGGACTTGTCCAGCGGAGTGTGTTTCTTGTTGTGGGCTGTTCTGATTTTGGGTGGGTGCCTTTATTCCAAAATCGATGTCAAGGCGTAGGAGCAGTGTCTTTTGATATGATGCGCGCGCGCGCGTTTCATAAAGGTGGGAGTTTGAGTGTTTTTCTTTTAAGGAATATGGTGTTCTGCTTGTCGTGCGCGTACTGTCGCACGTGCGCAGTGCGCACCTTGTGTCCATTTGACGAAAGACTTTTTGCGAAGTTGTTCTTTTGTCTTTGCAAATTTTATTGATTGATTGATGGGACTTGATTTGCTTGGACGTTGTGAACGTTCCGCGCATGCTCAAGCTTTCAGGCAGCAAGAAATTTTGTTGATGTTCATGTTGGCGGGCTCTTAAGCTGCTGCCGAAATTTCGGGGACCTTTGTCGCTGTTGTCATGTGATCGCTCCTTTTTGGGCCTGCATGTTGCTTTCTTGCTTAAATCAGGAAAACTCGTTTCTTTGAGTTTTTCCTTTCGGCCTCACAACCCCGAAACACAAAACCGTAAACTAACTGCGGGCATTGATTGTACGAAAGCTAATTGTTTCTAGGCAGCATTATGTTGGAACTTAGCAAGAATGACCTTGGCTTCCAGGAACAACGGGCTCGTGTGACAATTTGCCAACGGAAAAAACTTGAACAGCATTGCTGTCTTGCTTTAACATTTGCATGGAGCTAGCGAAAGCGCCGAAGAGGATAGCAAAGTCCGCGTGCAGCTGCCTAACAGTGAGACCATCAAAAAGCAAATTGCCGTACCTTGTATTTTGTGTTGCGCTTGTTGGCCGAAAGTCAGATGGACAACATAGCTGATGACCCATCGTGGTGCAGTTCGAGTACGTAGGCCTTCAAGATACCATGGATTCCATGGGTTGATGCCTTCGAAAGCCTTGGTGAGGAAAAGTTGCTTAATTGCAAAAGGTTTGCCTGCGTCTTCTTGAAGGAGGTTGAGGAATGCTTGCGCTGGTGTGGACGCCGCGTCCGTGGTGGACACAATACCCTACACGAGGGTGGCTGCATGGGGCAAGGGGACACGCGAGGGACTCTATGTTACTAGCCCCCGAGGAAAGTGCCCCAGTCGGAATTGTAGCCCAAGCCCTCTCGTGGCGCGTATGGCTTGATCAAGGCCTGTAGTAGTGATGATGACCGCACCCTGCGCGTCTCTGACGTTTTGTTCCCAACACTTGGTTTGAGGGCAGATTTTCCGGAAAGCCTGCCACTTGACGTTTTCACCAAGAGGATTGGTGCTTGCAGATGATAAAGCAACAACCTTGAAAGTTTAAATGGGCAAGGAAACCGTGTTCACCGTTGCGTTCGCTTCCAACGAGAAATCATCCCCAACTGAAGTGCACCTGCACTGCAAAAGGTACTGTAGGTGATCAGGGATCAATGTGTTAATCCCATACCACAAAAAAAGCCCAATGGTTTGGATATGGGGGACCATTATTTGCCACCCATTGTTTGAGTAAGGAAAATTTTGTTGAGGTCTTGCAACTGGAGTCGAATTATTCATCTGTGTGTTGTGGGCAATGAACTAACAAATGCCTTTCAATACGTCCAGTTCTATCGATACAACGGAGGCAAGTCTTTTCCGTATACGTTCATGTCGACGATTTTGCATCAAGAAAGAAAAACTGAGGGGCACGACAGGAGAACCAGATGATTGGACAGAAAACCGAGCATGCACAACGACATGGTGCGTTCATCAGTTGGCAGTTGCTCAAACTGTCAACCCGGGGCCTTGCTCCCGGCATGGTGATGCATGGACAGGTGCCGGTAGCACGGAAGCTACATGAGTGTTGGGGGTGGATGTTCTTCTGGTGCATGCAGTGCGTCAGCCCGATCAGCTGCCCCCTTCGCTTCCAGGCGCGATGTCGGCCAGCTGGCCGTGCGACGGGAACGCTGGCCGTAGGCCATTTGAACGTTTGTAGAGGTCGGACCTGGCAGCACTTTCCTTGTTGCAGGATATGCTCTGTTGGCAGCGGTGGGACTGCTTTTATGGAAGCTGAGCGAAGCAGGCTGACCCGAAGTCCTTGCCTTGATGCGCCAATTGCCAAGCTGACAAAATGAATGAAGCTCGGTGCGGCTGTCGATTCGGTTCGTCATCAGCCGGTTTGTGCAGGTTCTGAGAGCACTTTCGTGGATGGCTTTTCTTCTGTGCAAGCAGCACAGAGGAAAGCAAGTGAAACACAGGCAGCAAAGAACAGACCCTTGAGATGCTGCTTCCCAAATGCTGCACGGTGTGTCGATGCACTGCCGGAGCTACACTGCAACATGATGCTTTAAGTGCAGAGAGCGACGTCAACTCGGATTGGCGTGTGAGCAAAGATATCTTCTTTCCTGGCAAGAGGTGCATATGCAGGCCCTGAGGGTTCCTGCCGAGAAAAAACACAGGCACGCCAGAGTGCATCCATGCCCAGTGCTTGCCTTTTGAGTTTATTGCCATTTGCAGGTTCGAAGGAACCACACGAGCGAAGTACTTAAGGCGCCTAAGACACCGCCGGTGGTGTGCGCAGTTTGAGCCATAACCTCAGCTTGTTGAATGCAGGCAGCATAGTCGGTTTCTTGTGTCACGAAGCCCAGGTATCCTCGCACTTTCGGATATGTTCTGAAGTGGAACGATAAAGTCTCATGCTAAGATGTTCCTTCTGATTCTCCATTGTGGTCCAAGTGAAACAGCACGAGTCTTGCTGTGCCTTAGGCTGGGGAGGGCGTCGTCATAGACCAGGAACAGACCCAGAAATATCTGGTCATTCGCGATGCAGGTGACCTACAACCTCAGTCAGTGTCCGCAGGAAGCAGTGTGTGCTCGAAAGTTAAGGAAATTGGGGCCTCCTACCATGCTCACAAGACACTGCAAGTGGTGGCTCGACGGAGTTCTATTTCACAGGGAAGACGAGGCTTGCGCAATTGCATCGCGCTCCAAGCGAGATCTTTGGAAGGCAGAGTTCGTGGAGTTTTTTGCGACGGATGAGATGGATGAGGCATCAGTATACACAGTGCAGTTTTCAATTGCGTCTTTGGATTCATGTTGACTAGATGCTCCCATTTTGGCAAGCATTCGTCTCGCATGGTTCATGGACACAGCTAGCTAGGAAGCATGTACCATCATGAACTCTCATCATGGTAGGCACCTGTTTGTCTTTGTTGGTTGAGTTCTCTGGCAGCTCTAGCACAGCCTTGCCCCGATCACAAGCACGTGGTTTAGCCAAAGTTGGATTCTCTGGCGCAGTGCCTATGCCAACAGTGGCCGTGTGGCATTGCAAAAGCCATGTCGCGCTTCAACGGGGCGCAGCCCTTGATAAGCACCTTGGATTTGAGCAATCGGATGCGCAGCTCACTTGCAGTGCAGAGAAGAATAGTTGCATGCAATTCCGGGACGTTTGCGCAACTCACGCAACTAACTCACGTGCTGGTAACTCGTTGGCTCGCAAGGTTCCCTTTCCAATGATCGGCGTGTGCCGGTGAGTATCTCAGGTCGAGTCTTTTTTCAGTGCAAGGGGCGAGATGGAAGGCATCCAGAGGAATGTGTCCGTCCAACGTAAGGTCCAAAGCGGAAGATCGCGGGAACTCTCGAGTCATCCTCTTCCTATTGAGAAGTACCAGTGAGCCGGCATCATATGGGGAGTATCAATTTCACCATCTTCCTTTCGAAGGTATGATGGCCTACTATTTGCTTAAGAACCCCAAAAGAAAACATAGTAATCCCTATATTGCTCTTAGAAGGAAAAATGCTTAGTTTTGGGGGCTCTTAAGCAATTGGCAGTAGCTGAGTCATCACGAGATGAGGTTTGCTTCGCCGCCGGCTACCGTACCCCGGCTGGCTTCCGCACCTCGGACGAGAAGCCAGGAGGACCGTTGATGTTTGAAGCTGGGGTTCCCATCTGGTACTCAGAAATGTGCGACATGGATGCATGATGATACACCTGCAGTGTGCGGCCTTTCTTTTTTTCTCCTGCGCGGCGAGGACAAGAATGACGTGGTGCAGTTTCTGTCCAGAATATTCTACGTATCCGAGACAGAAGAGTTCGCCATCGTACGCGTGATTCGCATAGGCACATTTGATTGAGGGGCCCTCCAAATCACGCTCCAGTTCCATTGCCATTTCGCTTGCTTTGTTTTGCATCGTGCCTCAGGCAATTTGCAGGGCTCCTGTGCAGTGTCGTGGCACACCGAGGAGCCAAGTTAAAGCATGGCAATATATGACTCGGGGTCGAGGGCTGTAAGCCGCCCCTTTGAATGTGTAGGGGGGTCGTACATACGATAAGTCAATATGCACACACACGCATATATATATATATATGTACATAGAGAACATATGCATGTATATACACGTGTATATAGAAACACACGCACACATGCATACGAACGCAGATGCAAATGCATGTACATACTTTGTTTGAAGATGATTTGAACATGTCTGAGTTGCAGGATGGCTCGGCGGTGAACGGGGAAAAGTACGTCGAGGGCCACCCGGTTTTCATGGGATGTGTTGCACCCTTGCAGGAACCAGATGTAGAGAGCTACACCAGCAGCATGTGACTTTCCCCCTCGTAGGTAATGGTGTGGTCACGTTCGGTCCCGGCGAGTCCATTCGGACATTTCAGAGCCTCGGCAAGGGCTTTTATGTGTGCGGCGGCGATCGTTTGGTGCGTGCTTCCCTGCGACGAGGATCCAGATCATAAACGATGATGCCTTCGACACAACGTTGGAGTTTGACGTGGTTCTGGAAGATGCAGAGAACTGCTTGCTGGACCCACGAGGAAGCAAGTGCGCAGTCACTTGGCGTCAGCAGGAAAGTCTGAGCGATTTGCCAAAGCAGAACTTGCTTGGATTTGCCCGTGAGTCCGAGGTGATGATATTGGACGACGACGTGTTTCCATCCAACACGTACCGAGAGGTCCTTTTTTTCTTGAAGCATCCAACGGCCAAAAACACTTCAAAACCCTCCCAAAGGTTGTCGCTCCCCGCAAGAAAAAACCTTCGAAATCCCTTTGGATGACTCCCTCAGCCGTGCAACAGCCGAGAGTTATCTCTTGTCCAAACCGGGTGTGTAATGGGAGGGGCAACGGTCGGCAGGTGATCATGGAGCACGACGAGGAGGCCCTTTATGAGGCGAGAGTGCGGAGCACAGCGGAGTGCGCTGTGTCAAAGCAAAACCGCAATTTTCGGAACCTTCCCATCTTTTGTTGCTGCCTCAGAATAAGCCGAGGCTCAAGAACCCTCTCTTGGGTTTGAGGCTTTTTGAACGGTCATCTTCTAGAGGGCGTTTCTCTTGCGCAGATTGGCTTCGGCTTGCTCTACTCCTTCATGCGCACCTCGGTCTTTTTTGGAGCCTTGCTGGGAAGCATTTGCCGCCTTTTCGTTTGTCCCTTTAACAGTACTGAGCCTACTCGGATGAGGCTTTAGCTTTGCTCATGTTCCGGAGATTTGGTGGACCCTCGGCCTGGAAGTGTGTGCCAGTAGCTGTCAGTGGCTTCCGGAGCACTTTGAGGGCGAAATTTTTCTGAGGAAGACACTTCTGGTGCTGCTTTTGGCGAATCTGGGGAACATGTACTACTTCGCGACAATTTTTCTCAGGCCTTGCGTGTAGGATTTTATACAGTCCACGGAGCATTTTGTGTGGCAAGGGTCTACCTGGTGGACACCGTGTTGAACACGGAGGCCAAGTGGGGGAGAAGTCAGGAGGGTTGGAGGAAGCATGAGCGTCCGTGCAGGATCCAAGCACGTTGGACCGTCTTTGGGTTCAGCACTTGGAGGGCTTGTGCCAGCGCGTGTGCAGGGCGTGTGCAGCGCGTGTGCAGCGCATATGCAGCGTGTCTGCTGCATGTCTGCAAGCAACTGAGATTCCTGGCGATCGAGATGGCACAGCTGTTGCCTTGGGGCTGGCCTGGATCCTGCCAAATGCCCGACTCTTGGTCATGTCACAGACTTTGCGGCTGTCTTGGCATGACAAGCCTCTGGCATCTAAGTTCATTCTTTTGGCATCGGACTACTTTGAGATGGCCGTGTTGGAGATGGGCAGCTCAGCTCAGAAACAGTGCAGACACCATTCTTCCCCCCTTCAATCCAAGCTGAGGCTTCAACATCCGGTACCATCTCCGGGTCAACCTTTTTCGCAAGTATCTGCGCTACACGCCTGAGTCCCGGGCGAAGGTTCCCATCCAGGAAGCCGGCATGTTGTTTGGGACCCTAGACCCTAGACATCCCTAAACCCTAAACCCTGAACCCTAAACCGTAAACCCTAAACCCTGAACCCTAAACCCTAAACCCTGAACAGAACCTTAAACCCTGGCACTTCGCAGGACCTGAAGATCAGCATCATGGAGGACATCCCTGACCTTGTGGCTGACGGTGGTACGGCTTCATTCTCCTGTGGGCTTAGGGTTTAGGATTTAGGGTTTAGGTTTGAGGGTTTAGGGTTGAGGGTTCAGGGCCTTGGGTCCTTTTGCTCTCTAGATTCCCCCAAGCTCAGAAAGTCCCAAGCTCTCAGGTTATTTGATCATCTTTGAGCTCTGGGCCATGTTCGGCAAGATCGTCATGGTGGGCATTTTCATGGCGCGGAAGCACCCGCGCAGCAAGCGCCCCAGGCTTCTCTCCCCCCTGACCATACCTTAATCTTGCTGTTGGTGAGTAGGGAATGAGGGAATGAGGCACTCTATATCCCCCTGTATGCGCTCTTTAAGGGATTACATAGGGTACCGTATTCCCTCATTCCCCTACTAACCAACTGCAAGTGATTGATGAAGTTCAGGGGAGAGCCAATTATTCGAGGTGCGTTCCCTCTCTTTGTGTACCCGATCCTCATCCTCATCTACTTGGTCCGCACCTACCGGCCTCCCGTCCGACTGTGGTCACAGCAGATTGGCCCTCGAAAGTTCCCACGGTGGGATGAGGCTACTTTGGAAGTCATAAGGCCGACAAGGGTAGAGGGGTACCCCCCTTTCTACCCCCAACAAGGGCTACAATGAGCCACCTGCACTCTCTCAGTTTACTCCGTTTACTCAGTCTCAACGCCAATGCCATTCAGAGGCGAAATGCAAAGGAGAGCTTCGATCATTTGATTTCGCTGAAGTTTGATCTCAGCAGGACTAGGACTATTGCTAAGTTC
>CAJNDS010002305.1:0-222500 GCA_905221605.1 Symbiodinium natans
CCAACAAATGCAATATACACTTTGACAG
Source organism: Symbiodinium natans (assembly GCA_905221605.1). Lineage (NCBI taxonomy): Eukaryota > Dinophyceae > Suessiales > Symbiodiniaceae > Symbiodinium > Symbiodinium natans. The sequence goes on from CAJNDS010002305.1 coordinate 29, forward strand.
GTCGAAACGCATGCCATATGCCTCGGCCAACTTCAATTCCTGATGGAAAGCCTCCAAGACATCCGCAGCGTCGCCTCCAGAGAAGGCATCATCGGCATATTCAGGCTCAAATTCCGGCAACGGACGTCGGCAATTGGCTCAAGCTTCCGCCGCCCATCGAGCACGCGTCAAACAAAACAACGGTCCCATCAAGGGGCAACCTTGTTGTCCACGGGATGATTGCTCCGCCGTATGGAGAGATCAAGATCGTCCCCTCCAACGTATGGGGGGTCGTATCACGAAATATCTCATTCTCACCAAGTATCGCAAGATACACGAGGCCGACAGGCCGGGTTACGCTTTCCGAAGGGGAGATGAAAAGATCTATCCATTCGTATCTCTGTAGTCAAATTGAGTTCGAGAAATCATTAATGGTTTAATTCGAAGGATGTGTTCATTCTTCGAAATAACCTTTCTCCGAGAATTTCCGTATCCTGGATTAATTCGAAATAATTAGATATCCATTATTCATCAGAAAGATTTCCCTTCCTTCTAAATCTCATTTAGAATATTCTCGAATAGAAATCATACGAAGATCCCAATCTTTAATCCTTTAATAAATATCTCTCATTAAATATTATTTCTATATCTTCATTATTCTTATGATTTGTCAATCTCATTCAATATCAGAAATGAATTAAATCATTATCATCAATTGAAATATGAAGTTTTCATAATAAATCGAATTATTTCATATCATGCCTCATATGAAATATTAATTAATGTAGATCACCCGAAAATTAATTACCAATCAACCCCAAATGAAAAAAATCCCAGGAAATAATTTATTGTCCATCTCATTTTTCTAATTCTCGATTTTAGAATTTTTGAAATCAATTTTGAAATTATTTTATAGATCTTCCATATTATTAATTTAATCTATATCATGATATATCGGAGTGAGACCCATGCCAAAAGAAATTGTCCGATAAATAAAATCGAGAATTGGGTAGTATCATATTGTATTACCGAGATTTATAAATAGATAAATAATAACTTATGGTTTCCTTCAGTGTTCTTGCATATTTGCTTTAAATACAGGAGAAACAAATTATACGAGTATAAGTTTGAAATACCAAAAAGTGTACTCCCAGCGTCCCCCCACATTCCAAGCTTTTCACTTCTTAAGCAAGAAGTCGTCATCCGAATCGTCGCCAAACAGCGATGCCCTGCAAGAGAGAGAGAGAGACAAGGGCGAGATTATGAGCAACATCAGATCCATAGGCAAGTGCACATGCGCCATGAGACCGCTTTAGTGGATCGTTTTCGTCCGCCAGCTTCTCGCCGCAATTGCTTGTGGCAGGTTCAGGCATTAGTCACAGAAAAGAAAGCAGACGTTCGAGGCCACGAGCTTTCTCCACAAGTGTGAGTTCCGCTTTGATCGCACAAGTACCGTTAAAAGGTCCGGAGCTTCCCAGAGACTCCAAAACCCCTTAATTAAGGAATATACCTTAAATTATAATACCTTAATATGACTTAAGGTATATTCCTTAATTAAGGGGTTTTGGAGTCTCTGGGTTCCTGCTGACAGCGACCGCACTGGCAAACGAAGCCCCAATTCCCCAGCAAGTGCTGCTGGCGCTGCCGCAGAGGCTGCTCCACAAAGCCCGTGTTCCATCCTCCGTAGCAAAGGAAGATCTCCTCCTGTGAGCACAGCATGAAATCAACATCGTGGGTTCATGCTGTCTCGCGTTAGAAATAACACACCGCATCAGACTCCAGGATTCGAGCCATCGTTGAGTCGTTGAGCACAGGTCTGGCTTTGAGGCAATCCCCAAGCCCCATCTCCACAAACCCAAACAGCCTGCAGCAACTAGGGCGGAAGTCCTGAGGAGCAACGCTTTTTGTAGTCACGAGCTTTGCTGGATGGCCATCACCAACCATCCGTGCATTTGGGAGACATGAATGGTTGACGCGGGACATAATCTCGAAAAGCGCCGTGAGCCGATTTCCCTTTGGACCTGTCCGGAGCAGGCCCTTGCAACAAGCTACTGCATGTGCGATTGCATGACAGTGGAGGTTCTGCAACTGTCTGCCTGTGAACCGGAAGGAGTTGGACATGAGAACCATCTGGGCCAGCGCAGTCTCGCTCAGCCGCTCAGCAGGTGCTTGTAGTGCATGTGGAAGCTGGGCTGTGGGCAAGAAAGCGGGAAGCAGCTGGCTGCTGTGCGACAGGCACCTTGATCTATCGCCACATGCAGCTTCGGACGGCTTGCCGTCCTGTTTGAAGTGTGCAACCTTGCCGCAACCCAGCCTCAAGTTGCAGCGCATTGTGAACCTCTTGCGCTTTCGTGCCTGCTGCTGCGCCCTCGGAAAATTGGTGTGCAAATATTCTCTCCACACCGTCCTGCCAACGATGTGCATGATGCGGCTAGCATGGTATCATTCCAGTGTCTTGTGTGCCTGCAGCTACACGGAATCGTGCTTTCCCCAGCCCAGCTCCTGGCCAATTCTCTGGCAGGCATAGCGCCATGCTGCCACATAGCGTGAGCATTTCCGCTCAAGAATCTCTTCGTCCGGCCTTGCTGACGCGAGCATCAGTAAAATCCGATGCACAAACAGCCGCGCCTGAAACGCTGATTCCCACTTGGGCTCCCACATTTCGAAGAGCGGCACCTCCTCCAGTATGACCTGTGCCCGCTAAGAGTTGTCACATCTTCGTGCTGGAGCGTCTGCCCTGGTGATCAACTCATATGAGGCAGGGTATATATTACTGGTATTGGTGAGTGTATACGAGGTTCCTTTTTAATATTGGTGAGTGTATATACTTGGTGTCCTTTTGGGGATACAAGAAATACAAACCCTACTTCATATCACGAGTATCAACTCTCAGCTCGATTAGCTCCGAATGCCCAAGGGCTTCATAGGTTTAAATGCGAGTTTCCGAAATGACGGGGGTACCTTATTGGGGTCCTTATGACAAGCGAATCCTGCGATTTGGGGCTCTTTTTCGGGGTCCCCTATTTTCGTAAATCCCCATATGCTAACCCTAAACCCTAAACCCTAAACCCTAAACCCTAAACCCTAAACCCTAAACCCTGCTCTTACCCTTCGAACATCCTTCGAAGGCCTCGTCCATCGCCAAATGTCGCATTGCCACTAGGCGCTGCTCACCATCTGCGCAGCGCTCCACGGAGACTGCGTCCATTCAAATGAACTGGTTTACGGTTTAGGGTTTAGGGTTTAGGGTTTAGGGTTTAGGGTTGAGGGTTTAGGGTTCAGGGTTTAGGGTTTAGGGTTTAGGGTTTAGGGTTTTTAGGGTTTTTAGGGTTTTTAGGGTTTTTAGGGTTTTTATGGTTTTTAGGGTTTTTAGGGTTTTTAGGGTTTAGGGTTTAGGGTTTAGGGTTGAGGGTTGAGGGTTGAGGGTTGAGGGTTGAGGGTTGAGGGTTGAGGGTTTAAGGGTTTAGGGTGAACTCTGTGTATCCAATCTCTTCAATCCCATCCAATCTCATCCAATCTCATCCAATCTCCAGCATCTTCGCTGACATCTCTACCCGCAGAAGCACTGCTGACTCTAGCACGCAGGTTGTTGCGCTTCTCGCCAGACACTTTGTGGAGGCAGGTTCACTGCACGCTGAGGGTAGCCCATGCATCTTAAATCCTGCTGATATGTTGTATCTTCGTACATCGCAGTGCGGTTTCAGTGTTGCTTGAATGCTGGGTTCGTGATTCTCGGGGACTGCAGGGATGAAAGCGAGAACCTCCAAAGTGAAGCGGAGTCCTGGCTGCAGACATGATGCACAGCTCTAAGGTCGGTTTAGGGTTTAGGGTTTAGGGTTTAGGGTTTAGGGTTTAGGGTTTAGGGTTTAGGGTTTAGGGTTTAGGGTTTAGGGTTTAGGGTTTAGGGTTTAGGGTTCAGGGTCTAAGGGTTTAGGGTTTTAGGGTTTAGGGTTTAGGGTTTAGGGTGCTGCAGGATGCAATCCTTGTAGTTTTTCTTGTCTCTGGACATGTACAACAACGCCGAGGACATGCACAGAATTGAAATGCCTATGCCTATGCCACCCTTGTTTGCGATTTCCGCAAACAAAAGCCCATGAAAGCAATATGTACAGACCATCTCCATGGCAATCAAGCATCCGTCCTCAGGCCAGTGAGGCAGCACACTAAGAGAAGCTCGAGCAAGTGGTGGGATGAAGCGTGGGATGAATCAAGGCTGAGTTAAGCGCCGCCGGTAGTACTCGTCCTGAATCTCGAGCGTGCCGCCCGATTGGTTGCTTGTTGCATCCGCGGTCACCTCGCTATTCCAATCCTGCGCTGCCTGCCACACAGGGTGGATTGTTTACGGTGGCGGCTTGACCATCTCTTGTCTCGATGATGCCGCATCTTCATACACACACACACACACACAAACCATGCGCACTGAAGTCAACGTGCTGATGAGGTGAACACTTTGTCTTCCTGCGAGTGGAACCGTTGAGCATTGTCCAGAGTCGATGCTCCTCCTTTGAGTAGCCAAACCGAAAGTATCGGATAAGAATGAACATTCAGTCCAACTTTGTCATCTTGTTGATGCTCCAACACATTTTCCAACCCCCCCCCCCCCACATATGACAGCCACGAGTAATTACATGCTTTCCGCTTCGAATAGCTGAAAGTTCGCAAACTTCCGGAGCTTGAAAAACTGAAGCGGGAGAGAGCTTCAAAATCTCAAGACGTGAAGATCTACCATTCATCGTATCTACATCACTTAAATATGCATCAATAATTCCCTAAACCCTTAACCCTAAACCCTAAACCCTACACCCTAAACCCTAAACCCTGAACTATACACCCTAAACCCTAAACGCTAAACCCTAAACCCTAAACCCTAAACCCTAAACCCTAAACCCTAAACCCTAAACCCTAAACCCTAAACCCTAAACCCTAAACCCTAAACCCTAGACCATACAATACGCACGCAAGAGAGCAAGCACGGCAGAGCCGGCTTTCGAGCTCGAACGCTTCAAGGCGTCGAGTTTGGAGGTCGAGAACTTTTCGAGCTGAAAGGCCTCAAAAGTCTACGATTTGCTTAAGAACCCCCCCCCAAAAAAAAAAAAACTCTTCATATAAGAGCAACGTGGAGATTATGTTTTTTTTTTTTGGGGGGGGGGGGGGGGGGGCGGTTCTTAGGCAAATAGTAGAAGTCTGAGTGTTTGAGAGCTTGAGAGATTGAGGATTCGATAAGGTCAGGAGTTTGAGAGTTTGAGACTACGCGAGCTAGAAAAGAGTTTGAAGCTTCACATCTGAGGTTTGACGACACCCGAGCTCGAAAAGTTTGCTACCAGTACCTTGAACGTGTCGGAGATTCACAAGTTGAAGGTTTGTATCACTGCGAGTTTGAAAGTCTGACGGGGGTCTGAAAGAGATGATCTTGCACACTGCAACGAAACAAAGTGGACTGGAGAGCACTTTATCCGTAATCCAAAAGCGGCAGGATGGCTCCCACGTCTATTTTCATTTTCTTAGTTTATTCATATATTTATTTCTTCATGTAGTACTTTTTACGAATGAATATATGAATACGTACATTTTTGTAATTGTTGCTTGTGTTTTTTGTTGGGGGGGAAGGTGGAGAAGATGGCCCATTCTGAAAGTGTTCACAGAAACGGGTTGGGTTGGAAAAAAGACCAGTGACCCCAAGCTGCATCAGCGGAGAATCCAGGCTATCAGATTGCTAGGCCTTCACGCCTGAGCTTTGCACATGCTTTGCACGCCTGGCAACACCTTGGACCTTGTCCTGGTTTGAACTAGCAGTGCGTTTTGGACGAGAAGCCGTGGACTTGGAGCAGCCACCCTGACCCTCATACGAGCACGTGCCCGTGTGCTTTGTGCGGAGCCATGACACTTGCAGCTGATAGTTCATGTCGTAGGCTTTTATTGCTTAAAGGTATGGGCGAGTCGGCGAGTCAGTGCGGCCACATGTCTGCAGGCATTTCCCTTGGCCTCCATGGGAGTCCCATTGCAACTCTGATCACACTGTTCTCGTGGACTGCTCTTGAACACGAAGGCCACCTAAGTGGGCCATGAAAACGAGTGCTCTGCTTGGCAATTCGTGTGCAAAGGTGACATCGCTGAATACGTCTGGCGAGCTATAGACATTCGACCTGTTCCGGGGTCTCGGCACAAGTGAAACTACGAAGCACCTACTCGTCATGCCGAGATGTTTGCAAAGCGCTGTCAAGTTGCGCTCGCCAACCCACAGCAGGACACCGCGGCAAGGTACACACAGGCCCATCTGTAAGAGGTGTGGTCCTGGGCAGATGGCACACGGAGCTGAGCAGAGTGCAGACATTGCCTGATATTGCCCCAACCTACTGCGGAACTCGGCCCGTGGTACCAGGAAGCCCAGAAGGGGACTGTGTTGTTCTTTCGGGGTCATCAAGCGGAATCAAGCATTGCTTAGCGGCTGAGCGTTGCGCAGCTCTACAAACCGCCAAGGGTGCAGGGAAAAAGTAGCCAAAGGTTCAGGCAACGTCTAACCAAACCTCGAGGTACCAGAGCTTGCCAATTAAGGATGTGATCAGCTTAACCACTTTTATCCATACTTCATTTCCTGCGGCTCTCGCAAACACATCGCTTGCCAACTTGTTTGGGGGCACCCCCCCCCCCCACTTTGGGGGTAGGACTCCACCAGTGAACGCCGCAGTCCTTGATGATGCCGATGGTAAGGTTCGAGACAATCATGCTCGTCCCCGAACCGACTTGGTTCAGGCCCACCGCCAAGCTTTCCATTTTCTTTTGAAGCTCAGCTGGCGCCACGGCTGCTATGACCAGAGGCAGCGAACTGTAGGAAGCACACACAGATACCTGAGAATGAGTCACTTTGCCACTTTCGAGAATAGCCACTCGGCTGCGAGAATGATTGCACATCCGGCTGCTTGTTTTTTCCAAGGTGCCGCGTACCCCATGCCCACGAGCACAATGCCAAGAACGGCCCATCTCAGCACAGCAATGACAAAGAATGCCAGAGCCAAAAACACCATTCCCGTTCCTCAGATCCCATTGCCAACAAAACAACGATCTACATGCGCTCCCATGTAGCTCCTTTTCAGAGTTATTCTACACAATCGTGATGGAGAACAGCAACTGGCTGTTGGCATTCGTGAGGCGGGCGGCCAAATGCAACAAGCTTTTGTGTCAATCTGGATCCGAGGAATGGCGCCAAAGCCGGGCTGCAGATTGAAATCATGGGAGCCAAGGCAATGATGAAGCCAGCGTCGTCTGCTGAGTATCCGAACTCTTTCTGGAGCATGTCGTTGCCAATCACTTCAAAAGGAAAGACGACACCCCAAATTGCTGCAATACCTGACAAGAACACGAAGACCTCAGCCGCTGGCTTTGACTCTTGTGTTCTACTCAATGGCTGCTTCACTTTCCTTACTCCATCCTTGCCCTTACGAGAAGCAGCCGCACCTATTGGTAGCGGCGCAAGAACGCTACAGCCAGCTGACTGGGGCAGTGGCAAGCTTGGGGACCTTCCGAACCAACCCCAGCTCTATGCTGGATGGCGTCTGATGCCGCTCTAGCATGGGGCGAACAGCTCGGGCAGTTGCAGTCCACTGAAACAAATAGCCAAAGAGTAGCGTAGAAAAGAAGGCAGCCACAACCAGCATTACCTTGGAACAATGGCTCAGGCACCAACATCGCACATTCCCGTGCATGATTATGCCTTCAGAAAGCTGCTGTGACGTGTACCTCGGTGCTTAGGAAGAGCGCTTGTTTCTGCACCAGTCTCACCGCCGTTGATATGGTTGCCGAGCCGCCGAGAACCAGAGGGAATCCAATACGCCAAGGCTGCGAAGAAGGGGACCAGACATGGGATAGGACATACTTCCTGAAAACCGAAAAACTCTCCAAATATGCTTACGTCTCAAACTGTCACTCCAAGCCACGAGCATGGACGCACACCTACTCTCATGGGCCACCCATAGTGCACTTGAGACTAATCCGTCTCGAGGGAAGCTTTGCTGCTGCTTCCTGTTCTGCCCTTGGGTTGCAAACAAAGCTTGGCTTGGATAAGCCAGCTGTAAGAACCCTCTGAAATCCTGAAGACCCCTGCACGGGTGCACATGCCGATTTGCCAACTCGCACTGTCCTGATGAGTTCCTTTGCCCCTCACTGCCTGGCCTCCCAGACGGATCGAAAGCACGATCGTGGTCATCGCACAATTCAAGTTTCTTCCTCGTGGCAGCCAGCTTTTCGATTAAAACCACCCAAACTGAGCTCTAACAAAGGAGAAGAAAGCAAGTTGCCCAATCCTATGCCGAAGTTGTCAATGTATGTTCGCTGTGCTACTGGTTCCGCATGTTCAAAATGAACCTAAAGAAGGGCAGGCTCGGGCTCGTGGTCTGTGCAACGACACGAGAGACCCTGTTGCAGCGCCAGTCCTTTGTAAAGATCGTAAGTCAAGATAGTCTGCACCATGAGCAAAACCTGCAGTCTTCAAATTCAGAACGGCTGATGCTTGATCGGATAGCACTGACTAGTAGACTTGCTCAACACATTACTGAGCATTGCTGGACACCACAGAAACCGAAATGGGAGTCACGCACGGCATTTCAGCCGAGTCGCATTCAGGCCAAACCAAAACAGAAGTCTGCCCAACAGCATCAGCGCCAGACTTCCCCATACATATCCGACTGTAGTGACGCTGGAGCCTCTGACAAACTAGGGAGAGAGAGAGAGAGAGACAGGCCTGCAGCCTAACAGGAATAACCTGGCTGGGTTGTTTAAACATAGTTCTTTTCTGGACGCTACCGCTCGCAGTGCCTTCAGCTAACATATGCAGCCAGGCGGGAGCGTTTCTCGCTGCTTTTTTCCATGAAGTTTCGTGACGGTCATGTCGCCAACATATTGTATGTTCACACCTTGGTGCCGACCCGGACAACCTGGAAATCTTGCTGTTTCAGGACGTCGGGAGGTCAATTTCTGTGCGTTTCTGCAGTTTTGTTGAACACAAACGGTTGTGGCGTCGAGAATAATCAAGCTGATACCGCCCAACCATTGCATCAGACTGTGTAACTAGGCAAAGATTCGGCGCTCTGGGACATCTGCGGACGAAAGCCGTGGGGCCGTTTCGGCGTGTCTGGCATGTCTGGGGATGTGCATTCTGAGTGCTTGGTGGACGTCCTTCCGCGCCGAACCCTGGGCACGCTGGAAGCAACTGGTGGACCGGCAGCCCAGCAAGGCTGTAACTCGAATAACAAGAACCGCGACACATTCTTGGAACAAATCAGTCAAGCACGATGTGCCTGAACACAGGGCCCCCTTCTTCTTCTCTTGAGCCCTACTTGCCTTTCTATCTTGCGGCCTGGTTTGCGGAATTCTGCTTAGTGACGCCGCGGCAACAAGCTTCGACAACCTTCATGTTTCCTCACAACTACGGTACGGGTGCAGCGACCATGCACGGCTAAGATCCGTCGCGCCTATGGCGGCCATAAAGCTTGCTGCTATTGCACTGCTTGTCCGCCCCACACGAGAGATCAGCAAGCCTCGAAAGACACATGTGCACAGCGCACAGACTCGCGATTCCGTGCAAGGCTGGACCATGCTGGACCCAAGCAAAGAGCCTTTGTGTTTCAGATAATAATAATACTAATAATGATAATAATATTAATAATACAATATTTATAATAAAGGTATACAATGTGTCATATATATATATATATATTTTTTTTAATTGATCATTTTGTACCGAGCCAAGCCACTGCCCGGAGAGCAAAGAACCCCTGGCCGCAGCTGAAGTTCAGCTGTTTACAGGGGGGTTTAGGGTTTAGGGTTTAGGGTTTAGGGTTCAGGGTTTAGGGTTTAGGGTTTAGGGTTTAGGGTTTAGGGTTTAGGGTTTAGGGTTTAGGGTTTAAGGTTTAGGGTTCAGGGTTCAGGGTTTAGGGTTTAGGGTTTAGGGTTACACACTGTTATGCTGGGAGTTCTCACAGTTTTCCGGCCGCGTCAGCGAAGCCGTAGAACCCACTACCTCAATTTGGCTACATCTTCCTTCGGTTGAGGTTAGAAGCGGGTTTGTCAGACAACCGAAAGACCTACGTCACAGAGCTGTCTCAATTTCATACCCTCGGCGCCTGTGAGCGAGCTAACCACGAACAGCGAGGCAAACTGGGAGTTGCTCAAGTGCATGCTATCCTTGGCACAGCTGGACAGTGCATCTCTAAACCCTAAACCCTAAACCCTAAACTCTAAACGCTAAACCCTAAACCCTAAACCCTAATTTCTGGCTTGTGCTGCCCAGTAGCAGAGATGGGGCCCTTGAAGCTCTGCACCAGGCCATCCTAAACAGGATCGGGGAGGGGTTGGGGCAGGCAGGGGCGGATACTTTGAAGCGTTCTGCAAGCAATCACTTGAGACCGGTGTCGTGGAAATAGGAACCTGGGATGAAGAGGCAAATGAGCGTCAGCAAGATGTACTTGTGCAAACCTCGCAAGATGCCGCAAGTATTTGGAAACTATTTAAGCCTGTAAGCATTTCACTTGTTTGCAACCAGCCTGTAAGCATTTCACTTGTTTGCAACTGTTGTGAAATTGTTGAGAACCGCCATGCCTTTCTAATCCTCGCTGTGTCTCATCAGAAGGCACTGTGCGCACCGGCTCAGGGCATGAGAGTGTGTGGCCTCGTCTTGGGTCGACAAAGTACTTGGCTACCCGTCTTCCGCAGCAGGCGCTGCATGGAAGGAGGAACGCAATCACCAAAAGCCTGGTAGCTTGCAAGCACACGCGGGAGATCCACAGACCTGATGCTTTGCACGATGCGAACTTGCCAGTCATGCAGCAGCGCCAATGCCCAACCACGCATACTCCCGTTCTGCAGCATGTGGCCGCGCCCTCACTATGCATGGCATCGTCAGCCCAATCTTGGAGTGAGAGCAAATTCTGGTGTAAGTTGATACAATGAGCGCTAAGTTAAGTGCGTATCCAATCTGCATTTGCTCAACTGAACAAGCAAACTGAACAAAACGAAAATTGCTGAAACTAATGACCTGCCGTGATCTTGCTTTGATGTTTGCTGGGCAGGCAATGGCTGTGGGTCGCGGCAGCGTTGTCCAGGCATTCCAAGTGACATCACTAAACTATACTGATCTTGAAACCCCGGCAAATATTACAATCTTTGCTGTTTCTAAGGAATGATAGTACCCAAAAAATAAATTCGCAAACATTATAATCTGTGTTGTTTCTTAAGAATTCTGGTACCCAAAAACTAAATCTTCCAAGCACCCCTAAGTAAACTCCGCGGCGGACTCCCCTAAACCCTAAACCCTAAACCCTAAACCCTAAACCCTAAACCCTAAACTCTAAACCCTAAACCCTAACCCTAAACCGCCCATGCCTTGTCTTGCTGGGTGACGAAGTCTTCTTTGGCTTGGCCGCGAAGACCTCGCACGATTTGGGCATGGGTGGCTTTGTCGTTTATGATTATGATTATGATGATTATTATTATTATTAATATTATTATGATTATTATGATTATGCTTATTCTTATTATTTGATGACAGCGTCAGCCGCATGTGGCCTCGTCATCGTCATCATCGAAAAGGGATGCGGCAGAGCCGCGTGTAGATTTTGGCGGACCGAAAAGTCTGTCCTCACCGCTCACTTCCTATGGTCGTCCCTTCCTACGGTCACCATCGTGCGCAAAGTTGAGAGGAAGCAAATAAACATTCTTGGGAGAAGAAGCTGCATAGTCAAAATAGACCAGCCGGAGACATGCTTAGAATTTCCATTCGGAATCCTTGACGACAAACCCAAACTTGCCCATGCAGCCTACAAACTATCCCACCAGCCATGTCTACCCTAAACCCTAAACTCTAAACCCTAGACCCTAAACCACATCTTACGAGCAGATGGATAGGGAGGCCTCTGGCGTCTCCGCCCTTTCAGTCGTTTTCGAGCTTTCTCGGATCTCGGATGTCCTGTGCATGTGAGCTGTCAGCAAACATGAATCCAGCGATTAAGAGTCATGTCTTGAACCTATGAAGGCGCATACTTTTGGCTTCGATCGGGCCTCTTCTTTTCCTCCTCACCCTCGGGCAACTGTTCTTGCCCTTTTTCATCTGACAGGTGAAGTTGCTCCTTGCTTTGTTGCTTCTCATGAGGAACATCTGGCTCTGGAGGGACTCTCTCCGGAGCTTGTGGTGATCTGTCTGTGCTCGTGCTGGACTCCTCATGAGTCGATGCTCCATTTTGCACCGCAGGAACGCCAGATACGCCAGTCGCTTCTGCACTTGACCTCCCGTGCCGTTCTTCTTCATGTTGTTCCACCTTCGGCCCTGAAATCAACTCTGCTGTGCTGCGCTCTTGAAAGGGGGATGCTTCTTGCTCGGCTGCTTCGGGCTCGTGCGTGGAGCATCGTCTGACGGCGCTGTCTGCTTGCACCTCCGGTTGATGCAAGCTTGCATCCCCGGGAGTCCACTCTGCCAGATCCTCTTGCTGTGATGTCGCCGCTTGGTGGCCGTTGCACCTCGGGCATTCCAAGACAGTCTCGGACATGGCAACATGCTTGCGTCGCAGGACTACTGCCGCCATCCTCCTGAAGGCCTACTTGACCAAAGGTTAAATTGATACAAGTAGCAGCAAGGGACAGGGTGAACGGCTGACACTTAAAACATCAGGCCTTTGAAGTACAAGTGTGGACGCTCATGCAAAGTTTGCACAAGAGAAACCCGAGGTGGATTGCACGTTCTTGCTCTCAACCGCCTATGACAACCCTAAATCCTAAACCCTAAACCCTGAACCCTAAACCCTAAACCCTAAACCCTAAACCGATCGGGCGCCATCCCCTCCGAGCTTCTTGGGTCCCATTGCACCTCACCGAGCCTCCAATCCTCCCCCCGTCTCTCCTTAAAGACACCGGCTTCGAGCGCCTGCTCGAGGGTCGTCTTCTCTGCATCCGCAAATGGAGTTATAGCTTTTGTGTCATCTATGACAAAACAAGATCTTTGATCTACGCTGCTTCATCCCAAAATGAGCTCCTTCGCGGAAGGAGTGTTTTTGCAGTCCGTATTTCCAAGATGAGCATTGTCCTTGCAACGGCCGCCATTGGTTGACGCGGGACTCGCGCGGGTCTACCGACGTGAGGACTTCGCACTTGCCTGCAAGACGAGAAGGATAAACGCAACCCGAGTTTGGTTTCTAAGCTGCTCCAAGCCACGGGTTTCGGCTAGCACCGTAGGACAGAAACGCGATTACGTAATCACTGTCACGAAGATTTTGCCTTTCGCCGTGCCATCGCGGATCTATCGCAGTGGGACATCTTCATGTTGTGCGGGCCACGGCTGTCAAAACTTGCCAAAAAGGACCTTCAGATCAACTGTCAACTTGCTCATATGCCAAGGCCCAGACTGGGGCGCATCTGACACTTGCCGACTGACCAGCAGGGGTGTGCCCAGATCATCGGGCAGGCAAGCCTACTGTTCTGCAGCAGCTGACGCACCAAGAGATTTGGTTGACATGGCACACAACGCTCGCTTTGAGCCCTTTTGCTCGTTGCATTCCCGCCTTGGAGCTTTCCAACGCTTCTCTTCCTCGCACGTTTCGCGAGCGAATCTAGCACCCGCGCCACCACGAGGCCGTGATGCGATGTGACACAATGTGACGACGAGACGACAACCGAAACTGTGCTGCCGGGAATTGTCTCTGGCACATGTTGCACGAAGTATGCGCCAAGCTTTCCGTGAACTGGGTGGCCCAGCGCTCGCGCTCTTCTCGCAGCTGCTCTCGCAGGAGATGGAGTTCTTCATCTCCTGCCTCACACATGGTGCTCACATGTTACCCAACATCACTTCGCATACCCAACATTCTGGCGGCCTGCTGTGTGTGCAGCTGTTCCCGCAGATCGTCTGACACGGTCCTCATCTGTTCCGGCCATGCTTCAGGTCAACACGAACCATCGCTGCTCCCTGAGGGCAAGACCGCTCCGTGTGGATCTGCTGCTGGCATGACCGAACTTCGGCACGAAGCCTGCGCACAGCGGGCGAAAAGGATGTCACCATACGTGGAGCCAGAAATAGCTGCCACATGCTACGTGGATCCAGCTGCACTCTGGGCCAATTCTGAGTCCGTAATCAGTCGCAACGAGGGGTCTGGCCTGTCGAGCTCTATGCTCTGCTGCTTCACCTGCCATTTGGGCCGTTGCTGAGGTGACCAGGCTAAGGTGATTCCTCTGATCCTCTGGGAACCTCGTCCTGCAGTAACTTCTCCGCAGCCGGCGCATCTGTCGTTTCTTCTGCCTCTGGGACAGACAATCCGTGTCAAGACACACCGGTGGGGCCAGGACTCCTACTGGAACTTGTATGACATATCCGAGCTGCCACAGACCTCCCTCACTAACATCATGCAGCATGCACGACTGGTCTGGTCCATCACTTGGATTCCCGCCTTGGAGCTTTCCAACGCTTCTCTTCCTCGCACGTTTCGCGAGCGAATCTAGCACCCGCGCCACCACGAGGCCGTGATGCGATGTGACACAATGTGACGACGAGACCACAACCGAAACTGTGCTGCCGGGAATTGTCTCTGGCACATGTTGCACGAAGTATGCACCAAGCTTTCCGTGAACTGGGTGGCCCAGCGCTCGCGCTCTTCTCGCAGCTGCTCTCGCAGGAGATGGAGTTCTTCATCTCCTGCCTCACACATGGTGCTCACATGTTACCCAACATCACTTCGCATACCCAACATTCTGGCGGCCTGCTGCGTGTGCAGCTGTTCCCGCAGATCGTCTGACACGGTCCTCATCTGTTCCAGCCATGCTTCAGGTCAACACGAACCATCGCTGCTCCCTGAGGGCAAGACCGCTCCGTGTGGATCTGCTGCTGGCATGACCGAACTTCGGCACGAAGCCTGCGCACAGCGGGCGAAAAGGATGTCACCATACGTGGAGCCAGAAATAGCTGCCACATGCTACGTGGATCCAGCTGCACTCTGGGCCAATTCTGAGTCCGTAATCAGCTGCCTTCCCTGATCCTCGCAACGAGGGGTCTGGCCTGTCGAGCTCTATGCTCTGCTGCTTCACCTGCCATTTGGGCCGTTGCTGAGGTGACCAGGCTAAGGTGATTCCTCTGATCCTCTGGGAACCTCGTCCTGCAGTAACTTCTCCGCAGCCGGCGCATCTGTCGTTTCTTCTGCCTCTGGGACAGACAATCCGTGTCAAGACGCATCGGTGGGGCCAGGACGCCTACTGGAACTTGTATCATATCCGAGCTGCCACAGACCTCCCTCACTAGCATCATGCAGCATGCACGACGGGTCTGGTCCATCACTTGCATTCCCGCCTTGGAGCTTTCCAACGCTTCTCTTCCTCGCACGTTTCGCGAGCGAATCTAGCACCCGCGCCACCACGAGGCCGTGATGCGATGTGATACAATGTGACGACGAGACCACAACCGAAACTGTGCTGCCGGGAATTGTCTCTGGCACATGTTGCACGAAGTATGCACCAAGCTTTCCGTGAACTGGGTGGCCCAGCGCTCGCGCTCTTCTCGCAGCTGCTCTCGCAGGAGATGGAGTTCTTCATCTCCTGCCTCACACATGGTGCTCACATGTTACCCAACATCACTTCGCATACCCAACATTCTGGCGGCCTGCTGCGTGTGCAGCTGTTCCCGCAGATCGTCTGACACGGTCCTCATCTGTTCCAGCCATGATTTAGGTCAACACGAACCATCGCTGCTCCCTGAGGGCAAGACCGCTCCGTGTGGATCTGCTGCTGGCATGACCGAACTTCGGCACGAAGCCTGCGCACAGCGGGCGAAAAGGATGTCACCATACGTGGAGCCAGAAATAGCTGCCACATGCTACGTGGATCCAGCTGCACAGCTGGGCCAATTCTGAGTCCGTAATCAGCTGCCTTCCCTGATCCTCGCAACGAGGGGTCTGGCCTGTCGAGCTCTATGCTCTGCTGCTTCACCTGCCATTTGGGGTGACCAGGCTAAGGTGATTCCTCTGATCCTCTGGGAACCTCGTCCTGCAGTAACTTCTCCGCAGCCGGCGCATCTGTCGTTTCTTCTGCCTCTGGGACAGACAATCCGTGTCAAGACGCATCGGTGGGGCCAGGATGCCTACTGGAACTTGTATGACATATCCGAGCTGCAACAAGCCTCCCTCACTAACATCATGCAGCATGCACGACTGGTCTGGTCCATCACTTGGATTCCCGCCTTGGAGCTTTCCAACGCTTCTCTTCCTTGCACGTTTCGCGAGCGAATCTAGCACCCGCGCCACCACGAGGCCGTGATGCGATGTGACACAATGTGACGACGAGACGACAACCGAAACTGTGCTGCCGGGAATTGTCTCTGGCACATGTTGCACGAAGGTATGCGCCAAGCTTTCCGTGAACTGGGTGGCCCAGCGCTCGCGCTCTTCTCGCAGCTGCTCTCGCAGGAGATGGAGTTCTTCATCTCCTGCCTCACACATGGTGCTCACATGTTACCCAACATCACTTCGCATACCCAACATTCTGGCGGCCTGCTGTGTGTGCAGCTGTTCCCGCAGATCGTCTGACACGGTCCTCATCTGTTCCAGCCATGCTTCAGGTCAACACGAACCATCGCTGCTCCCTGAGGGCAAGACCGCTCCGTGTGGATCTGCTGCTGGCATGACCGAACTTCGGCACGAAGCCTGCGCACAGCGGGCGAAAAGGATGTCACCATACGTGGAGCCAGAAATAGCTGCTACATGCTACGTGGATCCAGCTGCACAGCTGGGCCAATTCTGCTTCCCGGATCCTCGCAACGAGGGGTCTGGCCTGTCGAGCTCTATGCTCTGCTGCTTCACCTGCCATTTGGGCCGTTGCTGAGGTGACCAGGCTGAGGTGATTCCTCTGATCCTCTGGGAACCTCGTCCTGCAGTAACTTCTCCGCAGCCGGCGCCGCCTGACGGCACAAGACGGAACCTCATTAGGATGTGATGAAGTTAAGCACATAAGACAAGCTCGATGCCTTCATGCCAGATGCAGACCTTGGGCCACGGAAGGCGTATTGAAATTCTGACAGGGCCAAAGGGACGTGACCGAGGCCCTGCGGCGACTTTGCGGCAACTTGAATCCGTGGGCAATCTCGAGGGTATGGCTCAGTCCCGCTTGGATCTGCACTTGGCTTGCGAAAGGCGTCTTCAATCTTTCCAGTCTCGTACGCATTCATTTCTTGTGTGAGGTCATTTCCTTCGGACTCCGGCTGCAAGTTGCAAAGGGTTGCAAGCCTTAGGCATCTGTGGTTGTCCTGTTGTGGCCGCTTCAGGACGTGCACGTGCTGTGCAAACCCTAAACCCTAAACCCTAAACCCTAAACCCTAAACCCTAAACCCTAAACCCTAAACCCTAAACCCTAAACCCTAAACCCTAGACCGGTCTCTGGGACTTGGGCCCCAGGTCTGGCAAAGCAGTCGAACCTCAGACATCCCGTCACAAGCGACACGCGAAGCTCTGCTCATGTGAACAACACACAGGCTTACGAAAATCAGAGGGCCCCTTATACAGACCCCCCAAGTAGTAGGGTTCCCTTTTTATAATCAAACCCCAGTAGGGCACCCTAACTTCGGAAACCCGCAAGTTATAGGGTTCCCTTTTAATCAAACCCCAGTAGGGTGCCCTTACTTTCGGAAACCCCCCAAGTTCACCTACAAGAGGGCATCTCACCCAAAGGCAGAGGTCCACATCAAGGGAGCCGGCCCAGCTCTTCAAGCGTCTTCGATTCCACGGCCTGCTTTAGGGTTTAGGGCTTAGGGTTCGGGTTCAGGGTTTAGGGTTTAGGGTTTAGGGTTTAGGGTTTAGGGTTTAGGGTTTAGGGTTTAGGGTTTAGGGTTTAGGGTTTAGGGTTTAGGGTTTAGGGTTTAGGTTAGGGTTTAGGTTTAGGGTTTAGGGTTTCGGGTTTAGGGTTAGGGTTTGGGTTTAGGGTTAGGTTAGGGTTTAGGGTTTTTAGGGGTTTAGGGTTTTGGTTAGGGTTAGGTTTAGGGTTTAGGGTTTAGGGTTTAGGGTTAGGGTTTAGGGTTTAGGGTTTAGGGTGTAGGTTTAGGGTTTAGGGTTTAGGGTTTAGGGTTTAGGGTTTAGGGTTTAGGGTTTAGGGTTTAGGGTTTAGGGTTTAGGGTTTAGGGTTTAGGGTTTAGGGTTTAGGGTTTAGGGTTTAGGGTTCCTTTTTGCCAGGGGCATGCTTGCGCACAGGTGACTCAGGAAAACCAGACTGCGCACTTGAATCGGTCTCATTTGTGCTCAATCTTCTCGATCGTTTTCCATCGCCCCCCCCCCCCCCAGATTATGTTGTTCGCCTGAGATGTCTATCCCCCAAAGCAGTGTGCCAACATTTGGGGCTTAGGGTTCAGGCGCTTTAGGGTTTCCCATCCATAAATACCTACACTGTAGGCTCGCAGCCTCTCCCTGCAACGCCAGTTCGTGTGGGGTGGGGATGTGCGAAACATGCCTGTGCTGTTTCATCTGCTGCTGGATTCTGCCTTCGGATTTTTCTGGAACCGGATTCCAGACTTTGAGAAATGGCTCAGGGATCCGTACTCTTCCATACCCAACTAAGTCGTATGGAGTGGTTCGGTGAGAAAAGGTGTTGGGGAAACAAAGGTTTTGGGGAAACGCCTTGAAGTCGCTTGGAAACCCGACAGCCTGAATTGAAGGTTTAAAGAATAGGTGGTTTCTCGAAGACAAGCCTCCACATTGCCTCAAGGCTTCGAGAGACAGTGCTCTGCATATCACTGGGGTCTCATGATCCAGTGAAATGTTCGTAAAGATGATACGGGAAGAGCGCAGCCAACCACAGCACAGCACCGGGATCTGGCGTTTCCTAGCGAACTGTACCAATTGCATAGTGGCATGGTGGCCTCCCAGTCGATGTCCAACGGGGTCGGCCCAGACTCAGTCCACGAAAGGGCATGGACCTCGTGCACAGAACTGCGCTTTCATGTCGAGGCGGAACATTCTTTAAACAACATGTCGTCACCCAACTGGATGTGAGAGCGCTGTGCATTCAGTGCTCGGCAGATTGCAGCTGCTGCCTTTGCTGCGGGATGTGACGCCCACCCGAAGGAATGTGCTTTATGTGAATCATTGAGCTGCGCATTGCTCATGTTCTCTGAGCTTCCGGGCTCGAGAACTCGACCACACTGGCGGCATGCCGCCCGAAGGCGCTGGGAGAGCCCCTCCAGGAAGGCAAAAGCAGGGGCCCACAAAACCACATAAACATGAGGATCCTACAAACCGGGCTATTTGGAATCCCGCTTAAACCCCAATAGTCGGATTCTTGTGTTTATGTGGGGTTTTTGGGGCCCCTAAAAAGCAAGACAGACTTGAGGGTCAGAATCTCGTTGCAGTTGCCATATTGCAGGCTGGCCGTATTCGTGCACCATTGATTTTGTTTCACGGATTGTGGTACAATGCACAGACTTGCCTGCACTTGATTTCTAAAATTGCATGATTATGTCGGTATATATTGAATATTCTACTATAACATATATTGTACATCAAAGACCATGTGCATTGTGTGTATATATATATGCACATATTGTATACATTGGACCATATGTTTTATATTACGTAATGTACACCATAAAAATTTGGACCAGTGCTCGTGAACTCTTCTATAACAGCAATGTACGTCTCTGACTTGCACGGTTCGCCCGAGAATTGCGAGGAGGTGTGAGAAAAGCGCAAAGTCCGCGCAAGTGGAAACCTTGACTGAGTGAGGCTCCTCCACTGCAACCAATGCCCCCGGACTTGTCGGTAGACTGCTGGCCACAGAGACCTGGCTACTTTGCAAGTACGCCGCCGCATCGGCAAGAAGCAGCTCTGAACCCTTTACTTGGAGGTTTCCGAAGTTAGGGGTACCTTATTGGGATCCTGAGTCTCAGGGAATCCTACTATTGAGAGTCTGTATAAGGGGTCCCCTATTCTCAGTAACTCCCACTCTTGCAGGCTCTCTGAGTTCTAGGCGTATGCCACGGCAAGCACACCTCTGCTCACAGCAACGGCCTCCAAGCACACATCTGAAGTGATGCTGGCTTCGCCTATGGTGTACTTGCTGAACCTAACGAGCCCTTCAGAAGCTCTGCCACACAGATTCGTGCTCACATATATGGGGAGGTTCCTAGGTGGAATCTTACATAATCTTGCAATGGCAGTGGAGAACGGCCCATGTCTACCAAGGGCCACCTACCGTCTGATTGGGAACATTGAGAAACATAGGAGCTTTGTCGACCCGGCGGCGCATCCGTCTCGTTTTCGTGATATTGGCCACATTCGTTGAGATCGACTCGTTTCAATGCACGTGTAGAACGGCGAGCGGACGTCGAACATTCAAACTTGTGCTTGGGCGACCAGACATGACAGCAAATAACGTCTGCACATGTTCTCAGTGCCATGTACCCTAAACCCTAAACCCTAAACCCCAAACACGAAACCCTGAAACCTAAACCCTAAACCCTAAACCCTAAACCCTAAACCCTAAACCCTGAACCCTGAACCCTGCACTCCACTGTGGCCTCGGAGCCGCGCATGCCTGCCAGCGTTGCCAGCTGCTGCCTCTGGAAGAATTCCGGAACGAAAGAACTGAAAGAGCTCGCGGAGACTCTCCAGAGAGCCCGATGCCCCTTAGTTTAGAGTTAGAATTACATAGGGATCCTTGTTGATTTTTTTTAAGGAATACTCCTTAGCTAAGGGGTATTGGGCTCCCAAAACCCTAAGCCCTAAGCCCTAAGCCCTAAGCCCTAAACCCTAAACCCAAGGGGTATTGGGCTCTGTGAGTCTCCTGAGGACGAAGCCTTAGCGTAGTCACCGCACTGTTCTGGTCAGCCAGCCGAGCCTTTCGCCAAGGGCATTGCCGGGGGTAATGGAGGGTCTTCGTCTTAGGGAGGCTTCGGGGTTTAGGGTTTAGGGTTTAGGGTTTAGGGTTTAGGGTTTAGGGTTTAGGGTTTAGGGTTTAGGGTTCAATTGCCGCTGCCCGCTGTGCCTCTGCCGCTGAGAGTGAGGCCGCGCTGCCGGCGGCCGCAGCGGCGGTGCACTCTGCCTAAATAGCGCATGGACATGCTCAGCGTGTTGCTTGGACCGAGCCTGAACAAAAGATGCAGTAACTGGCATGTTATCAAACCAGGCCCTTTTTTTGGAAGCTTCCCTGGTTTTTGAGCGCACTGGATGTGCCAATGAGTTGAACCAATTTTGTTTGGATGTACAACTGTGTGCTGTTTCGGGCACATCATTTTTGGTGCTGTGCAAAGGTGCAGCAAAAATCGAAACAAATGGCTACTCAACTGCCTTAAGTACGGCTCGCTGAGCGTCCTTTCTTGCAAATGTCCTCCTTCACAGAGACCAGGACCAAACGTGTGAACGACCCAGGGGACAACAAGAAAAAACAACACTGACAACAGTCGTTCCACCTAATGATAGAGCAAAGAGCACACTCGGAAACATGTAAAAGGGTGGGAGGGACGGGAAAAGACTCACTCTCCGCTTGCTCAGACCGAGTCTGAGCCAAAATGGCATACGGATAACATGATCTAGACACGCATGTAATCCGCATGTAAGTATGTTAACGGTGTCTGATTTGAACCCCGGGGCCCTTTAATACCTTTTAAAACAAGGTCGAGGCGCCGTCATTACACAAAGAGTCGTTCCACTCGGGCGAATGGTGAAGACATGTTCACTTAAAAACTCAACACATCGTGTGTTGAGATAGCCCTGTCACGGTCATTTTAACGTACCTGCGCACCAACGACCAAGAATTGGGGCACTGTCGGGCTAATGGGTAGCGCAATGTGCGACCATACCGCGGGCATGGAACACGGACCGACGTTGGACTTCATCGTCCGATCCCTACAGACTGCATCACCTAGATGGAAAGTCCGAGAGGTGTCTCAAGAACATGGAGGCTTGGTGCCCCGGTCCTCTGCGACACCGATGTTTGGCTTTGATGGCAGACTACTTCCAACTCGCGAGGCACCGATCGCTGACATGCTACCGGTCTGTCCAGTGACTTTGCGCCCGTGTCGTTCTTTTTGCGCCGGATGCCGGTTGGCCTCTCTGTAGTGTCCCAGAAGCAGTCAGGCACATCTTGTTGCCACGGTGTTGCCGGATCGCCCGCCATAGCGCCGCAGGAGGTAGCGTCGCTGCTGTCACCGGCATTGCGTTCTCCAGCTGCTGGCATCGGCTGGGTTGCACGCGCATGGGCCGCATCGATGAACTTTTGCGGCGGGCAGAGAAC
The DNA here is from genome assembly GCA_905221605.1 of Symbiodinium natans. Classification (NCBI taxonomy): domain Eukaryota; class Dinophyceae; order Suessiales; family Symbiodiniaceae; genus Symbiodinium; species Symbiodinium natans. Next base: position 22,241 of record CAJNDS010002305.1, read on the forward strand.
TGTCCGGGCGCATGGTCGCAAAGGCAGTTGTAGGCGACGGCTGCGTTGGTGGATGCGTCTCAAGCGACGAGGAGGTCGGCGGCATCGACCTGATTGCTTGCACCGGCGGACACCGGCAATCTCGATCTCAATCCGGTTCTTGTCCTCGCCTGGCTGAGGCGACGCGGAGCTCGAAGCCAGCCCGGTTGCAGTAGCGGTCGTCTCCGGTAGATGTGACATAGGGCTGAGGCGCGTGTCCCTGTTCCGAGGTCGTCCGTCATGGGACTGACCTGGACCAGGAGTTGCAAAGAGTATCTACCGAATTTGTCCTGGGCGGCAGAATCAAGGTCGAAGCCGAGCTTGGGGGAACTTGCTTGTGCCCAGTGTCATCACTTTGTTGCGAGGAGACGCGGGAGGGCCCCGAGCTGGATATTGATAGTGTTGGAGAGGCTCCGTCGCCTCGGTGTAGAGGATGTTGCCAATCGAGGTGAATGTTGGGTCGAAACCAATCTGTGTCTGAATATGTCCGGACCGACTGCTCAACACACGGCGGAAGCGTCCCGGCGTTGTAGGCTGCGTGATAGGTTGTGCACGTAGGATAGAAGTCGAAAATGAAGCTCTTTGCCCGACACGCGCTGGCACGCTGTTCGTGCCTGTACATGATTGCCTTGCTAGCATTGGCTTTGTCTGATTCAGGGCGATGGTCCGCCAGAGTGCGCTGTAAGCTAAGGGCCAACATGCGAGCGCCGTTGTACAAGCCGCCCAAGTGGCCTCAGCGAAGGTCCACTGGCGCAGCTTCGGGCAAACAGCTGCTGCTCTCGGACAGTGTCCCCGCCAGAACATCCGGCATGCCTGGGCAGATCTCATCTTTCATTTCTGCGGGGTATTGTTTGTGCAGTTCTTGCCGTTTCGAAGCTTCGACGTATCCGGGTAGTCGCGCAAGAGGATCAAATTCCAGCGGCGTCGCCAGTTGTCCGCTGAATGGCAAGCAGTCGAGTGACAGCGATAAGCCGGATGGCAAGTCTCCGCTCGTCAGAGAACGTACTGCTGCCAAGGGAATGATTCACTCTCCGTTTGCTCAGACCGAATCTGAGTCAAAATGTTATACGGATAACATGATCTAGACATGCATATAAGCCACACGCAAGTGTGTTAAGCGCGGCGTTATCATTACGCACACAAGTGTTTCACAACAAGACGGTGCCCCAGCGGGACGACATGATTGGACTGATGTACAGTACATGCAAGGAGTGCCTGGCACGGAACGGACTGAGCTTTGCACGCGCTGCTGACTGTCAAGGGCCATTGCGAGCTGCTCCTGGCAACGCACACACTATCTACTTTTCTCCGTGGGGCATGGGAAGTCAAGCACATTGTTGCACCTGTTTCACAAAAAAACTTCGCTCTTGCGCGAGTTTTCGTTTTTCTCAGAAACTGGACACCGTGCATGGGGCCAGTGCCGCACTGGTGCCGCCTGCATTGAGCGCTGCTCCAGACGAAGCTGATGTGCCTCTTTGAGGGTTTAGGGTTTTAGGGTTTAGGGTTTTAGGGTTTTAGGGTTTAGGGTTTAGGGTTTAGGGTTTAGGGTTTAGGGTTTAGGGTTTAGGGTTTAGGGTTTAGGGTTTAGGGTTTAGGGTTTAGGGTTTAGGGTTTAGGGTTTAGGGTTTAGGTTCTAGGGTTTAGGGTTTAGGGTTTAGGGTTTAGGGTTTAGGGTTTAGGGTTTAGGGTTTAGGGTTTAGGGTTTAGGGTTTAGGGTTTAGGGTTTAGGGTTTAGGGTTTAGGGTTTAGGGTTTAGGGTTTAGGGTTTAGGAAAAGAGCATAAGAGTTTCCTCTTGTGCACCGCTGAATCCCCTGGCTTCCAGCAATGCATGCCATACAAAGGGGCCTCAGGGCTGGCTCCGATCCGATGCTCTTGCTACTTGCTGCTTGCTTCTTTATCTTGTTGGGGGCTGTCGCCGCAACATGGACCCAAAGGGCATGGCTTTTCCAAGCCTTTCTTGGCTTTTCCAGGGGTTTCTTGACTGCTAAGTACCACCAACGCGATAAGCTGGCAAACCAGAGCTGCTGATTCACGCGCCAGTTCGCGAGGCTTAAAACTAGAAACCCAATCGCACGTGCAACTGCTTAGTCTTTCGTTCCTGTCCACCTCGGTGTCTGGCAATCGCATGTCACTTGCATGTAAGTTCAGTGCCTCTGCCGACATGTTGCGAAGCTCAGCTTCCACAGCTCTCTTCGCAGCGTCCAGCTCCCACTCCCTGCCAGGGACTGCTTGGGGACTGTCCGGGCCATCGTTCAGTCTTTGAATTATTTGATGATCATTGTGCCCTGCTTTGTGCAGCTGGTGGGTACGTGTGACGGCACATGCCGCCACCTCATTTGCCGCTCGCCATCCGCCCGCAGCTGCTCACGCAACTGCTGCCTGCCGTGGGACATCAACAGACGGATGCTCATGACCAACAGGGACGACCAGACTGTCACAGTCAAGGTATACCCAAAGAGCCCAATACCCCTTAATTAAGGAATATTCCTTAAATCATAATAAGGATCCCTTTTTTGTTTAAGCTATCTTCCTTAATTAAGGGGTATTGGGCTCTCTGGGAAACGCTTCAACACGCAAAGGTGGCTACCAAGCCCAAAGTGCCCCCAAAGTTTCCAAAGCATCCCAAGCTGCTCCCCAAAGAGGCGCCGAGATGCACAGGCGCACCAAGCTTTCCCCAAACCCTAAACCCTAAACCCTAAACCCTAAACCCCAAACCCTAAACCCTAAACCCTAAACCCTAAACCAAGCTTTCAGCGAAGCGGCTGGGCGTCGGCCAGCTGTGAGTGCTGCGTCCGCATGGCCTCCCGGAGTTGGTCCTGGATGATGGCATGGCATGAAGTTGCTGCAAGCTTTGTTGAAGGCACAGGGTTTACGGTTTAGGGTTTTTCTTGGGGGGGTTTAGGGTTTAGGGTTTAGGGTTTAGGGTTTGGGGTTTAGGGTTTGGGGTTTAGGGTTTAGGGTTTAGGTTTTAGGGTTTAGGGTTTAGGGTTTAGGGTTTAGGGTTTAGGGTTTAGGGTTTGGTTTCAAAACCCTGTGAGTTTGAGACAGAATGTTGGGATCTCTGCGCTGTGGCCTCTTGCAATGTGCCCCGGCGCCTGATGTAGCCTTGATGAGCGAAGCTGCTCCTCCAGCAAGGACACCTGGGTCGGATGTTGTGTTGGCTTATCATGGTCTATCGGCTGCACACACACACACACACACGGCTCACAGCAAAACCGCTGCGAAAGACATTTTTCAGCTGCTGAGAGCTGCAGGTTCCATGGGTGCGAACGTCGCAAAGTCCGCAAAAGCAGCCTCGGCGACGCCTTCGTCCTTCGGCTGTTTCTCCTGCTTCGCGTGCACCTGCACTTCCGGCTGGAGGTCGTCGTTTGGGTCTTCGCCCAGGATTCGAAAGCGCTCCACCTCTGCTGCGAGACGGACAGCAGAGGGACGCTTAGCAGGTTCTCTGGCCAGCAAACGAGGAAGCCAACGGAGCAGTGCTGGAGCGTAGCAACTGGCAGCATCTGCGGGCAATCGGTAGCTGGCTGTGATGTTCGCGCAAGTGGACTCCATGGGAAATGGATGCTGTGCTGTCATCGTCGCGAACAGAATGCAGCCCAAAGCAAAGATGTCCACCTTGGGTCCAATCTTCCATCTCAGGTACACGTCTGCCAATTCGGGCGCTCTATACATAGGCGTGCAGCGGCCATGAATAAACTCCTGTGCATCAAGCAGCAGCTTCTTGTCCGCACCATCTAGGTCGAAGGACCTCTCACTAGCAGAGCCAAAATCACCCAACTTCCACAAATTGTCTGAACCGAGGAGAACGTTCTCACTTTTTACGTCGTAGTGGATCAGTCCCAAGCGGCTTAAATAGGCAAGAGCCTGAGCAAGAGCTCCAAGAACTTCCACAATGACATCCTCTCGAAGGCAGGGGCAGCAGTTCTGAAATGGATGTTCACCCTTGGGCGCCGCAGCTATCACCTTCTCAATTTGTGCCAGTAGTGTGCCACCAGTGCACAACTCAAACAAGTAGACTGCTTCGCTGGTGTTGCCATTCTTCGTGATCTCGGCCCCCAGAAACCGCACAACATGTGGGTGGTCGCAAAGGCTGTTTAACAAGTCGATCTCCATGTTTGCCTTCTCCAAGGTGTCCTTGTCTTGAAGTAGAACTCTGCGAATGGCCAGCTTCTCGCCCGTCTCTGCATCAAAGCCGGCGTAGACGTAAGCGAAGCCTCCATCGGCAAGCAGCCGCTCCTGGTGCACCCTTCGGCCTGCAATGATGGAAGAGGGCTGCGCCGCGTCCTTCACAGCTTGCGCCGCGCCAAGTAGCCACTGCATTTTTGGCCCTACGTCATGATCTACGACCCTTTAAGAACGACGACGGGTTCACAATGGTTCATACTACAATGCCCATGCTTGCTGATGTCACGGTGAAGTACGCCTCTTTGCTAGTCACCTGCCACCTGCCCAGGAACAAGCTTCACGCAACACTGCATTCGCATTCAAGCAGATTCATGCAGTCAGAATGAGCCAGAAGCTGTGGATGGAAGAGCACGGGCACTGCTTCATGAAAACGATGCTTTCTGAAATTATGGAGAGCTTGCCCCTGCGTGGAGCAGGCTCCTGGGGCCCCACACCCGTCGTTCCAGCTTCTGTCGCTCTGCCTATGAGACGAGCCCCACAATTGCGACATGAGAGCACGTTCAGACTGCAACTGCCAGAGCCACACCTGCCAACCCTCCGGCGTGGCTTCTGCTCTGACCTCAGCAATTCAAGTCTTCAAGTCCTTCAAGTAGCATCTCTCAGGGTGACATGACAAACGGAGACTCCCAAGCCCGTTTCCAGGTCACGCATGGCCGCCATCAGCTCGCCCACTGACACGCTCGCCAGTGGCACCTTTTCTCTACCAAACCCAAAAGAAGCCGCTAGTGTACCCGATGCATGTCAGTCTGCACCTGGGGACAGGGCCCCAGACAAGCCCAACGTTGCGCTGCTGAGTCTGTCAGCCTCTGCGCAAAGAGATGTGGCCACCAGGACTTGGCAGATCCAAACACCCGACGGGGCGAGGCTGGCGCATCGCTCTTGGGAAGCGGATCTGTTCGCACAGTCGGCATGTGTCCTGGCTAGCCAGTGCGATGCTGCGGTTTCTTTCAGCAGGTTGCCCCTGGATTGCCATGTCCTGCAGCACTGAAACCTGCCTTCGCCATTTCGGCAACCCTGGGCGGGTGACAGAATTCCGTGCTGAGTGCAAGCACTCATCATGATTCATGTCACTCCATGTCTCATCTGTCTGGTGCTAATATGAGAGGCGCGGCTGATCCTGTGCAGTTGGCATTCGTGTGAGGCCAGGCCTTGGCAAGTTCAAACTTTGAGCATTCTGACAAAACGATACGAGACGCCACCCGACTGGCTTGCTGGATTCCTACATATTCCTATGAGGTCCGAGATCCATGGCACGAATGGGAGAGCTCCGAGGTACGCATAGGGCCTCGGTGCACTGCACTAGACGCAACATCTGCGACAGGCTGGAGCAACATGTGCGACGATGCATCTCAGAAAACCCTAAACCCTCAACCCTAAACCCTAAACTGCAGCAGCGGATGCTACTCTTGCCCGACCTGAAAGCTGTTGTTGCTCAGCATCCCACGTGCTACCGCTCTCCTGCACTGCACTCCAGTACCTGGAAGATGTCACATGCCCCGCTTCACTTTGAGTCAAACTTGTGCGAACAGGTTGGCAATCAGCAGCACAACAAAATCACTTTCATGTAGTTGTTGTACGTTTTGATACAGTAGCAGCTCCAACATCTGTCACATGGTTCTTGTGTCGTCGGGCAGTGCAGGCTCGACTGCTCGGTTGGCACTGTCGGATGATTTCGGCAGATGGATGCCCATTGTGAAGACCTTTGAGGTCTTTACTTGCGCACAAACATGCCCCAAACTGCACAGTTCTGACGGCAGGTGCTGTGGGCTGAGGTTTCGTCCAGGTCCAGGCTCGGGTGCCGGGCAAGGCGGGCAAGGCCTGAAATGCCGACATTTCAAGACACTCTGTCCGACTCTATCCAGCATTGGCACGATCACGTGCCTTGGCGGGCTTGTCAAGGGCGCTGGATGAGCTAGAAGGACTGGATCCTGCAAAGGATCTGGCTTATAAGGCAGGTCTCGTGTGGTCTGCGAATGAGCAACGGCGGAGCTCCTTTGCTCCTTTCGATGCGCCACTGGCAAGACTTCCCTGCGTGTGGTCTCCGTACGTGACACAGCTGCAGCAGTCTGCGGGCCTTGTCTTCGTCGCCCTCTGCAAAAGGCCTCGCACACGTGAACTCGCCCTTCATGACATAAAAGCCGCGTTTGGGGCGGAGATGGGCGTTCACGTGTGATGAACACAGACTCATGAGGGCGCGGCATCATTCCAATAGCTCCAGGAGGCAGCGAGGCGGCTGCAAGCCTACACAATATGTTGGTGAGGGACGTCCGGTGTTGGGCACAAGGTCTGGATCGTCTTCCGGGTGCATGTTCCTCATTTCTGCGAGTTTCCCCTTGCCTGGCCATCCGCTCCTTGACCGAGAGTGGTTTTGCGTCCTGTCGCAGAATCGCAATATCTACAGGAAGCCTTTCGGCATACTGACTGGTCGATAGGAGCTGAAAGTGGGAAAGATCCGAAGGAAGGGTCTGAAAGACAATGCATGGAACAGCGGGTTCATAGCTGAGACTGAAACAATCGAATGACGTTACCATGAAATGGGCTGCGAAAGCAAAGATGCTGTCCATGCGCGCACGTGCATATAATGACCCGTGACTTGCATCCCAGGAGTACTTGGAAGTTCATGGTACTTATTAACCAATTGTAACTGTACTTATAGCCCACTTATAAGCCCCTTAAGTGCCCTTTTCCTGAACTGTCAGCGATACCATGGAAATACCGAGGCCTATTGCGGTGCGGCTTAAGCTACGCCTCAAGCGATGTTCAGCTGAGACTGCCCAAAAAAACTGAGCAAAGGTCACATCGTAGATGGCCGACTTACAACAAGGAAGTGAAGCCAGAAAAACCCTAAACCCTAAACCCTAAACAAGCACAACTGACGTACCCAGCAAAGACCGAACCTGACCGACATGGGAGGCGTGTGGGGACCGCATTTCTTCAGAAGTACTTATTCCTCCATACTCTCCTCCAGCTTCCTTCTACAAAATCAGCAGGGGGCTGGAAGAGTTTGACTTCCGACCTGCCCCGAACGCCCACACACATAATTGAGCTTACTATTCTGCCCTGTCCCCAAATTGAACAGATTCTGCGACGCGATGCACGAAGTTTGCGACCCCACAGACTACTGCAGCTACTGCATCTAAAGCCTTTTCAGCTGCACTTGCGCGCTGAAACCGTGCATGTTGCAAGACTGTGTAAGTCAACACGCTTTTACATTTTTGACTCACAGACTGAGAAGGATTCCAAGTCATGTTCCCAACTCCTCACCTAGTTTTGTCATTGTAATTGCAGAATTGCACAAGGCGTGGAGGATGTACTTCCATGATGCCACATCAGCGTCCTGGCTGACATCGACTGGGCGTTCGGCTTCGGTGACACCTTCTGCGACGACCTGCACTCACGCGATCACCCCAGGAGACTCTTGTGGAGACTCTCGCTTTGCGAGCTTTGTAAACGAAGTCTGACCACCGTCTGCATCTTTTGCCCCTCTGTAACCAGATGCTAGCCTCCAGCAGCAGGACGGAATCATCACCTGAGCACATGCTCCCAGTCATCTGGGCAAAAGACAGCACCTGACTGCACTGCAAGATTGACATAAGGGCGGCGCTTGAGTGGAGAGAGCTCGTCTGGGCGCCTCCACTGCGTAACACGGTTCGAAACTGCTTCGGGGGGCTCCCTAAACCCTAAACCCTAAACCCCAAACCCCAAACCCTAAACCCTAAACCCTAAACCCTGAACCCTGTGCCCACATGGCGGCACTGCGAGGAGGGCCACAGATCCAGCCAGCTGTCCGGCCAGCGCTTGGCAAGCACCTTCCAGGATCCATGCAGTCTGCAATGGGCCCTAAGAAAGGGTGTAGGGTTTAGGGTTTAGGGTTTTTAGGGTTTAGGGTTTAGGGTTTAGGGTTTAGGGTGTAGGGTGTAGGGTTTAGGGTTTGGGGTTTGGGGTTTGGGGTTTGGAGTTTGGGGTTTGGGGTTTGCAGTTTAGAGTTTAGGGTTTAGGGTCTTGAAAGGAGACCCCTCATATAATGGTTTCCGAAGTTAGGGGTACTTATTGTAAGGGAATCCTACTATTTGGGGTCAAAGTTGGGGGCCTCTTATTTTCGGAAGCCCCCTTCTATACCCCTCATGGACCCTGCAAAACCCAAGGGCCCACACTTTCAGAATCCTTTAAAGGAGGTAAGGGACCATGTTAAGGGACCATGCAACTTCCCTTATAGACTCTCGCCTAAACCCTAAACCCTAAACCCCAAACCCTAAAACCTAAACCCTAATCCCTAAACCCTAAACCCTAAACCCTAATCCCTAAACCCTAAACCCAAAACCCCAAACCCTAAACCCTAAACCCTAAACCTCTAGCCTCAGACTCTTCCGGCCTGAGCCCCAGTTCGCATCAGCGTGCTCCAGCTGTTCATGCGCCAGCCGCGAATCGGCAGGAACCTACAGCTTCCAGGTTGCCAAGTCTCAGTGGGGTTTGGGGTTTGGGGTTTGGGGTTTAGGGTTTAGGGTTTAGGGTGAGCATCACCTTACTTCACTTCTGAGACTGAGCTTAAGGTTTAGGGTTTAGGGTTTAGGGTTTAGGACTTAGGGTTTAGGGTTTAGGGTTTGCGTCAGTATGCCTACGTGTACACACCACACACCCCATGGGCCCAAAGGCCCCAAACCATATAGGTGCTTCCGAAACTAGGGGTACCTGTTTAGGGTCCTTTTAATAAGGGAATCCTACTACTTGGGGTCTATACTAGGGGTCCCGTATTTTAGGGTTTAGGGTTTCGGGTTTAGGGTTTAGGGTGTAGGGTTTAGGGTTTAGGGTTTAGGGTTTAGAGTTTAGGGTTTAGGGCATGCGGGGGTGCTGAGGCCGTCACCGCTTGCGGTGTCTCGACTTGCTGGAGGAGGCTCCGGCGGGATCTCGCAAGCTAGAGAGCGCACTTGGGGTTTGGGTTTAGGGTTTAGGGTTTAGGGTTTAGGGTTTAGGGTTTAGGGTTTAGGGTTTAGGGTTTAGGGTTTAGGGTTTAGGGTTTAGGGTTTAGGGTTTAGGGTTTAGGGTTTAGGGTTTAGGGTTTAGTGTTAGGGTTTAGGGTTTAGGGTTTAGGGTTTAGGGTTTAGGGTTTAGGGTTTAGGGTTTAGGGTTTAGGGTTTAGGGTTTAGGGTTTAGGGTTTAGGGTTTAGGGTTTAGGGTTTAGGGTTTAGGGTTTAGGGTTTAGGGTTCTAATCTTAACTGCTACTGTACTGGACACAGAGGGGAGGCGAGGGACAGAAGCGAGATGGCGTCTTCTCTCAAAACCAATCCTGAACACCGTTCCCCATCCCTCAGTTCTACGGCGGCTCACACTTGCTCTCACTTTTGGCTCAGTGCTGCTGGTTGACTGCACCGCCTGATGCTGGTCTTCCCCTGTTTGTGGGGACGGTATGTCTGTATGACTTGCAAGATGGCGTCTTGCCATGCTCTCTAGGCATCCTCCCAAGCAATCTGCACCGCAGTGTGGCTGGGCGTTAACTTCCCGTCGCGCTGGCGATCTCCCCTCGTGCTTCTTGTCCACTTTCTTCCGCTCGTGCTCTCATTTCGGGCTTGGCCTTCTCTGCTCGCTCGGCTTTCCCGGTTTGTTCTTGCCTTCTCCGCAGCTTCGTTGTCCGGTTACTAGCTGACGCAGTAGACCGCGCGGTCGGTGTAGTCGATGTGGTTCGATCCGGTGTTTGCTTCTCGGCTTTCCCCGGCTTGGTCTTCTGCTTCGGCTCGTCTTCGGTCTTCCTCTTCATCTCAGGTGATGTCCACGGCTCGGTCTGTCGTTTCCCCCCCGAAAAACACGTGCCACAATTGAAAAGAACCTGGATAGACTGAGAAGAGCAGCCATGAGGAGTCAAGTACTACAGTCTCTAAACCGCAGACAGAAGGCCTCTTTCTTTCGCTCTGTTTTTGCAGTCTCGGGGGGTCATTCTCTTAAATTCTGCGTCTCGCTGTTGTGAGGCTCCCGCACGGCTGCCAATCGCAGAGAAGAGGGCGCAGCCTGCCACGCTAGTTTTTTGCTCTCTGACTTCTCCTGTCTCCACCTTCTTCCGTCTGTGCGGTAACCCTAAACCCTAAACCCCTACACCCTACACCCTAAACCCTAAACCCTAAACCCTAAACCCTAGACCCTAAACCCTAAACCGTAAACCCTAAACCCTAAACCCTATGCGGAGCTGCAGTTGGTATTGTAGAAAGGAGTTGGTATTGGAAGTTGAAGGGCCAATGTACCTGCTAATCTTCATGGCTCAAGACTGGGCCATGCGCCTGGTAGCAAAAAGAAGTTTTGAGTTCCTGTTGTTTGCTGGTTGGTTCAGGGTGAAATCTCTGGTGACTGTTGGGGTTGGTTTCCTCTCCCTTTCGGTTGCCCCCGTAGGTTATGAGCCCAAATTAGGTTCCCTGCGGTCTGTGTTTCGGCTCAAGGGTGATAGTTGAAGCCATGGCGACCAACTGGTTACGGACTGGTACGGCATCATCGAGCTCCAATGTGGGCGATCAAGGTGAAGGTGGTGTCAAAAGGTCTGCAACGGGTGAAAAAGTTGTTCCCAATGTGGAAGCTCTGGTTGATGCTGGTGGTATGCGTGGCGGAGAGAAGCCGGTGGTGGAAGGACTGGAAGACCAGATGGAAGCAGTTTTGCTGCGCCTTCTGAGTAAACATGGGCTTTGTCTTCGAGCTGCGGGACCTGCTGAATCAACGGGAGCGCCAACAACAAGCTCCTCTACATCAAAGATGGTGGAGCAAGGGTGCCAGACAGAGCTGGTTGGGGATGTTATCCCTGTTTCCAAGCGAGCTCGCAACAAAGTGAGCTTCGCGGCTGAAAGTGGTGATCTGTTGACAGGTGAAGCGGAAGAAACTGCGCCTGTTGCTGCGACAAAAAGCAGTATCCTCGTCGTTGGGGACGCAGAAGGAGTCGTTCCTGTTGCTATGGTGATGAGTGAAGGAGAAATCCTGGAATTGGAGGCAGCGAGAATACAGCAGGAGTCAGATGAAGACTTATACGCTGATGGTGGAGGCAAAGTGTCTCAAGCTGCTGACCTTCCAATCATCGACTGTGATGGGAAGACATGGGAACGCCATTTTCACGAGGATGGGAGAGAATATCTTTACTGCTTAGACACGGGAGATACCCAATGGGTGTTGCCGAAGAAGACTGGGATAGCTGGAAACAGTGAAGGGTCTGGTGTTGGAATGGGCATTGTCCCTGTGGAAGAAGAGCCAGCACTGGGTACTACTTCGTCCTCGTCGCCTATTGAGTCTTTCAGGGCACAACAGGGTAGCTTGGAAAGTGTCAACAGCGGTGTAAATAGTGAAGGTGAAAAGGATTTTTCCTCTACTATCAGGGATAGCGGTCTTAGGGCTGGTGGTGACGCCCCGACCTCGGGTTCTCCTGATGAGGAAGGGATTTCTGGAAGCCGAGCAGACATCGCTGGAGAACATCTGGATCGGGAAGAAATGGAAGCGCTTTCTGAGGGTGTGGCAGCGGTGGAATCGGTGGGTCCAGAAGAAAAAATGCCCAATGCGGAGATTGGAACTGTGTCAGCTGCAGAAGAGAGAGTGGTGGATGTGGTACCTGTCGTTCAGGAAGGTGATCCTGGAGATTTGGAGGACGGAGGGAAAAAGTTGTGCGTTACGACTGAGGAGGTCTCTTCGTTTGGTGCCAAGAATCTTGCCATTCAGGGAGAAAAAGAAGCTTCTGGAATAGCTGGAGACACGGAAGATCTGAAAGATGAGGCCTGGAGCGCCAATGATGCGCGGGTCAATGTGCCAGATAGTACCTGGAGTGCGAAAGAAGCACGGGTTGAGGTGCATATGGTGTCACGTTCCACGGACGACTGCAACAATGGGGCGCAGGTCTCCGTAGCAGCTGACGACGGAGGTTCACAGGTGGACGCACTGGTGCAACCTGAAGTTAGCAGCGAGGAACGAAATAGCAAGGGCTACACCGGAGCCGATGAGGCAGCTGTGGTCAATGATGGTGGCAATTCTCTTTTGGAAACCATGGAGCCAAAGGATCCTGCGGTGGAAGAAAATGTACCTGCCGCGGATGAGCAATCCAATAGCCCTGCAGTGGAAGAAAATTTGCCTGCTGCAGAAGGTGTGACAAAAGACTCCAATGATGGGTCCGCTCCCATGAAGGGGGAAGTATTGCCGTCTGGAAGCTCGCCGGAAGTCGACACCGAGCGAACTGCAAAGGATGAGGCAAAGCCATTGGCTGGAAAAAAGGGAGGTCCTGAGCCCCTGGAGCACAAGGTGGATGATCTTGTGGAACTCGTGCAGGAGCAGGACGAGCAGTGTGACCCAAAGGTGGAAACAAAGGATGTTTCAGGAGCCGATGATACAGAGATGGTTTCTGAAGAGCATGCAAAGAAAGTGCCCCGAGCGGGAGCCTTGGATACACCTGGGGAGCATTGCTATCAAGAGGGAGATCAGATCGTTGGTCTAGTGCGCTGCATCAATGGGCATGGAGCCTTTTTGGACCATGGCGATGTGAATGTGTTGATTCCTGCAGAAGGGAAGAATACACATCTATTCAAATTTGGTGATACTGTCAATGGAACAGTGAAAAGGGTGGAAGATGATGGTACCGTGATCTTGGACACCTTTCTGGTTTTGGAAGAGGACGAGGAGGACTCTTCTTCGACGCTGCGCAAATGGAAAGACAGCGGCTGGAGTACGTGGTGGACAGATTCATGGTATGCTGGTCAATGGTACCACAGTTCCGACGGTCAATGGGACTGGAAACGGGAGGAAGAGCAATCCGATGAAGGGTTTGCTGATCAGGAGTTATCCTCAGAAGAACGAGAGGAAAGGCAACTCTATGGAGAAAAGATCTATAGAGCTCTTCTTGAGGATGGAAAGGCTGATAAGGCCTATGTGGGCAAAATCACTGGGATGCTGTTGGGTCGTACAATGGATGAGATACAGGAGTGTGTTGCAGACCATGCATTCCTGAATGCGGAAGCTCGGCGTGCGTATGGCATCTTGCAAAGTGATGGTTGGAAGCCCGATGGTACAGAAGGCGCAGGCTTGGGAAAGATAACCACCTTTTCCCGAAAACAGTACCACAACGCGCTCTTCGAACTGGCATGTAGGAAAAGGAGATTTACTCGACCAGTTGTGGGTGAAGCGGTGGCAACGTTGCTGAGTCAAGGCAAAGATGAACTTTGGAACGCGCTTTGGCTGGACACCAAGCGATTTTTGCAGGAGCTTGATGGTGCAGTGGAATCCATGAGTAAAAGGGAGGGCAAGCCAATGGAAGCCTACATGGATCCCGATCAGTACAAGAAAGCTCACCTGACGCCAAAAACTGTGTCGCCAGGGTACAGTAAACTGTGCAAGTTTTTCAATCAGGGAAGGTGTCGCAATGGAGATGAGTGTTCCTATGAACATCGTCGTTATGGTGAAGGTTGGCCAGGAGGAGGGCCAACTGAGCCAAAGAACAGCCAAAAAGCTGGAGACGAGGATGGGGACATTGGTGACCCTCCTGCAGAAGAAGGCACAGTGGATGAGGCACAGCAGGAGCGGGAGGATTCAGCTTTCAGAGCCAGGTACAACTTTGGTAAAGGTGCATCAAAGGGTGAGTCGGTGTCAGTCGAGCCAAAGAGGCAAATGTGTCTGTATTACAACCAAGGAGAAGGTTGTAAATATGGAAATTCCTGCAGATACTCGCACGATGAAAAAGCGGTTTTGGAAGGGACTTGGGAGCCCGGAAGATCCTGGGACAATGCGTCTCGGAAGGCCCTAAGGGAAGCAGGGTTCCATCATTGCTGCTTCGACTACTACATCAAAGGGAGGTGTCGCGTGCGGTATGGCTGCAAGTATTCTCACGAAGAAATGTCTGAAGATCGACTGGCCCAGTTGAGGCATCTGGTGAACTTGGCTAACCATGTGTCATTTCAAAGGGGAAGAGGATTGGAGATTCCCGACAGGAACGCCTTTCAACCACCGGTAAGTGGGGGAGCAGAATCTTCGTCATCCTCGGCACCAAAAGCGCTGCAAATGACCAATGTGTCACAGAAAACAGGTGAAGGTGATACACTGGATGGAACAGATGGAGAGGTACAAAAGGATTCGGTGGCAGAGTCTACCGCGGTACGTCTTCAAGATCCTGAAGAGCCGATAGAACATTGGATGGCTCGCAACAACCACTTGTGGGTGTATACACCTCACGTAAGTGATGTTATGATCAAGCTGGGTGTAACCAATGTCAAAGAGCTACAAGAGTATATCTTTGTGGAGGATTTGGTGGAAAAAGGAGTTAACAAGGTGACTGCCTGCAAAATTCTGCAATTGGTGGGTGGTGTTCAGTACCGGCCAATGTCGCCGGATGTGGCTGTTTCTACCAACGCGTCGGTACGCATGGAGCAATCTTCTGGAAGCCGTGAAGCTGGAAGAGATGGGGTGAGAACTATCTCTCAGGTGCGTGAAGCTGAAGGTCCTGGTACAAAGGAGATGCCGCGAGGGTCTTATCGAGAGATTTTCGACACCGGCAAGTACCGTGACGCTTGGACGCTTGCGCAGAGATCTCCGCTGTGCGTGCAGAGGTTGCGATTGGTGGGAGTTGGAATGCCACCGGTGAACCCGCCAACAAAGACGTATCGGTCAAGATCAAACCCTGTGAAAAGGGGAAGGCCCTTGCTGGATAAAAAACAGGTGCGACAGGTGCCACGCTCTCGCTCACAACGGCGTGTGCAGCCGGCGGAAGTGGTGGAAAAGCCAAAGCCGCTGGAGCCAGTAAAGCCCCGTGGTGGTTTGTCGCACCCGTTCAGCAGAGCGTGGGCAGATTTGGTGGATGATGATGATCAAACGGGAGCTTTGGTCTCCTATGCGAATTCCTCAGGTGATTCAAGCGAGGAAGAAACCAACAGCGCGCGTCACCTGAGGGAGATCTTTTTGCGAGAAAGGGATTCACAGAGAACTGCGATTCGTGGCAATGTTCCAATGGCTGGTTCTTCAAGCCCCAATGATGGGCAGAAAAAATCGGTTCACCTTGGCGAAGGGCGCGACAAAGCGTCGCGGGGGGAGACCCGCCAAGAAGTGACTTCTCAAGTTTTTTCGCTACCACAACCTTCTCGTCGAACTGAACAGTCTCAAAAAAGAGCAAGGGATGGCTCAGTTATAGTTGGTTCGCTGGCGGTGGGCTCCACGGATGAGGTTTTACCTGGGCAAGGTGTTGCTGGACAGGTGAATGTATCTGAAAGCGCTCAAGTTCTTCCTGGGCAAGAAGTGGCTGGACAGGAGACGGCGCTGGAAGGAGCAGTGCAAATTTCTGGCGAGGAGACTGACCAAAAAGAAGGAGAAGGTGGGAGCAATGAACTCCGTGGTGATGGTGCGAAGACATTGGATGTTCGTCCGGTGAAGAAGGACCCTCAGCAATTGCTTACTAAAGGCCTTCTGAATCGGATTTATTGGAAGGTTGCTGTCGGCAAGTTGCCTGTGGGGCAAAGGGACTGTCAGAAGGGGTCCAATAAGATGGATCGAAATTTGGTTATTAGCATGTCATCCGAAGGTGCAAGCGAACAGGATTTGAACCTGGCACGGGAGGACGATGCTGATCAGTTAATGGATGATGGTACAATGGTGGTTATGGTGTATGATCCACGAACGCTGATTCAGTCGCCAACAACTGATTGGGTTATGCGTCGCGGTTTGACCGATCGTACCATCTGGCCGGCAATAGCAACTGTGGCACAGAGGATATGTGCTGAAATGGTTCAAGTGGATGAATTGAATGCCCAGCTAGGGACTGGGACACTCCTTTTTCAAAGGAGAGATCAAGGATATTATGGTGATTTGCATCATTCGTTCCATGACAATCCGTGCTTGCCAGTGGTGGGAAATTATCCTCTCTCGGTGATGGGTGCATTGCTGTCTCCTGGTCTGGAAGGGGAATTCAGAAATACTGATAAGTTTGGAACTGCTATGGAGGCAATTGCCTACGATTGGAGCCGCAGTCCAGGCATGGAAGTTCACGTCGAACTTATGGCGAGGGTAGCCAAATTGGTTGCTCCGTTCCTTACCCTAGGAGGCCAAGGGTCAGTGGTGAATTCAGAATTTCTCTGGCAGCGCGGGAAGGCTCAAATGATGGAGTTCCTTCAGGCGGCGACATGTGCTGATCAATTGGAGGTTCTCTGGAAAAGGATGGACGACGATGCTGATGAGGAAGTGGATCCTTCAACAGCGGTGCTGGAAATTCTTGGACAGGAAGATGCGGTACTTGATCAAGGGAACAATGAATCCCTTATTCCCATTGAAGATGCTGGAGGTGAGACAATTGGTGACACTGGAAGGGATGGCAAAGCGCCAGAAGTTTCTCCAGAAGAGGAGACATCCAGTGGGTCGTCAAGATTGGCTGGCACAAGGATGTTCTTGTGGTCAGTGTACTCTCGCGTTGCTTCCAACTGGGATTTTTCTATGCAGGACCGCACTACTGGTAAGATCTTTGACAGCACAAAGGGGTATCCTGGTGAAGGACCAGACAATGGTGACGATCTTTCCTCTAAGAGGAACTTACCCTGGATCTCTGAAGACTACCTCGACGAAGTGGTGTCAAAAAAGATGGAAGGTCTTCAGATATGGATGGGTTGGATGGGTTTGTTCCGGAAAGTGAGGGACAGTTGGAAAAGGTAGAGGTGGAGAATGTTACTGCCTCTAGAATTCTTATGGCTCTTTGGAAAAAGGGATATAGAGCTGGGTATAGGAGGTTGTGTCGTTTGAATGTATCTGGATGCAAGGTTGGAGCAATGAAACATCCAATCAAAAGGTGCAGAAGATCGGCACTAGAAAGGCCTTCGTGAAAATATTCAATGTTTTTGGATCGTCTCAGCGTGGCTCAGGAGCTGGCGGAAAACCAATCATGAAGGTGGTAGGACCAAGGCCAGGTTTTCCAGCTGTACTCCAAGCATCAAATACTGATAGCACCTTGGGTGAAGGGAGCAGTTCTCAGGTACGTGGCAATATTCATGTAGAGCAGAATCGCCCTATGGACCGGTACGAGGCGGAGCGCTTGGAGAAGAGGAAGAAAGGCTTCTGCTATTGGTTCAGCAGGGGAAAAGATCGCTGCAAATTTGGTGAACACTGCAAATTCATCCATTCAGAAGATGATGTGGTGCTACAATCGTATTGGTGCAAGTACTATGTGGCTGGGAGATACTGCTTCTCTGGAAAGGACTGTAAGTTCTCACACAATGCAACTGGGGTAAGGTGTATCCAGTTTGCTCAGTCTGGGAAGTGTCGTTATGGGGACAAGTGTGTCTTTGAGCATGGTGATCCGCTGGATGAACAGAGGCCAAGGTCTCCAAGGACGCCCCCAAGGGATGGTCCAAGGAGAAGTTCTGGTACAAAAGGTGGAGAAAAGGAGATCTCTCCTGAACGGTTCGATGAAGATGAGATTGGTGAGGAGGATTTCATGGTTTATGACGATGATACCAAAATGGTGGAACTGTTGATGGAGGCGATTTCATTTATGTCCAAGTCAGACTTGGCTCGTGCAGAGGCGGACCCGCTGTTCAAACTCCTGAAATTCAAGGGAGACGTTGACCAGATGGATAGAGAATGGTGTTCGTGGACCACTGGTATGCTGTCCTTGCTGGAACTTCACGAAATAGTGAAGTCGTATGAGGTTTCGCTGGCGGAGGTGGAAGAATTGGTCAATGACCTGAGGATATGGTTCGAGCGAGCCAACGTGGAAGAAGAGAGAGATCCCAGAAGGGGCAAAAAGAGGTCCCTAGAAAGGGAGTCCAACAAGGATATTCCTGCCGAAAAGGAGGTGGTTGAGACTTCGGAGACGGATGTTGCCGTTGAGGAAGAGGTGAAAAAGGTCAAAAAGAAGAGGAAAACTGCAGCTATCGAGGATCCTTATACTCTCATGGTTCCAAAGCCGAAGAAGATGCCGGCGAACATTGAGAAGGGTGGATCATCATCCAATGCGGTGGTTTCTGCAGGGGAAAAAGCCTCGAAAATGCGCACAAAGTCAAGCGTCGTGGGAAAGACGAAGAAGAAGGAGAAAAGTCAAAGCCCCAAGAAGGAAGAGGTGGTAGTGGTGAAAGGTCCTGAGGAAAAGGATCGTTCCTCTGATGTGGATGCGCAAGCGTCTACCACTGTGGATGCAGAGCTGGGTCAATCTTGCCAAGCGATTGAGGACGCGAAGAGAGAAGGATTGGTATCCTCAATTCAAAGGTGCGTGCAGGATCCTGTTCTTACAGTGTCGGACCTAGAGTATGTTCTGCTGCGACTTCACCTCAGTATCGATACCCATCGGAAGAAGAAGTGACTGGATGGTATGGATGAAGGGATGGTTTTTCTCTTTCTGAAGACAGGTGTGCTGGATCAGCCAATGCGCTGAAAATACGGTGGTTACTATTAAGGGTATGGAAATCCCTGATAGTAGAAGTCAGTAGCTTTTTGCGTAGCGAAGACCACGGTTCGTGGTGAAGAAGACCGAAGAGTCTTCAATGACAAGAGGATCATGGTGAAAAAAGATTCTCTGTGGTTAGTGGGTTTAGCCAATGAGCTATAATTCGTCCTGGATGACGTAAAACCATAATGTGCATTTCAGGCAGCTGGCTGCTGCCCTAATGGCAGTTTTTGGCCAAAGATCTGCACCTCCAATGTGTCCTAGGAAATCCTAGGACAGGGGGAGTGCGGAGCTGCAGTTGGTATTGTAGAAAGGAGTTGGCATTGGAAGTTGAAGGGTCAATGTACCTGCTAATCTTCATGGCTCAAGACTGGGCCATGCGCCTGGTAGCAAAAAGAAGTTTTGAGTTCCTGTTGTTTGCTGGTTGGTTCAGGGTGAAATCTCTGGTGACTGTTGGGGTTGGTTTCCTCTCCCTTTCGGTTGCCCCCGTACCCTAAACCCTAAACCCTAAACCCTAAACCCTAAACCCTAAACCCTAAACCCACCCCCTACCCCCTAAACCCTAAACCCAGCGCCTCTGCTTCCGGACTCTTCAGCTCGATCATGGCAATGGCCCCGGAGCCAACTGCCTGGGGAAGAAAAAGGAAGCACAACTGCATCTGGTCCAGGAGCCCAGACTCAGAGACTCCAGATCCCCTTAAGGAATAGACCAATAAATCATACTATGGGTTCATACTATTAACTAAATCATACCAGGGGCTCCTATTTTCTGATTTAAGGGATACTCCTCAATTAAGGGGTTTTTGGAGCCGAGACCAGCTGCTGTGATTCTTTTGTGTGTCTTTTGTCAGCCCCACAGACACTACCATGGCGCCAACGTTGGCGGATGTTGGCCGCTTCATGGCGTGCGTTGTAACACTATATATACATATATATATATATATGTATAAATATACAAGTTCATGCACAAGCTTTTTCGTTTAGATTCAATGGAAGAGTGGTACTTGGACAAATGTTTAGCTCCTTTTGGTCTCTAGCCGCTGCCTGTAACAGTGCTGCGCTGAACCCTAAACCCTAAACCCTAAACCCCAAACCCCAAACCCCAAAACCCCAAACCCCAAACCCCAAACCCCAAACCCCAAACCCTAAACCCTAAACCCTAAACCCTAAACCCAAGCTCCCTTCGCATGTGCATAGAATGGACCTTTGCAGCAAGCAGCAGCCGGAGGAGTGGCACCAACCTCAAGTGGATGGCCCTCATCTCTACCAATCATTCTCTACCAAGGGTTTAGGGTTTAGGGTTTAGGGTTTAGGGTTTAGGGTTTAGGGTTTAGGGTTTAGGGTTTAGGGTTTAGGGTTTAGGGTTTAGGGTTTAGGGTCTTGAACAGAGACCCCGTATTGGGGGTTTCCGAAAATGGGGGGGGGGGGGGGGGGTGCCTTATTGGGGCCCTTTTTTAAGAGGGAATCCCATTGTTTGGGGTCTACTTTAGGGGAAGAACCCCCACATCGGCCCATACTCTGATAAAATATCGAAGGCAGCAAGACATAGGTTGAGGCAGCCACTCCTCTGTTTTCTCCAGCTGCAACGCCCAATAGATTCCGGTGTCGTCATAGAACGACCTTGCCAGCTCTCATGGCACTGAACCAAGAAGGCTTTTCGTGCAACCCTAAACCTTAAACCCTAAACCCTAAACCCTAAACCCTAAGCCCCTCCCCTGGACCGTCTTTGAAGGATTCCAGCTTCCTCAGACCCACGAACGAGCCCACGTTCTCAAATCTAGCTCCTGCTTGGAGGTTCATGGTACTAATTAACCAAATTATGCACTTATAACCCACTTATAAGCCCCTTAAGTGCCCTAAAATGGTTAGAAGTACAGTTGTAAGTACAGTTATAACTGGTTAATAAGTAGCATGAACCTCCAAGTGAAGAACATGACTTGGAAGAAGCCAGATAAACGTTTTAATTAAGGAGCCTAGCTTGCAAAGCCCTCAGTTAAGGATAAAGACCTTACCTTGTCGAAATTCAAGGGGGGGGGCCGCGAGGGGGGGCTCTGAAGCTTTGGGAGTGTTTTCACCACGTCGCTGGGCGTCCTCACACGGAGTCCTGTGAGGGCGGCTGCAGCTCCAACGCTGCAGCAGCCGCCCGTAGGCGCCGGCGCCTAAAGCGGTCGAGCGAGGAGATGAAAGAGAGCGAGCGCAGCAACATGTGCCAACAGTGGAAAACGTGTGAACTGTCGTTGTGAAGGTCTTTGTGGACACTTTGCGCTGTTCCTGAGGCCGCTGCTTTCTGATGGCAGTATAGACAAGGAGCTCCAACTGATTTTCGCCTGAACTCCTGCTACTACTATCCTTTCTCCTCCTCTCCACTCCGAAACTCACACACTACCCAACGTTGCCTGTCGCTACGAAGCAGCCGAGTCCTGAGTACGGCGACAAACAGGCCGTCCCGGCCCTCACCGGCTTCGACCTGCCAGTGTGCGCGCACTAAAACTTGGGTGCTTTTTAACCCCCCAATAAAAGTTGAACTTTTGGCCCCCTTAGTATGAAATTAGAGGAACCCTAAACATATAAAGTAAAATGGAGGTGAATTGGATGCCGAGCTTAAGTTGCCCCGGCAACCAAATAAGTCGCCACAACAAAAGAGAGAAAGAAACGACTGTCACGCCCAGCCAATCAAGTCGGGTTTCCGAAAATAGGCGTAGCCTTTTCAGGGGTCCCTTTAAGGGGATTCTACTCAAAGGGGTACCCATGTTGTTTCAAGGCCCCCATTGTAGACCAGTGAGATGGGGCTTGCGCAGCGTCATTGCAAGCGCGTCGATCAAAGGGCGACGCCACCAACCATGAAACTTCGGCACATTCCAGTACAGACGCCTTCTCAAGACCCACAGTCCGCCTCCTAACCTGAATCTCCAGGCCGCATTCCGGCCCTGTTCTGGTCTTGAACGTCGTGATCCTGAATGTACGCCGCTGCGTCTCCAAAATCTAGGCGCCCCACTTGTCGGGTGGGGAGAAGTTTCAACATGTAGAGTCGACAACGTGCAAGCACCCTAACACCGCCTCCAGACAGAAAGCGAAGCTGGCAAATTCATGCGCGTCAATCACAGCTGCTTTGCCGAGGCTTGCTTAAATATAACGGCAACATTCCGGCAGAGTTGCCCGCCTGAGCTCCCTGGCCTGCTTGTTCAGGCAACATGTCGGCACATGAGAGCATTCCCGTCCAGTTGGTTTGAGGCTCAGGCACTTTGGCCTGCTTATGCAGGTCACATTTGCATTGAGCACGTTCTGTTTCTGTTACATAATGACATCTATTTATCGGGCGGTGATTGTGTATGTGTGTGTGAGAACTGCGAGCTTGGAATCCAGTCCCAGTCCCATGCCATTGCAAGGTGTTCAGAGGCCCCCTAAACTCAGGGCCTAGGCCGCCCCCCTACGTTGGGGGCGGCGCTTAAGCCCTTTTGACCTCGATGGCACAATCACAAGCCCACCCAGGTCGCTCGCCCGCCTCCCACAGCATGGGGGTCGGTAGCGCCCCCGGTACCGGAACGCGTTCTCCTCGGGACCAGTACTGGTCCCTTCTAATAAAGTAAATACCCTAAACGCCTTTTTGGGGGGGTGCCCGCGGAGCCCCTACCAGGGGCCTCAGGCCGACGCCAGGCAGGGGGTTCCTGCACTGGCCCTGCTGGCCCCCACTGACCCCCTGCCTGTCTCCTGCCCCTGCCCCGACCCCCCCCTGACCTGCTTGGTCTTTACTGGCCCCCTCCCCACCTTCCTGGCTCCCTCACACCCTGCCCCCCTGACCCCCCTAACCCCCTCTTACCCCCTGACCCCCCCGCCATGGGCCCCTTCCAGGCCCTGCCTGGCCTGCCGCCCTGGCCTGGCAGCCTGTCCTCTTTACCTGCCGGTCTTAGGGCCTCTATCTTACCTTCGAGACCTTGCTGGCACCCTTGACTCTCGGACTCAACCAACATCAAAGTTTTGAAAAGTGGACTGTTGTCTGAGTTTAGGCCTAAACCCTAAAAGGAATAGGTTTGGGTGGCTTTGCCGCCTTGGACGGCGTGGGGTGGGAGAAAAGTGTTAGGTGGCCCTCCACAATCGGGCCAAAGCTGCTCTTCAGCACCTCACGAAGCTTTCGAGCTTGTTCCGAAACCTAACCTTCACAGCATCTACGCCCTATCACAGCAAACCCTAAACCCTAAACCCTAAACCCTAAACCCTAAACCCTAAACCCTAAACCCTAAACCCTAGACTTAACAAGAGTCGAGCCCAAGTCGAAACTGCCTCCACCATTTCATCTCCGGCATCGTCCAGGCGAAAAAGTCGAGTGAGACCACTCCAGGCAATCTGCGAATCGGGGATGGCATCGTGTGTTTTTAGGGTTTAGGGTTTTGGGTTTAGGGTTTAGGGTTTAGGGTTTAGGGTTTAGGGTTTAGGGTTTAGGGTTTAGGGTTTAGAAGTCGTCATCGTCATCATCATCATCATCATCATCATCATCATCATCATCATCATTCACTGAAACGCTCGTGTGGCTGCGTGTGCTGTGCAGCTATGAAATTCGGCGACCTTCAGCTGATTGCTCCACGCTTGTGATTGTCGACCAGCGGCTCCAGAACGCACTCTTCACTTTTCGGACTCAGCGTTCATTGCTCGATTGTCTGGCGTACTGCCTGGCTTCGCCCGAACAGAATGTGATTACCAGCGCCTTGCCAGGCAGTCTGACATGGAGGGTTCTGGCACTTGCACCCCTGGAAGCATCTGGCAAAATGCGACACGCACAGTGCAGACAGCTTGCTCGTCTCTTCAGCCACTCCGCCCAGGAACTCCTTGTAGAGCATGAGCTGGTCAGCCGCATAAGCAGGAGTACTCAGGTTCTCCACGAGCAAGCCGCTCGGCTTCAGCAGCTTCAGTACATTCTGCATGTCCTGGCGCTTGATCCCTACATCTTGACACCTAGCATGACATGCACTGAGGGATCACATGCCGCTCTCCCCTCCTTCCTGTTCAGCCTGATGTTGTGGCCAACATCCGTAACCTCAGAAATCTTTTCGGAGCCCTAGCAGATGCAAATGCCGACACGGCAGTGACTGCAGGCTTCCATCGGTCCATATGGGGTTCCCGCAACTGCGTCAAACGATTTTGGCTGCGCGCTTGAGAGGTCAGCCAGCGCCTGGTGCAAGTCTTGCACCAAAGCTTCACCTTATCTTTCTGGTCTCGGTTAAAACAGAAGGCCACTCAGCAGCTGCTTGTATTAGCTGATGCGCTTGCGAATTGCGAAAAGTTGCCACTTCTCCAGCTGCAACTGCCGGAAAACGATCAATTCCAAACACGCTGTTGAAACGATGGTGGCGACAACAAGCATGGCCCTGTCACACAGGTGTCAACATCGAGATGAAACACAAACACGGCGAGGAGCCGTGCTTGACAAAATCGGCCCACAAAGACCACACCACAGGCGGGGCAAGGGGAGGGGAAGGGGCTTGGGACAGCCAGCGACCGAGCATGACACAAGTGCGGTGGCGCCACAAAACTGTGTTCGTCTTGACACGAGGTTACAGGCTGTTTGTTCTCCATGTCTCCGGAGTTGACGGTTGGCCTGGAGAGTACCCAGTGCAACCATGGGCCCCAAATCCCCGGCTCGAAATCATCTGCAAGTCTGCCCTCATCCCTTCCAGCGGAGTCGGGCTTCGCGAGCTGAGTTCTTCGACGCATCACACAAGGTTCCGATGCGTCCCCGCCCTGCGAAACACAAGCCTCTTCTCCAAGGCGAGTCTTGAGTCCGGAGCAACGAAGTCGCACTATGTCGCAATGTGGATTCTATGGTGATCTTCAACATCAATCGTCAAGAAGCGGTGGGGCCTCCAAATCGTAACCCCTGCTGCGCTTTTCACAAGGATGCTCACCGTCACGAGGGGCAAAAACCGTGGCTAACACGACCGGCCCACGAAGACCACGGGAGGCGCAGACTACAAGGGGAGGGGAGGAAAGAAGCTGTGGTTCCTCCCCACAAGAGGGCCGGGGGGGGGTGGGCGGGGGGGTGGGGTGGAGGAAATGCATGCTTGTCAAGCTAAGTATCGCACCACGATATGCGAAGAAGTCCCGTGCTGCTCGGACTACATCTGAGCTCTTGTCCACTGCTAGCACCTTAGAACGTGCATCCGCCAGTGCAAAGAGAAGCTGCACAATGGCACAATGCAACTGCCCCCGTGTTGCCCAGGCACGTGCATACCAGGGCAGAACTTCCGCAAATACGTCGGTATTGATCCGCCTGCCAGAGGATCAAGGCCGAGCAGAGAGCAGCCTTCTCCGCATCAATTCCAGGTCATACAAGTTGTTGAACAGGAGACTAGCAGGAGCACTCCCGCATCACAGCCGCATCACCCGCCTCCCAGTCCTAAGACCAGAACACTTTGGTCAGGTCGACACTGGGAGATCAGTGGCTGAAGGATGACGCGGGCATATGGCAGGAGATCCGCCAACCCTGGGAAAGCCAGGGCGATGAATATGCGCAGCTTTTCTTCAGCAATTAATGGTAGTCATATGGGCCCTTAAATGAGAACCCCCTTATAATCCCTTAATTCTATACCCTAAAGTTTGGCAACATCTTGCGGGAAGATTGGCAGCCTCTGCTGAAGTCCGGTGCTCGGCACCGCAGATCAGCCCTGTCATGTCTGCTCGGGATGCAGCCGGAAATTGAGCAACACCACTTCAGAACATGAGTAAAACCTTCTCTCTGTCTCCCCTTCCTTCCTTCCTGCCTGTGCAATGCCTCCCTCTCTCTCTCCCTATCTCTCCCTGTTTCTACCTCTCTCTCTCTCTCTCTCTCTCTCTCCCTCCCTCTTGCAACATGTGTTTATCGGAGCCTCACGGCTGCATCATCGCAGCGAGCCGTCTGAGCCGTGCCCTGCGCCGTGCCCACAGCGCCCAGGGGGCCGGGGCCAACGCAACGCAGGGCGGACTGCACAAAGCGAGGCCTTGGATTTGTGTGCCAAAAATGCGGCTTGCGCCCACTGGAGTGCGTGCGCGCCAGGTATGGGGCTCTAGTCCTCGCCTGGAGGTATCCACCATCTGCCTTACGTTGTCCGGAGAGACAGTGACCTTAACTCTCGCAAAGCAGGCCGGGCGTGCTCGAGCATCGAGACGAGATGCAGCATCACTGAATTCAGTTCAGAAGGCCGCAATTGTATCATCCAATCGATAGCCGTGGCATCCAGGCGTCGGCACGCCAAGCAGCTCACGAGCAGCTCCCGGCATGTTGGCGTCCAGTGGCGCTTTCACCGGCGCCACATGCTCCACGGAACAAGTAAGGGAATGGAGGTCTACACATGTCTACCCCCAAAAAACTGCTGCTTCTGATGCTTCTGATAAGTCTCCTGCAGCAACCGCAGGATTCGAAACTTCTTAGCTGTTTCTGCGGTGTCCTGGTTGTCTCGCCCTATCATTGGAAAAGGCTACCTGTAGCTAGGGCTCAAACACGCGACAGCTTTCGACTCAGTGTGCAGTGGGCCCTTTTGCCATGGTCGCAAAGGCGCACGTAGGAACATCACTATCACAGAAATACGCGAATGTCACACGCGCGACAGCTCGATCTGCAGAATCACGCGCCGGCCGGCTGTGACAGGCCTCGTTAACACAAGTCCTTCAGCTAAGGCAACACGTCACTGTGATCTAGCGTATAAATCCTGTGTCGCCTGCTGTGTACAATTGCTCGGGCTTATGACAGGTGCGGCACTCGCTGACTATAGCAGCCAAGGAGACGTTATCCAGTGTACGAGCTTCTCGCCACCTGAGCTATGAGAGGTCGAAGCCGAGCGGATCAAGGCCCTGTTGAGACTGAGAGCAGCACGGAAAAGCACCTTTGATGCACAAGCAGCACAAAGCCCACCATCTCGCTGCACACTTTCAGCCAATTTTGACAAGAAAGACAGTCCAAGACACCACGTCCCCTTTCTGAAGCGAGACCTGACGTGAACTCAATGGAATGAAGCAAGCAGGCAAGTCAGGCAAAGCCCGGTGTAGATCCAATGACTACCACCCATCACCACTGGCACCTCGCGGTGGCCGCGGCTTCCTGCGGCCCTCCGAAAGCAGCTGTGCCCTCCGACATAGGCATCGGGAGCCGAAAGCATCGCTACCAGGGTCACCTTGCAAGGCGGTTGCGGTGGTTCGCAAAGGCAATTCATAACAAAATCTGTCCGCTCTGCTGAGCTGAGATGCGGCTGACTTGTTGTCAACGTGGGGCTCGATGAAGCAAGGCTCCCCCATCTCCTCCACATCGTACTCGATGTACTCCACCTCCGGATAAACTTTCCTCAGCTCAGTGAGCCTTCAGCAACATCATCAAAATCGCAGCACAGGACATTGCAGTCACATCTATGTTCGGATGCGAATCCAACACGTAGCCCTACATACAGACGCAGCGAGCGGGAAGCTTGCGAATGTCGAAGTTTAAGCTCCAAAGGCCGATTGTATGCCGCGACATGCACATTCGAAGGATTGACTTGAAGGATTGAACACGTGATTCGAAAGTCCGAACAATCAAGGCTGTTCACGCTTGCCTTTCATAAGGTCACCTTCAAACCTTGCCATGTGGCTTCCAGGTGATTCAAGTTTCAAGTCTGCATCGGACGAAGGCCCACTCTTACACGTTTACTCTGTCCATTGCTGTTCATCTGGGGTGTACCATAATAAGGGACCCATTTATAGAGCCCCAAATAGTAGGATCCCCTTATCATAAGGACCCCAAAAAGGCACCCCCTAATATCGTAAACCCCCATCTCGCAACTTGGCAGCCGACTGCACGGTCTTGCGGGGTCTTGCATCGCATCGTCAGAGACAGTTGGCCCCTTAACGTGGAAATCCTTCATTTCAAGCGCTCCAATGTCCCCACAGTTAATTTGGGCCAGATTCCCTCATAGATGCTTTGTAGCAGTTTAACGCATGCACGGAAGTTCCGAGTGAAAGTGAACGAACGTGTGCTGGGCAGGCGGACACGTGAAGCGCTTACCTAACCGTTAACCATTAAATTTGGGGACATTTCGTCCTATGCAATTTTCATGTAACAATCTTCAGAGACCCTCTGCCTTCAGCCTAATGCTTGCGATTTCCGCGCCTTTCATCAAAGATCCAAGCGGCTTGGACTTCGCAGAGAGCCGCTGCCACTGCGCCTCATCCGCGCTGCGCATCAGGCCCATCAGCCGGGCCTCGCAGGGGACAAAGAAAGAGCTTTGAAATTTGGGGGGGGTTTACGAAAATTGGTGATCCCCAAAATAGACCCCCTAATAGTAGGATTCCCTTAGAATAAGGACCCCAATAAGGCACCCCCCTAGTGTCCAAAAACCCATTTGTTGGACTCTCATGACGTGGCTTGCCGGGGCGGGTCGGCATCTTCCAAAGTGCTTCGCTTGAAAAAGCTTGCGCGAAAGACAGAAGACGCAAAGGTGCCCAGGTGCTCTCCAATCGGGGATAGGATTTGGGACCCTTGGGGATATAGACCCTCTGAATAAGGTCCCTGTTTAAGAGAGCCAGAAGAGGGTTAAGAAGGGGTTCCCTTTTAAGGGTCCCCCTTATCCCTAGGAGTCCAATCTCCATCGAGGCACATAAAGCCCGGGGGAAAGAGATCGGAGCTGGAGCTCGAACCGCCACACCCTGGCAAGCACGCCATCCACGCGGCCCACCAAACAAACACACACACACACACACACACACACACACACACACACACACACACACACACACACACACACACACACACACACACACACACACACACACACACACACACACACACACAGCAACACACACACACACACACACAGCAACACACACACACACACACACGCACACACACACACACACACACCACACACACACACACACACACACACACACACACACACACACACACACACACACACACACACACACACACACACACACACACACACACACACACACACACACACACACACACACACACACACACACACACACACACACACACACACACACACACACACACACACACACACACACACACACACACACACACACACACACACACACACACACAAGCACGCAAGAACACAAGCACACAAGCACGCAAGCACCCAAGCGCACGCAAGCAAGCAAGCACGCCAGCACACATGCGCTCGCAAGCGCGCGCGAAGGACTCATCCGCTCCCGAGCCTGTGCTTGAAGGCCAAGTAGCCCTTGCGGTCATTGATCTCCTTCACGGAGCCATGCTTGGCCGCGGCAGCAATGGCCTGCAAATGGGAACTTTACGAAAATGGGGGACCCCTAACTTAGACCCCCATAGAGTCGAATCCCCTTAGAATAAGGACCCGAATAAGGCACCCCCTAATATCGTAAACCCCCGCACATGAAGGATTGTGAGAGACAATGCAACGGCGCATTGACGCCTCAACAACTCGCACTTTCGCGGCTCCATCGAAATATCCTACAAGCTAAGCCGACCCCCCGAATCCTCGATGTCCTCTTGGTGCAGAAAAGCTGGAGCCAGGGCGAAGGCCCGGTACCTGGGGACACGCAAGATTGCATGCTCTTTTACTGCTCTCTTGCACTTTTCCATCAGCGATTCCCAGCTGTGAATCCTGTGTCGCCTGAGCCGGGTGCTTCTTTGGTGCATCGAACCACAGCCTTCGAGGGGAAGACATGGGAAGAAGGGGAAGACAAGGAAGTGAAACGAGGGAACTCAAAGAAACTCAAAGAGCCAACTGGGAGCGCTTTTTCAGAGGCGATTGCAAGAGCCAAAAATGAGCTAAACCTTGTTGCCCCTGGTTTCCGAACTTGGGGGTACCTTCTTGAGCTCCTTATGATAATGGAGTCCTACTGTTTGGGGGCCTATTACACCCTAAACCCTAAAACCCTAAACCCTAAACCCTAAACCCCCAATAGACAGCGCTACTGTGGCCCAGGGGCAGCTCCCCGCGCCGCTCCGGCTCCGGCTGCGGCTGCGTCGGCTTTGGGCCATGCAGGCTATCCTCTGCACAGAATATATATATATATATATATATATAGTAGAGTATAGTATAGTATAGTAGAGCATAGTAGAGTATAGTATAGTTGAGTAGAGTATAGTATAGGACAGTATAGTATAGGATAGTATAGTAAATTATATCATGCTAGATAGGTCCTATAGTATATATTACATGTTATATATATATATATATGTATATGGTCACCCCCCCCGCCCAAGATCTACACCCTCCTTGTCTGCACTACTCTTCTGCTTGCTTCCACGCACTTGTGAACAAGTAGTGCGCGCCGAAAACACTGTAAATACCGATAAAATCGTACTTGTCGAGTATTTCCGGGACTATTTTACGTAACACATCATGCATGCAAAAGGTCTAAAAATCTGCAACCGAATTTCGGTTTAAAATTATGTGACCTTCTTTTCTCCGAAAGCCAAAAAGCCTGGAAGGTATAGCAGTTTTGCTGTTAACACCTCAACAAAACTCGTGCTTTTTGTGTTTTTTAATGTTGTCTTAGTCAACAAATACGTGCTGAGCTGCACGTGTCAACACTGGGTCTGACGGGGCTTCTGTTACGATTCCCAGGAAAGGGTCTCTTCCTCTCATACAACAATAACAGCCAATAGTAGGGTAATTCCTACCACTAACCATAACAATACTATCATGCCTACTGTTATAGTAATCATTGGTTCCGTGGTAAGACATGTCCGCTGCGTTTCGGGGGTTCTGCAAACTCCAAGTCTTGCTTATCGGGCGGCTTGCGGCGTGTGTCCCAATAGCTGTCCTTCATTGCTCACTCCAAGCAAGCTGAAAAGAGGAATTCACACTACACTAAATCGACAAAAGCAGTATGTACTTATGCAATGAATATTGCACTGGTGTGCTTCTAAAAATGTACCAGGTGTTTCAATAGTATATAATTTGCCTATTTAATCAACATTTTGCTTGGAAAAAGCGTTGTTTAGGAAAATTGCATTTTTTGTGCCGAAACACCTGCAAACCAAAAGTCCAAACTTCGCCAGAGATTCTCCCAAGGCTTTAGGATTTGGAATTTCCGAGTACTATGATCTTCGCGAGGCAAATAGGTTTCTAAGAAAGAATATGTATTCTTGAGCTTGTCTATGCGAATTGTGCGCTTGAGACAGAATATAATCTGTACAGGTGGTATTTAATTCGTGCGCGAGCAGTGCTTCATCACTATGTGATGAGAACTGCTTGTGTAAAGTCAAATCTAGTACACATGATCGCTGTGCTAAAGTCGTGTTTCTTTAAGAACTCTACGAGAATTATGCATTTGTAAGCTTGTCTATGCTGTTTAAGAGTTCGTAATTCAGTATTTTTGCCGCACTATGTGCTTGGAAGAGCATTTCCCTGGGCTTGGGACAAGCACTGCTTCTCTAGAAACAGAACGAATTGCTTTTCAAAAAAGCATCTTGTCTCTAAAATTGCAGTATTTGTCTAGATTGCCGAGCACAATCGCTACATTTTGCAATAGATATTCTATGAGTGAACAAAAACTAGTATAGTTCACTCGGCCTCTTTCGTATAGTACTAGTTCAATATTTGCCTAGTACAGGCACTATGCATCCGAAAAAGCACAGTATTTCCCTAGGTTTTGGGCAAGCACCATTTCTCTACAAGAGAAACACGCGATCAGACAAACCAAATACCCACAAAACCAAAAAAAAACAAAAGAACCAAAATAACCATTTTTCTGAGACTCTGGGAAACCAAAAAAAAACCGAAAAACCAAAAACCCCCAAACCACAAAACCAAAAAAAAAAAATAACATTATTCCGAGACTCTTGGACAAAGGGAATCATTACCCCGTGCCGTCAAGAGTTCAAAAATAATGTTTTTTTGGTTTTGGTGTGTTTGGTTTTTTGTTTTTTTTGGTTTGGGTTGTTTTGGTTTCACCTGTCCAAGAGTCTCAGAATAATATTTGTTTTGTTTTGTTTTTTTTG
This sequence comes from Symbiodinium natans, assembly GCA_905221605.1. Classification (NCBI taxonomy): domain Eukaryota; class Dinophyceae; order Suessiales; family Symbiodiniaceae; genus Symbiodinium; species Symbiodinium natans. Next base: position 53,757 of record CAJNDS010002305.1, read on the forward strand.
GTTTGGGCTTTTTGGCATCCTGATTTTGGCGTGTTTGACTTTTTTTGGGTTCTGGAAACCTGTAAACGTAGATCTTGGGGGGGGTGGCGAGCATATGTAAGAGAGGCGGAGAAGGCACTTGACGAGATGAACTTTTCAACTGAAATGCTCAATGGAACTGCGTGTTCAAAAGCGGCGACAAAATGTCTGCTCTTTGGGCCCGGAGTCTGCACTGTCCAAGGGTGGCGAGAAGTTCGACGGCCTTCCCTTCAGGAGATTCCACTGCTGCTGGACCTGGCGGTGAACAAGGGGCCGATCTACAGGTTTTCTACCAGTCGTTGCACGAAGGGGGACCTGCTGTCTCTGGCGCTTGAAGCTTCCGATCTCGCCACCATCGGTGCTGCTGGAGCTGTTGCTGCTGGTGCTGCTGCTTGCACAACCTTGCGAAGACTCGAAAAACATGGCACAAAAATTTCAACTCCTCACCAGGATGGGCTATTATACCCGATAACCCCAAAAAAGGCCCTTTTTAGGGTTGACTATGGGGATTAGAGGGCCTATAATCGCCCATCCTGGCATAGGCTCCGGGCTCGACGAGCTGCTCTCGCTGTCGCTGTGGTGCGCGGTGCGGTGCCTGCTCCAAACACCGAAGGACCTATACTGTAATTTGCCAATATTTTAGGGTTTAGGGTTTAGGGTTTAGGGTTTAGGGTTTCGGGTTTAGGGTTTAGGGTTTAGGGTTTAGGGTTTAGGGTTTCGGGTCACTCTTCTCAAAGAAGCTTGACAGCCAAGTGGCAGAAGGTATCTTAGGCGCCAAGCTCTTTTCTTTCGCTTCTTTCGATTCTGCTTCTCCTCGGCGCTGGACTGAAGACGCGTGGGGGGGTGTACCAATCCGAGTGCAAGGCCAGCCCGGTACATGTGCTGCATCGCATTCCGACACTTTTTCCGATGCTGGCCCGGCAAATGCCAGCTAGCGCCTACATGCGACTTCTTGCGCTTAAAATTTAGGTGCTACCGAATCTGAAAGGGTGTGTATAATTGGACCCATGCAAAGCTTGGCAGTGTTCGAAAATCACCGATCCCAACTGTGCTTGAAGAACACGCCGGCTGGTTGGTTCTGGGGGGTGATCTCTGCATAAAGGCAGAGTGGATCTGGCACCATCCATCTGGGGGCAACGTGCGGAAATCCCCAGTCGTGAAACACTGCGGCCCGGAAGGAGCGGTCGGTGGCTCGGCGTTCTCACTGGAGCTCGCGGTGGTATCTTGCGAGCCTTCTTGCAAGATGTCGGGCAAGGTTTCCACAACGGCGTCAGTTGTGTCCGCCTCCTGCGATGTGTGTGGCAGCCGTGCAATGACAGCAAGCACTAACAGCAATCAGTTCTGGAACCAAGATGTGGCAGGCGAGTCCAAAGGAAGTCTATACATGATCCTAGACGCTGGCACACAAAGACGCCTTTCAAAGACTAAGACAACACAACGACTAAGATATACTAAGATGAAACGGCATCCCCTTGGCCGGTAGTCGCCACATAGCTTTTGCCACAGAATGCCCCTACACTCCCCTTAGAACCTTAGTAGAAATAATATGTTTAAACTCCTCTTGGGTTTCATATAAACAAAAACTAAACAAAAAATAATAATAATAATAATTCCCAAGGGGGATATAGAGAATGCCCTACACACCCTTTAGAACCTTAATAAAGACTAATTCCCCAAGGGGGGATATAGAGAATGCCCTCCCTAAACCCTAACCCTAAACCCTAAACCCTAAACCCTAAACCCTAAACCCTAAACCCTAAACCCTAAACGGCTCTTCGCGCCTTGGCGAGTGATGGGGGATCGATGTCCGGCTCCTCAAGCTTTGCGCCGGGAACCTGGCAAGGAGGGTTTAGGGTTTAGGGTGTAGGGTTTAGGGTTTAGGGTTTAGGGTTTAGGGTTCAGGGTTTAGGGTTTAGGGTTTAGGGCACCTCCATACCATGCATTCATGCACACTCATCGCAACTTCTGCAGCACTCTTCCGTGCATTCAAGTATTGAAAAGGTACACACATGAAGCATGTCTGCGAGATGAGCTTCCCCAAAGGAGAACACAACTATGAAGAGTTACTCCAGCTGCCTGCGCGATGACCTGCTTGCCCAGCTTGCCCGCTGAAGGATCAGTGAGGCGCTGCTTCCCCATCTTTGCATCGGGAACCTAGTTCATGGTTGGGATAATATGAACAACAACGTATGTTTTATTCCTTATTGGCACGGGTTTAAGTACCCTTGAAAATGTAAAAATGGTACCCAACTATGACAAAGAAGCCATGCGTGCAGGAGCGTTGCCTTTCCTCGTCTCCGGACGCAAGTGCGGAATGTGAATCACCGGGCAATGGTCCGCAGTGGAATGGCCGCAATTGTCACTTCTGCATCCCACCAGGTTCTTAGGTACAAACCAACAAATTAGCTTTCCTTTCGCTTCTGGTCGTGCAGCCTGAAGGCAAAGCTCCGCCTTCCGTTCAAAACAGTCTGCCTCCGGGATGTCATTGTGCTCCAATCGCAGCCAAAGCGGCAAGGGCCAGTTTTTGCTTCCCGGGCGCGCCGAGGGGTAGCTCTTTGTTTCGGCGATGGCCTTGATGAGCTCCAGGGCTCCTGCCGTCTTTATGTTGTTGTGGGAGAGGTGAAGCTCGAAGAGTGCCCACGGTGCGGAGCGAATCCACTGTGACAAAAGGATGGCACTGCGGCAGCCGAACCTGTTCTGGTAGAACTTGGCCACACCAATAACAACTCTGGCTTGCTTTAGAGTTAAGAGGAGGATCCGCATGGCCTCGTCGTCCAAGTCATTCTGTGAGAGGTCTACATCATGAGCCAGCACGATGTCATCCGTAGAGACGTAGAGTCTGCGAGCCTTCGCCTGCTTCAGGCGGTGCAGCTCCGTCGGGAGCCACGCGCAAAAGCTCTTCAGCGACTGCACATTGAGGCCCAGCCTTGCCAGCCGAATATTGAGAAGCCCATCGCTCGAGACTTGGACATAGCCGCTCCAGTCTGAATGAGGAGAACTGGTCTCGGACCTCTTCGGCTCGTAGCTGGGTCGAGGCCTCTGCCACTCCTTGTGCTGACTCTGGCTCTGCCAGTGCTGCCATTCTTGCTGAACCCAGGTGTCGTGCTTCTGCTCCTTCCTCTCATGATTTCGGGTACTTCTCGCGTTCCGCTGCTTTCCCCTCCCATCTTCGTTCCGAGGCTTCTCAAAATCGTCTCGGAGCCATGGAACCTGAGGTTGCCAGCTTTCTCTGGATCTGGCTGGCCTCACTGAACTCACCTCTGGGTAGATGTGCACCGACTGAGCTGCCTGCACGATGGAATTCGAGCTGGAGGCTTCAAGGAAGCGAGAGGCCACCGTTGAGCCACTCGTGCCACTCGTGCCACTTCCCGGACCCTCCACCTGCCCTTGGCCGATTTTGTTCTTCTTGGTCTTCTGCTTCAACCTCTCACCGCCCTCAAGCTCTTGAAGAGGAGACATGGCTGGTGCAGCTTTGCTTGGCTATGCTGTGCGAAATAATAGCAAGCTGTGCTGAAGTTGGAATAGAAGGCGCGGCAGAGACTGGTGTCTCTTTTGCGGGGCCATTTTTTACAAACTCATTGGTGCTGACAATGAGGCTACAGTGAGTGAGCTGAGTAGTCATGCACCTGCTTCTACGATACCAGGCGTGGTCCTTCGCCTTATGGTTACATGAGCATGGGTCTGTGAGTTTCCCGGCAAGTGCACATGCAGCATGAGCTTTCAGCATGTCTGGCTTGCCTGCAAATCGGCGAAGCACGTTCCAAAAGCCAAGGAACTTCCTGATGTCCTCGGCTTTCCCAGTCTTTCTGGGCTGCCCGTTCAGCTTCCGAGTCCGTTGTCCACTCAGATGAGATAGACTCGCCACCAATCCTAAGCATGTCAGGGATGGTACTTTGCATGCAGGATCATGCTAGAAACAATGGACGGCTTCTCTGTCTGCGTGCTTCTGCCGAGGATCTCCAGATCCGTGCCCCTGATGAGAAACACCTTCCGCTCCTGCCGGCCATCGCTCCGCAGCAGAAAGTCACCCTGCGCTGCCATGGCTCAGCAGCTGCATGGTTGGCGAAGCCCAAAGAGCCCAATACCCCTTCACAAAGGAATATTCCTAAAGTCATCATGAGGATCCCTTCATACCTTAAGCCTATATTCCTCAATTCAGGGTACTGGGTTCGCTGGGAGTGATTCCAAAGGCCTTGCGAGAGCTTCTGTGTTCGAGGGCTCCTTGCATACGTTTCAGCCTGTACTTCTGCTGCTACTTGAACGAGGCAGTCGGCTCTTCGTTCTAACCATGCACTCACCCTCAGTATCTTTGCACTGGCAACTCTGACACACTGCGCGAAGAGCCCTTCCAGCATGGCCGGACGCTGCGCAACAAAGGCCAGGTCAGCAAGGCATCCGCACTTGATACCAAACTGTCATCCTCCCTAAACCCTGAACCCTAAACCCTAGACCCGAAACCCTAAACCCGAAACCCCAAACCCGAAACCCTGAACCCTAAACCCTAAACCTTTGCTCTTCAGGAGGCGCCTTGGCATCCACCCCCGAAGCCGGGCCTCTCAGGACCGCAAAAGTGAAAGCAAAAGGGCTTCGGGTTTAGGTTTTAGGGTTCGGGGTTCAGGGTTCAGGGTTTAGGGTTTGGGGGTTTAGGGCCTTCTGAAATTCAGTGGGAACTTGGCATGTTCTCCCCTATACTTCAGCCCCTAATAGGGATTCTAGTACCCCCTAGTAATCATCCCTACTAAGGAGAACATCCCACGTGGGAACAGTTCAACAGCACGTTCAAAAATCTCCCTAAACCCTAAACCCTAAACCCCAAACCCTAAACCCTAAACCCCAAACCCTAAACCCTAAACCCCAAACCGCCAACATGCAAGAACCATCAGGCGCCGAACGTCCTGTCTCCTCGCTGGCCATCGTGGGCGCCTTTGGCGCCTTCACCTTCCCACTCAAAAAGAGCAACAACCTCGCCTCTGCCAGTGCCTTTGGCCTCAAAAAAAGACAAAACTTTAAAAAAAAGAGAAAAAGTAAAAAAACAAAAAAACTCACAACAGCTGCTTCTAGCGTGAAAGACAAAACGCACCAATGCTTCCCTCGCAGAACGGCATGAGCCGCAGCTGTGAAAAGCAAAATGACGTGACACAACTATTTCTGCGACCTCTCAATACAATCCTTGATTGCAGCCTTTCTTGCACAGACCAGATACCACGATCCCCTTGGCTCTTTACGTTCAACATCCGTGTTCAATGCCCTGACCGCCCACCGCATCTCTGTTTGCTGCAGCATGTATGGTCTTGCCTTCTGGAATCTGTAGAAGGCATGTGCATTCGGTTCATGCTGTCAGACAGTGGCAAAGGCTTTTCTGTGCCAACTTCTCTCCAGCAAGTTGTTCCAGCCTCCACGTGCTCGGGCTTTGGGGCCTCCTCCTCGTCGTCGTCAAAGAGGCCTTCGCAAAGCCGCAAACAATCGCAAGTGCAAAGCTGCTTCATGTGTGCAAAGTAATGCACTCTGCAACGCGAACAAGCCCTTCAACGTACCAGGCGTTTGGATGCCGAAGGGATGCAACAGCTCCGAGAGCGAGAGTCAACGCACAAAATAGCGCTGGACGGCACGTTCCATGCAGCGGCCGCCGGCGAAACCCGTGAAAGCAAAACAACCGTCAAAACCAGGCAATACAAACAGGCATACTGGCAGTACAACACGAAGCAGAAAAACACCTTGGTTGCCACGACAACCCTAAACCCTAAAACCGTAAAATCCTGAAACCCTAAAACCCTAAACCCTAAAACCCTACACCCTAAAACCCTAAAACCCTAAACCCTAAACCCAAACCCCAAACCCTAAACCACATGCCGTGCGAGGATGCCTGCCAGTTTCGACTTTCGTCCAGGTAGTGGGATTTCCTTCCGGACACAGCTCGAGTTCAAAGGAGGCCAACGAGTAGCAAGCACACTTCTTGCCGACGCAGCCGTGGGGGATTCATGGGAATTCCAACAAGGACATGGCCACAATGACTACATGCGACCTCCCCCCAAAGCCCAAGCGACATCATATGACAGCTCTTCCACACAGTGCCACTCCGTGCAGCTATGAGTATCCAGGGAGCCCAATACCTGTCAATTAAGGAATACAGCTTACATGACAAAGGGATCCGTATTATGATTTAAGGAATATTCCTTGGGCTCTTTGGGTAGCTGTACAGCGTCTCGGCCTCCGAGTCCACGATCTGCCTTCTCCGATCTGCCGGCCTCGGAATCCGCTTTTGGAGGCAGCTCGCTGAGCGGAGCGTGAACATCAGCTACCCGCAACACGCATTGCGCTGGCTGTTCAACATGACTGGTGTTGAGGGTTGAAGAGGGTCAGCGAGAAAGGGTAGGATTGTTCCACGAACCCTGCTCCGGCTGTGCATCGTTCAGGTCGTGGGCAGCTGAGCTTTCAAGCGCAGGCGGCCAATCACCACCCGGGCGGCTCGGAAGAAAGACCAGGTCGGAGGCGCCTCAGTGGAGCACTCATGTAGCAAGCTTTGGCCAAAACAAAACTTCTTCATTCTCAACTTGGCGTTACTACACGCACATGTTGAGATGCAGCATGGATTAGCAATTGGCCGCGTGCAGCGGTCGCTTCTGCATGGAATGATGAATCATGATGGCCTGGCAGTACATGTTTGTTATTTGCATAATTTGCATGTGTGTGTGTGTTGAAGCGCACCCCCCAAACCGCCCAACCCACCCACCCCCCCAGCCACTCCCTCCGACCCTACTTCCTGCTCTGCCATGACCTTAAACTTTAAACTCTAAATCTCTAACATCAAACCTTAAATCCAACCCTAAGCCCTGAACCCTTATCCACTAAACACTCTTACTGTACGCCCACCAGGGGGGGGGGTTGGGGGGGGTTGGGGGGGGGGGGGCAATTGCCCGTATGTCCGGGTTACATACTTTCAAAGCAGGCTGGCGGGCAGTTGATTTGTGGGCTTGCCTGTCTGTGAATGGCAGATTGTATGGCTCCGTGCACCAATCACGTGAACACGTGGTGTAAGTTTGAGGAAGCAGGCGAAGAAAGAGCAGAGAGAGAGAGAGAGAGAGAGAGAGAGAGAGAGAGAGAGCCGAGAGAGAGAGAGAGAGAGAGAGACGAAGTGTGAACATGTCCATCCAGATGTGACTTCCTAACTCTAAATGCACTTCAATGCTTTCGGATGCTTTCGGGAAGCAACTTGACAGGAGTCTGAGATCCCGCGTCTTCCTTCTGAACTCCATGGCTCAGAAGTCTGGATGCGAGTCCCGCTGCCCGCCTTCTTCGGCAGGCGCTGCTGGTGGCAAGGAGGGCAGCGAAGGAGTCGACAGGCTGCTGAAATTCTCAGAGCTGTCCTGAAAAATTGCTGGTGCTTTCAAGGAACGACAGGACTTTTCATGATATTCTACCGATAGTCTAGCCAAAAGCCTATCAGATCCCTGCCCCCTGATGCGCAGCAGCAGGACGCTCCTTCTCCTTCTTCTTGCCAAAGAGCATGCGCATGGTGCTCTTCCCACTGCAGCCAAACGGCAGAGGGTGAGAAGAGGAGATCTGCCACATATGCTCGCTGCAGCAACACCACAGAGTCAGCCATGCTGGAAAATCCCAATTAGCCAACAGGGAGTCTGGGCATGTGTCGCAGCTCTTTGTGCTTCCACTCCTTTTTGAAAAGAAATTTCTGCATCGAAGGCGGCTGATGTTCAGAGAGTTCAGGGCTAGAAGGTTGAGTAGAGTGCATTTGCCCGCCAGCGATGCCGGGAAGAGCCCGCAGCTCTATTGGCATACTGCGGCACGGCGCTTTTGGCGCACGGTGAGGCGGGTTGTAGTCAGGCCTTGTGTCTAAGAACTCTAAACCCTAAACCCTAAACCCTAAACGGCCCCTGCCACGATGCGTCAACTCCTACTCACCGGTGCCTTTCAAGGATGACCTGAGAGCTAACAGGCGCAACACGAGTACAGAGGCGGCCTCCGCAAGGACTCGAAATCATTCGGGCCAAGCGCAATCATTTGAGGCGACGCCTCTGCTGTGCTTAATGCACTCTAAGGGCGCTCCGACGGGCTGCACACATGAAGCAGAACTGTTTCATTGATGTGCAAGTATGCTTGATCTGGTCGGTTTGTGAGAGCGCCTTCTACGAAGCATCGTGCCCACTTAGGACACTGACACTGAGCCTTCAGAACTGAAAAAACTTTTCCATGGTATTGCCTGCAAACTCAGTACACACCACAGTACTTAAGTTGCAGGCCACTCGTCGAATGGCAGGATTGCGGCTTCCAGAGTCACACTGCAAGTATCCCCCGGTTTGTCAAACAAGCATCACTCCCAGCACGGATTGGACCCTAGCATTACGTTTCAGTGCTTCTGCGATTCGTGCTGCTGAGTTGGCTGTGTGACTCCACTCTTGTCTAGGCATTCCCACATGGGCGCCAACTTACAGGGGAGGAGTGCACTCCACAGATTTCTGCAGGTGCATAGCCTCAGCCTGAGCCTAAAGCCTAAGCGACCCCTGGAGCGGCTGCACCTATGGTACACGATCCGACGAATCCCAGTGCCTTGGAGGAGTCTAACTCTGACGGCTCTGATTCTCACCTGCACGATGCACCTGCGTGGTTGGATGGTCCGTTCACATCCACCCGAGACAAAAAAAGGACAAGAAGCCCAAAGCCTCCACTGCAGACGCCCACGACGCCGTCAGGCAGCACAGCAGTGTTGAGCTTCACCTCATGTCTTGCTCAGACGTGCTTATCGCGTTGTTTTCCGCTCATATGGTCAGTTCTCAAAATTAGGGTCCCTTTTTGGGCATCCTGAATAAGAGGGGCCGCCTTATAATAAGGACCCAAAAAAGGACCACAAATTAGGGAAATCACCATATTAGGAAGCAGAACATTCTGAGAGCAGTGCGCTGCCCATCTCCTCCAGGCTTGAAAGCCCGGGCGCCTCTTGGGTCTTCAGAGGGAAAGGGAGAGGGAGGGGGAGAGGGAGAGGGAGAGGGAGAGGGAAAGGGAGAGGTAGCCGCGCATGCAGAAGGCGCTGCCTCAATCTTGGGTAGACGTACGGCAGGACCTCAGCACAGGCCCATTTCTTGATTGAGGTTTTGCTCGCAGATTGGTGTTTTGGACCTGTCTAAACACTGCACACTCGTTGCATGCTCGTGGCGCATTATCAGCACAGCACGCAGCACGCGATGCTTCGGAGACCGAGGCCCTGGCGGTCGCTGGGGCTCTGGGTCTTTGCGCCCAAGCCGGGAAAACTGCTGACTGGCAGGGCTTTGCCAAAGCCAGCCCCAAGCCCGCTTGGAAGGCTCACGGGTATGGGCCCTAGGTTTTGCCCGAGACCAGCGCTTGTGCTGGATGCACTCATGGGACTCAAGGGGGGTCGAAGACCCCCAAAACTACCGCCACCAGCCCCAAAGCCATTCCCCACCCCATGGAGCGGAGCTGCATTTGGCATGCCTTGGCATCACCAAGAAATGTCTGGCAAGATGTACTGAGTTAACTTGCTTCTTGTCAAAAAGGCACATACAGGCTTGCGTATACTGACACTGACACAACAACTCGAAGTCATATACGGCCTTAAAGAATAAGGTTTTCGGGGTTATTACGGATTTTTATTGAGGGACCATAAGAAACTACTATTAGTAATTCTTCCGACCCCTACGAGAAGCTTGTTAAAAGACATTCCCAGGCCGTGTTCTGCGCGCTGCCCTGTTCACACTATGCTCCATGCTCAGGACTTCTCACTGCAAAATATTGGCCCTTACTTGGGGAACCCTCATATTCATACACCCCTTATATAAACCCAACAAACATAAACCCTATAGCCCTATAAAGACCCCTTATATATACATACACACATATAAAAATATATACTCCGTGTATTTATTAAATCTTGCCGGCTGAAACTGCTCAGAGGCACCGCCCATGCCAGGCAGGCCGCCCGCGCCACCGGCGCCTGGGCCTCTCCGTTTTGGGGGCAGGGTTTAGGGTTTAGGGTTTAGGGTTTAGGGTTTAGGGTTTAGGGTTCAGGGTTCAGGGTTCAGGGTTCAGGGTTCAGAGTTTAGGGTTTAGGGTTTAGGGTTTAGGGTTTAGGGTTTAGGGTTTAGGGTTCAAAAGTTGGAATGTGCCCCCCTTATTCTAAGAGTCCTGAATAGGGATCACAACAGGGGGGAAACTATAATCCCTATAGTCTAAGGGGGGCACATCCCAGTTCAAAAGCATCGGAGGACGGCGAACCATGTCTGTCTTTTCATTGCTCACGGGGGCTGAGGGGTGCATGGCGAGACCTCTGGGGACGGGATGGGATGCTGAGAACTGATGCGCTGCTTGCGGCACCCTAAACCCTAAACCCTAAACCCTAAACCCTAAACTTGCAGCACATGCCTGGTGCGCCTCGCAAATCTTCAAGCCGAGCGCTGCCGAGGATCCTAGCTCCAGCTCCTGGAGAGCCTTCGCTGCTAAAGAGGTGCTTGAAACCCTGAAACCTTCTCGATTCCAGAAACCATGTGCACTCTCTTGGTCTCAGTACCTGAGCCAGACTTGAGGATCTCTCTGACCTGCCCCACATACCGCTCCTGACACGCCAGTCACATCAAAGACTTTGACAAATGACTTCACAAAGCCTTCACAAGACTTGCGCGCTCGATGTTATCAATCCTGCTCGGTGTAGAAGGCTTCCAGCTCTTGCAGATACTCGCTTGCATCTTTCTCCATCATGGGCCTGCAAGGATGATCGAGATAGTGGCCGCTTGTTGCATCCGATATGCAGCAAGCTGAGCTTGCCTGGTGCTGTCACCTGCAATCTCGTTGCCCCGTCGCTGAAGTTCACGGAAGCGTGTGTCCAACCTTGTCAGCCCCCTATTCTGATCCCTATGAAGGACTCTTAGTGTAAGGGGGAACATCCCAACAGCTATGACATCTCTGCAAACAGCATGAGAGCACATGGCGCCCAACAGTGCAAACAAAGATGAGCAAAGCACAAAGCTCGCACAGAAGCCACCCTTTTTTGCAACATGTAAAGGGTTGGTAGGTCGCATCCCTGCCGCGGAGAAATCCTTCTTCCACGCGCGGTTCATCTTTACCGATGCTGTACAACGCTGCATGGAGGAGAGATTCAGAATGTGAAGTCGCGGATTCTGCGTCCCTTCACAGACGTTCCAGGCTGTTCGTTGCTGTCAAAGCCGAGCCTGAGAGGCAAAGCAACGCATTTCTTTTGCATGTGCGTCGAGATGACGCTGGATGCGCGCAGGACTCGAGGAATCACACAAAGAATAATGTTACGACAAACACACTTGACAGAGCATCCTGACACATCTTAACCTGGGTGACTGCATGATCAAAGCACACCGCCAGTCTCAAGTTGGAATATCCATCAGACGGAAGAATGGACGACATTACCATGACTCATGACAAAAGCTGTCATCCTTTCCCAGCCTGCGGGGGCGAACTTGACACTATGATCCTCGCAGCATCGGACTTCATGAACTCAACTCATCACTAGCTTCCCTCAGAGTTACCAAACGAACGCCCCTGCAGGCGGTCGTGCCAGACGCAGTCTCCACATGCAGCGATGCAGCGCGCGGGAGCGTGAGAAACAGTGAGCGGGGCGCATGCGAGAAAGCCATCTCAGAATCCAGGAATACTGCGTGGTGCTACTACACACACCATCGGCCCGCAGTCGGATTTGAGCCTTACGATGTCTTGTGCCTCAGGGCCTTGTGGCAAGTTGTGTAGCATTCTCCTGGCCCTGGCCTTTGTGGCGCTGCACCAAGCTGCAGATGTGCCACCAACACCCGGAACACACTGGCTCCTTGTCCATCCATGTGTGTCGGGAGCATCGCCTGTCTCGAGTGCAACGTTGGGGGTTTTTGATGGTTTTTGGCACACCGAGCAGTGAAGTCACCGTTTCAGCTTGCAGCCTACTTGGATGGCTTCCAGCTGCGTCTTCAGCTTGGCCATCACCTGGACAAAGTTGGGTGTAGGGTTCAGGGTTCAGGGTTTAGCGTTTAGGGCTTAGGGCTTAGGGCTTAGGGCTTAGGGCTTAGGGCTTAGGGCTTAGGGCTTAGGGCTTAGGGCTTAGGGTTTAGGGTTTAGGGTTTAGACTGGCAATTCAGCGGGGGCTTTCACCAGCTTCAGTCGAAAGGGATGCTGCTTAATGCTGCGGAAGAGAGATAGCTCTGGCATGCATGGGTGGCTTCATGGGGATGACTGTGGAACGTGACGCCAGCACAGACCCCAAACAGTGAGAGTCCATGTGGGCCCCGAAGTACAAGCCCGCGCCAAGGCAAGAACGCGATTTCAGCCCAAAATGCGAGAAGGCTTCGAGAAAAGCCCTCAGTGTTGACAGTGTGCTGACACACTGTTTGGGGACAAAATGTGAAATATGGGGAAGTGTTCGACCAAAATGAAAGCACGCGCCACATCAAGTGTGCCGTCTTCTCTAGTGGGTTTGCCCTCAAGCGCGGGGAGCGGACCGCCTGCCAGGAACAAACGGCCGGGGCACACGCTGCCCCGCCGGTACTCCAGAGCGAGAGTGAAAGCACCAGTGTGTGGGTGGATGGGAAACGATGGGAAGAGTGTGTTCTGATTGGTCATGTTTGGGTCGTAAGTGCCTTCGGACAAGGTTACCTGGGCAAAGTGGATGCTAACATCCTTGGGGCATCTCAACGTGGGCTGCCAACACAGATGGGCACGGGAGTCATGAGCATCCGCATCGGGTCAGTTTGGGTCCCAGAGGTGCAAGAGGTGCAGAGCCTGTGGGGCCCTTGCGGGGTGGCTGATGGGCGACAGCCCCGTCAGTGGTTGGATGCCTTGCATCAACATCCCATTGCTGCCTGATGCTTCTCGAACATGAAAGTCTTGTCCCGCATTGTCAATGACCTGTCAGTAGAGATTTTTGACTCGGTACATGGGTACTCACATTGCATATTTGCACACACAAGCTACGCGAGCATTTGCATTTTGTTGCTCTCAGCCAGGCCTCACTGGCAGCACGACTGCAGCGGTGCCCACAGCTGCCACTTCTTTAAAGGTGCTCACCTCCTCCACGACGCATGTGTTGCACCAAGACACGTGAGACTTGCATCATCTTGCGTTGTAGTCACAAGTCATCGGCAAAGGTCCTGCAAGAAGTCCACTCGCCGCTGCTCCACTTGAAGGCCGATGTCCTTGGCCAACCTGATCGACAATTGGAATGGTTGCAAGAAGGTGCGCCTTTAAGAAAACATCCCCAAGCTGCTGGCTGCTGCAAGCATTTGTTCGTGACCGAAGCCAGAATCGAGGGAGACCTTGAGAACGACTGGTGGTGGGGACAGCTTGGACTTAGGTAGGAACTCTCGGGCGCGCGCTCGGGCGTGACGTACTTGCCATCCTTTGTTATGGCGGCAAAGTTTGTGACCTAAGAAGGCAGCTGCACAGCTGCCAAAGGCAAGGAGCGGCTGGTTGCCACTGGGGCAGGTGCGTTGAATTCCTCGATGTAACCTGAATACCCAGGCAGTGAAGAAACCAAGATGGACTTGATACATCTTCATTATTGCTACTATTACTACTGTTACTATTACTATTACTATTACTATTACTATTACTATTACTATTACTATTACTATTACTATTACCATTACTATTACTATTACTATGACTATGACTATTACTATTACTATTACTATTACTATTACTATTAGTATTACTATTACTACTACTACTACTACTACTACTACTACTACTACTACTACTACTACTACTACTACTACTACTACTACTACTACTACTACTACTACTACTACTACTACTACTACTACTACTACTACTACTACTACTACTACTACTACTACTACTACTACTACTACTACTACTACTACTACTACTACTACTACTACTACTACTACTACTACTACTACTACTACTGCTACTACTATTACTATTACCATTACTGTTATTATGACTATTTTCATTCTTATTATTGTTATGTCTATTATTCTGTGATACAAAGCAAAAGTCTGACTTCGAGACCGGTGACGTTGCTCTGTGGGATCCAAGTACAAGCCCACCATGAAGCCTTCAGCCTGTGTCAGCAATGCTTCGGGCAACATCAGGAGTAAGAAAGCGGGCAATGGGGCACGTAGCGCTACGCTGGCAAGAAAGCAAGAAAGAGAAAAAGAGAGAAAGAGAGAAAGAGAGAAAGAGAGAAAGAGAGAAAGAGAGAAAGAGAGAAAGAGAGAAAGAGAGAAAGAGAGAAAGAGAGAAAGAGAGAAAGAGAGAAAGAGAGAAAGAGAGAAAGAGAGAAAAGAGAGAAAGAGAGAAAGAGAGAAAGAGAGAAAGAGAGAAAGAGAGAAAGAGAGAAAGAGAGAAAGAGAGAAAGAGAGAAAGAGAGAAAGAGAGAAAGAGAGAAAGAGAGAAAGAGAGAAAGAGAGAAAGAGAGAACCGAAAGATAGGGCAGTGAAACGGGGAGCTAGTCACTGGAGTGCCGACCTCAAGACAACCGCTCAAGGAGTCCCGCCGGGTATCCCTGGAGTGCCAACAAGAGAATCCCACATGCAGAGGGCCCCTGGAGTGACCACCCCCAAAGAATCGCACATTCTCCCGGCTGTCCACCTCCAGAGGATCCCGCAGATTTTCGCCGAGTACGGAGAGTATCCCAAGTGCCCAACCCAAAAACATCCCTGCAGTGACCAATGCGGCAGAGTATTTCGGGAAAGCAGCCGCAACAGCATAGTATCCTTGCAACTTCACGGCCTCTCACACCGGCTAGCCGTGAGTCGAAGACAACAGCTTCTGCTTGTGCCCTTGGCGCCTTGTGCTCAGCTGAAGGGAACAGGTCTGCCCCATAGTTGCCGGAGCACTTGATGCTGCCCATTCCCCGTGCAGCAGACCGATCGTATTCCAGCACAACCTGCCGTAGCTTTGACAAAACTAATAATTATTAATTAATTATTAATTAATTGTCAAATAATTATTAATTATTAATTAATGAATTATTAAGTATAAATTTATTATTCATTAATTATTACGAAAACAGCTCTCGCACTGCACAAGCGCGGCACCCAGGGCCTTGCCAGCGACACCCTGGCAAAAAAGGCCCCCCGGCAAAGAACATCCCCATCCTCCGCCCAATCCCCCCGTGCTTCTTTTCAGCTGCTCTGACGCTTCGGGCCCCGGCTTGTTCGAGAATTTCGGGGCCGGCGGAGGCGAAGTAGTTCATCACCGGGCTGCAAATCACCAAGAAAAGGTACCTTGGCCCACGGGCGACCGGAAAGCACTTCAAAGACAAACGACGCGACACACATGTGCCAAAGGCCCGGGCTCCTTGGCTGGGGCCAGGCCAAGCCTTGGACGTCCCAAACGAAATTCGGGGTACCTTATTGGGGCCCTTATTTTTAAGGGAATCCTACTGTTTGCGGCTCAATGTCAGAGGTCCCTAATTTTCGTAAACCCCCGAATCCCAAACGTAACCAAGGATGTGAGGAAGCTGCCTCGGGCAAGGGAAGGGGGAAGGGAGTGCAAATTCGTCATTGGAAATAGCAGCCACCTAGTGATCCAGTGTATGGGCCCGGGCTTTCTTCAGACACAGGTCTCACAATCGCATCATGGCAGGGGGGAGCGGGGAGGGGACGGGGAGTGTGACAAATCACGTGCTACACTGCTACACAAGTTCATCAAGTTGCGATGTGCTAACGGCCAAGTGGCGCCGGCCCGCTGCCCAAAAGAATGGGGCGCAAGTAGAGCGCGCCTCCAGTGCCTAAGAGTTGGCTCTCAAGCTGCTCAAGCCCTGCCCCCACAATTTCAAAGAACTTTCACTCGCAGTTAAGGAGGAGCACCGTACGGAGGAAGAAATGGGACGTTGCTGCGGACGCACAGATCCACAGCTTCTCGGAACTTCTCCAGGGAGAGTTCCGGAATCAGCATCCTGACAGGCATCTCATCCACTGGTAGCCGTTTCTAGGCGTAGGCAAGGGCATTCCTAAGCTGCAAGGGAGGAAACCACCCTAACCCCTGAACCCTGAACCCTGAACCCTAAACCCTAAAACCCTAAAGGGAAATGGGGTCCAAACCCTGAGTCCGATCCTCTTGGCTCCGCGTGACAAACGCTGATGGTTCCTCAGCTTTGGTTTTGCAACATTGGCAATTGTTCGCAAATAAGGTCCACATACATTCGGCAGAGTTCAGAAGAATACAAGAAGAGATGCCCTTTCGACCAAGAGTCACTGCATCGTTGAACACTCTCACAGAACCATCTTTGCAGTGAAAAGCTTTCATGCCCTCCCACACCGTCTGCAGGGCCAGGGCAGATGGAGCACTACAGGAGCCGTGAAAGACCACGGTAATGTGCGCAATGTGCCTTTATCATCTGCGAAAGTCCGCAGTCAGAAGTGGCACTCATTCATCCAAACGCTACAGTACACCCTCTAGAAGTCCCCAACCCTGCCTGGCCGTAGTGCAGGGCGACAGAATTGACATGCAGCTGCAGATAAGGTTCCTTCAACACGCCGTTAACATGGAGTTCCATGCTCTCATCAGGTAAGGTTCAATCACTGCAGCACAGGGGACTGTCTCTTCAAGTTGAAGTCAGAGACCATCATTGAAAGCATATGCCGATGCCTTCATCAAGCTTACCTCACTCCATGTGCCATCTTTCCAAGAGCAGCCTCAAGGGCACAAAAGGCGTATAAAAGGTGTGTTCGGTGTATTGCAAAAAGAATCAAAAGCATTGCAAAGAAACCCCCCGGCCCCAAGCAGACTGTTCCCTTAACGATTTGCAGCCTAAATATGCAGACCTAACTTACATCAAACTCGGCTTCGGCGGACGCTCGCTATAAGCAGGAGAGGCCAGGAAGCAGGTAACGGGACACTGGCTTGCGCGCGCATCACTATCTCGAACTGTCGGGGGCGGGTTTCGGAAGTCATGGTTACTTTGTCTACCTGAAGTTTCAAGTGTGCATCTGGACAGGCACGTTCAGTGAGCATGGGCTCTTGGGAAGGCAGCACTTTTGCTGAGAACTTCTTTTGTTGCATGCATTATGCTGAGACGATTGTTGAACGACTTGATGAAGGACTTTGTGAGATCGCCCCCTTGTATAATACACCCTTTGAGGTTTTAGACTCTTTTGCAGAGAGCCTGACGTGATAGGAGTTGCACTGAAGCCTCCATAAGGCCTCCATAAAGTGCAGGGTTTAGGGTTTAGGGTTTAAGGTCTAGGGTTTAGGGTTTAGGGTTTAGGGTTTAGGGTTTGGGGTTTAGGGTTTAGGGTTTAGGGTTTAAGGTGTTTAGGGTTTAGGGGGTTTAGGGTTTAGGGTTTAGGGTTTAGGGTTTAGGGTTTAGGGTTTAGGGTTTAGGGTTTAGGGTTTAAGGTTTAGGGTTT
This sequence comes from Symbiodinium natans, assembly GCA_905221605.1. Taxonomy (NCBI): domain Eukaryota; class Dinophyceae; order Suessiales; family Symbiodiniaceae; genus Symbiodinium; species Symbiodinium natans. The sequence goes on from CAJNDS010002305.1 coordinate 71,135, forward strand.
AGGGTTTAGGGTTTAGGGTTGAGGGTTTAGGGTTTAGGGTTCATGTGTGTGCAGGATTTAGAATGACACGCGGCACGAGGGGTATGCAGAGCTTGCAAATCTCCACATGAATCATGTCCATTCTGTCGGGAGCTATAGCGCAGGCAATAGCATCTTTGTTGTACTCAACATGTATACCAGTGATAGGATTTGTGTGCGAATGCTGATATGCACAGAAGCAATTCTCAAGGGAAATCATAGGCTTCATCTGAGCAAGCGATTCATAGGAGCACAGTACATCACACGAGGGATTAGAAGTGTTGGAGTACTGTCTTGCTGAAGCCCCCACATGATATGACACGTTTGCAAGTCACATATGACTAAATGCCTTTTGTTGTCGGGGAAGGTTGGGAATCCAAGTTGCGTCGGCACATGGAAGTACCGTATTCTATGAACTAGATACAGCTTTGCCGCCCCTGCGCATCAAAGGATATCATGCTGAATCTCTCGAAAATACTCGATGCTACGACGAGACACTACAATGTACTCTGATATATCAGCGGCGGAGAAGGTACGTGTTAGGGAGAGAGAATTAATCAGCCCTTCCGTGTGTGGGAGAGAGGGCCGTTGGAGTTGGATTGTTCATCACATGTTTGCTCACGGTTGCTGCGGAACAAGAAAGTGCTCATACATTGAATGTCGAGCAGCAGCTGTACCCGCTTGTGGGATGCACGCCGAATCCCAAGGAGCTCCATTGCAGGTTTGCAGAGCCCACAGCCATTGGCAAGCGGCGGCCAGCGGCCGATTAGGGGGGGAGGGGGGGAAATGAAGATCCGCCTTGTGAACCACTGGAGAGGTACAGGAGAGTTTCTGGAGAGTTGGGGGGTTTTCTCAGAAACCTTTGCATGGAAGCTTGGGCCGAAACGGTACGTGAGCCCTTCACGTGCACCCTTTTTGGCACTGTTGCTTTAGGCCTTCTGCATCACGGTTTCAAAACCCTAAACCCTAAACCCTAAAGATGTTTGCAGGCCTTGCATTGCGGTTGGCTGAGCCTGCTGCGAGGCTCCCACGTTTGCGAGAGGAGCAATGGCCTGGCTGAGTAGCTTTCGAAGGGGTTTAGGGTTTTGGGTTTAGGGTTTAGGGTTTAGGGTTTAGGGTTTAGGGTTCAGGGTTTGGGGTTTTGGGTTTAGGGTTTAGGGCACATTGATGCAAAATGGTCAAGGGTTGTTCTCGGGGAGTCCAATATGGCATGTCATGCTTGGTCAAAATTTGTTGACGTAGGAGGTTCATATTATGGAGGTTGCTAGAACCCTTGCCCATGGCACGGCTTGAGAGAATGGCCTGCTGAGACACACGCGAGAGCTGTGGCACGATGCCCTGGAACTCCTGCGAGCAGCATGATTTTTGCTTCTCTAAAGAGAAAAGCCTAAACATCCACCCAAGTCACCCAAAGCCGCAATTGAGATCCACTGCTTGAAACGAGAGCACTAGAAGGCCGAGGCCAGGGAGGACCCAGGCGTTCAGAACGCCAGCGTCGGCGGTAAGGTATCATGGACCCCCCTCCCCTTCCCCCAGATGCTTGCTTCAAGATGCCCCAGGTCCATCACCAGCGGATCCCAAGCTCGAAATTTCAAAACTGGCAGTGATGACAGTACTGAGTATTTCGTATTTTTACGCTAGCTGTGGGCAGATTGGGCAAGCTAATCCTGCATCATGTCCCCGTATGTCGCACTAAAAATTTCATGGTCGTAGACTTTGGCTTGGGAATGGTTGGCACAAGTTCGGCCTGGCCTGCATGAGCCGAATGACCTTGTCAATCACGGCAGACAGTCTGGCATCAGTTGTGGGCGTCACCTCAGGGCTGTACACTGGCCGACCCTTGTTCAACACAGGAGCTGCTTCACATGGCATCTCCACGCAGAAAAAAACATCTTGATTTAGAGTGCACTAGCGTGCGAGTACCGTGGATGTCGTATGCCCTTGTGGTTGTCAACGTTCGCGTAAAGCAATACTGCCGTACGGATGCCTGGCCAGGAACAGAAGCCTGCGCCGCCTGCGAAAATAGTGTGTTCAACGCTCTCCAACTCAAAGCCACATGATGTCATGAATACGAACAAGAATAAGAATAATAATAATAATCATAATAATAATCATAGTAATAATAATGATAATAATAATAATGATAAATGTACAAACAGGACCAAATACCAAAAGCACAGCAGCTGCCTGCTGCGGCATGCCCGGCAAGCCCGGCATGCCCGGAATGCCCGGCGTGCCCGACGCCGGTGCTCCTTGCCCTTGTGGGGCACTCGGAAGCCGGGTTCCCAACATGCCCTGGTAGCCTGGCAGACGGATTTAGGGTTTAGGGTGCAGGGTTTAGGGTTTAGGGTTTAGGGTTTAGGGGTTAGGGGTTAGGGTTTAGGGTTTAGGGTTTAGGGTTTAGGGTTTAGGGGGATGCTCACTACAATAGCCAAAATAATCATAAGCATACAACCATACGAGTAGCAGCAACCCTCCCAAAAAACAGATGATGGGCCAAGGCTGGGAATCGACCATGCCTCCACCCGACCCACCAAGCTGCTGGACTTGCCGCTCTGCTTCGTTCACCAGGACGATTTGCCTAGCGCGTGGGGGGGGAAAAAAGCCCGAAAGAGCGCTGGGACAAGGGCACCGAGTTGAGCTGAAGGTGGCCTGGACACGAAGGACTCTAGCTGGTCGGCGTAAGGCGCAGCGTCCGCCTGAAGTTGTGCATTCTGTCTGTCTTCATTCTGGGTCTCAGCGCCGATCTGCCCAACCCGCCTCGAGCATGGGCTGTCTGCCGTCTCCGGCAAGCTGAATGCCTTTCTTCTGCAACGTCAAAAACTCCTCGTGGAGTTGCTGAGCCTGGTTGGCCAGTGTGTTGAAGGCCTGAGCAAGGTAAGTGAGTGAGCCGCTTTGACTTGGTGTTCCGATGAGGGCTCTAGGAACTCTAAGGCTTACTAAGCTTTTGCAAGGGCTTTGCAGGCTTTCTGGGCTTCTTTGGAGCCTGTGTTGAGCTTGGGGGCTTTCGAATGTTGGGAACACGCGAGGCTTTGGGGCTTCCCGAATGGATGCCGGAACTGCAATGCTCGACGTCTTTCCTTCGCCTCGGTCGTCGAATGCCCTCGACACATCCGATCATCGCTGCAGCATTGAACACAAGCCTGCGATCAGAAGCACGAACCAAACGATCCTCTCCAATGGAGAAGGAGGGGGCGTATCGTAAGTCTCAATTTGATCGTCATGCCCCACTGCCCCAAGCTGCGCAGACTGGATTTGTGAAGGCCTTGACATCTCGCGACCTACCTGCCCTACCTCGCACTCTCTGAGCTTGACCTGGCCACTGATGGAGATGGCAAAAACCTGTCCCCCAGCCCTGGGATGGTTGTCACAACCCAATTTCGACCCTCCCTGCGGCCGGCGAAGACATCTCCACAGCATGGTCCAGCCGGTTGATCGTCTCTGTCGTATATGTTGCGAGAGAAGCGGTATGCCAGGCCAGGTTGACACATCACCTGATAAGCCATCCACTGTGCATGAGGCACAATTGTTTGGAGTTCTATGGTCAGGGTTCCACCCTGCACGGACATGCCTTCCACAACAAACCGCTGGAAAGGCAATAGCAAAACCTCATCCTCGTCAGGGTAGTTCGACCAAGAGAACAGAGGAGCGCCGCGTGAATTTGTGCGAATGACAAAGAGGACTGGCCGCTTTGGAAGCTCATTGCCTCCGCTGTACTTGCCACTGGCGAAGTCCAAGGCAGCATCCTTGTCGATCGAAGTGCTTGTGAATGATCGCCATTCGAAGCGGCTTCCGACCTGATATGCACGCCGAAAGACGTCCCACACCCCCTGCATGCCACGGTTTTGCGTTTGCGACCTTCCATATCGGGCTTGCATCTTCTCAACATACATCCACAAGCACCGCATGATATTGCCATACTGCTCAAACAATTCTCTCCACTTCTTCTCAAAGCACAACTTGTTCGCGTTGAAGGCGAACGCAGAGCCCTGGGTATAGACATAAGCCACCGTAGACTCATAGCGGTTTACTTGCGCGCCTTCTGGGAAGCGCTCGTGAAACATCCCCTTTGGCAGCCATTTTCTTGTCTGAGTGAAGCCATGCCGCTGAAGCTCAAAAATTGCTTCCTGGCCGATGGGAAAGAGGTCCAAGTCTGCAAGAAATGACTGGCGGTCGAAAGACCCGGAATCCTCTCCCACGTAGCAGCATGGCAGCCTCTGCCTTTGTGATTGGAGCCTGAGTCGCTGGAGATCATTCATTGCACTGAAAAGCTCTGCAGTTCCTGAATGGAGCCACCGCGGCTGCGCGAATCGATGGTTTTGCATAAAGTTTCCACGGTCAAGACGCGTAAGAACACCAAACATCTCGCAGTGGCACGGATAGTATCCCAAACTGTAGATCCTGCAGACCCTGGGCCGGGCTGGTAGCTGAAAGATACCTGCGAAGTCTACTCATGTCAGCCTGAACCAGTGGAGGGGTTGTAAGACTACCTGACCGACAGTCCGTATGATGGTCCAATTGTACTAAGGTTAGGGGCAGTGCTATTGGGGCTTCTTGGGACCTTTGTTTCGAGCCGGGTCTCGCCCTTTCCAAACGTGCTGTGTCGCAAAGGCAACGTCTCATCTTTCGAGAAGTAAAACATGAAAGATCATGAAAGCTTTCTTCTCATACAGTTTCATACATCTGCATGAAAAGACTGAGTCGGGCCTGCGGTGGCAAGTTCGGTAGCGTGGGATGCAGAGCCTCAAAGCGCTGCATGCCTGACTGGATGGCCTGCCGAATCGGGATCTGCTCTCAACCCGCGTGGCGTCTTGCTTGACGTTTCGGGGATTCGGAAGATATTCCGACTGGAACTGCCAGTGAACTTGCAAGCAAGGCACTATTAACAAAAAACTTGTCTTTCATTCTGTCGACTGTTGCCTCCCATTTGTCTCCCACTTGCCACTTGTCACGATGCTGGATGCTGTGATACTCCTCTGGGACTCTTGTTTCCCTCTTTTGAGTCGCATTTGCCTCCCGCTGTCCCGACGCCTGATGCCGTGACGCCCGTCGAGGACTGTTGTCTCCCGTTTCTCTCCCTGTACATCGCACATACCCTGGATGCTGCGACGCCTGTCGGGGACTGTGTCCCATTTGTCACATGTCTCCCAACTCACTCTCTCTCTCTCTCTCTCTCTCTCTCTCTCTCTCTCTCTCTATCTCAATGCAAAATGCTGTGACGCCGCTGTGATGCCCCGTTGTCTCCCACTTCATGACTGCATCTCGACGCTGGATGCTGCGATGCCCGGGGACTGTGGTCTTCCATTTGTTATGTGTTGTAAAATGAGTAGGCCCTGCATGCTGTGACACCCGTTTGGGCCTGTTGTCTCTCGTGCGTCTCCCACTTCCGTTTTGCTCTTGTAAAGAGAGAGTTTCTTCGTCGCTCAGTGTGCGCGTGCGTGTGCACGTGCGCGTGCGGGTGCGCGTGTCCGTGCGCATGCATGTGTCGATGCGTGTCGATGCGTGCTCTGTTGTGTGTTCTGATGTGTGATTTGATCTGTATGTGGAACACACCCTTGGCCAGGACGCTCAGATCTCTAAGCCCATGTTGACCAAAAGCAACGGAGATCGCACAGTTCGCTCAGCTCCAGCCTGCATTGCAGCTTGCAGCCTTCTCTCGGTTGACTCGGAAGCCGCACCTGAAGCACACTTCACATCAACACACAAAAAAAAAAAAAAAAAAAAAAAACGCCACTCAGGCACTCTGAGAGCACCTGACACATGATTTGGGCCCACCCGAAGACTTTCTCTGAGACTCTCCAGCACACTTTCCACACCCTTGCATATGGCCTCCAATACCGCCTCCGGGCAACCCAGGCAGGCTCGGAAGCGAGATTTGCTGCGGGAGCTGCTGCGGGAGCTGTGGAAGCTGCCCCGCTGGCAGAGCCAGCAGCGATGCCATCGCTACAGCTTGGATCCATCTCCGCATCATGGCGTCACGCGAAATGGGTGCTCTTAGAGTCTTAGATCGATTTTTTTGGGAGAATTGATGTTGGTGCTGAGTGCTGCGCTGTCCTGTTGCCGGCCGGAGGATCACAGGTAACAAATGAACAGAATGGCTGGTCTTCAGCATTGCCGCCGTGAGCGCTGATCACATTTGGCCGTGCAGGTGGTTCCAATCTCTTGGCGGCATACAGTTTGTCAGAATGCCTAGATAGGCTGCAAGTCATGTCAAACTCTGACTGAGGTCACAATGTGACATGTACTTCCTTTGAACAAAAAGCATGCTCGCGTGCAGCAGTTGCACATGCTCAGGACTGCTGGGCATGACAGCGGTGGAAACGATTGCGTTTCCTGAAGGCCAAGGCCACGGAAAAAGTAGAAGTAGTAGAAGTGGTAAATAGTAATCTTCGTAGGTAATAGGCAGCAGGTAGCAGGTAGCAGGTAGTAGGTAGTAGGTAGTAGGAAGTAGGTAAAAGGTGGTGGTAGTAGTAGGTAATAGGTAATAAGTAATAGGTAATAGGGAATAGGCAATAGGTAAGGTAATAGGTAATAAGAAATAGGTAATAGGTAATAGGTAATCGGTACTAGGTAATAGGTAGTACGTAGTAGGTAGTAGGTACTAGGTAGAGGGGAACACAGTGCATAGACCCACGTGGGCTAATCTTCATATTTCACGGTTTTGCAGCATGCTTACGTGTTCCCAGTGCGTGCGAATGGCCAGAGCACGATGATTACGTCCATGTTGCCAATGTGTGCAAAGGCCAGAGCGTGCATGCCCACACGATGATTACGTCCAGGTTGCCTGTGCTGATAAGGGTTCAATGCTCCACAGAAATCAAACCAGCCCTTCAACATGGGAGCTGAGGGTTGGTTGAGGGTCTCCTGAAATCAGAGCCCGTTACCTCAACACCAGACAAATCAAGTAGTTTTACCACTTTTGCCGCATCTTCTTTCTACAGAAACAACGAAGCCACCGCAAATACGAATGAAAATGCAAACTCGCCGTTTACCAAAATGCCTTTTAAACACCACTGGCGTATACGCACCGTGTATACCTAGCAAGTAGTAGGTAGCAGGTAGCAGGTAGCTAGTGAGGTAGTAGGCAGTAGGTTAAGTAGCAAGTAGTAGTAGGAGCAGGTAGTAGGTAGTAGTAGGTAGAGGAAGTAGAGTAGGTAGTGTTTTGCAACGCTTTCCAAGATGGAACGTTTTTCGTTTCTGTGCTTCTTTGCTTCGTCTTCTTCTTTCCTTCTGTTTGCTGCGGTTTTATTGAGCATTGCTGCCTTGGCTTCGGCGGGGAATGGGAATGGGAATGGGAATGGGAATGGGAATGGGAATGGGAATGGGAATGGGAATGGGAATGGGCATGGGCATGGGAATGGGAATGGGAATGGGAATGGGAATGGGCTTGGCCCGTGGCTTCGTGCGTTTCTTCGACCGCTGCACCGCGGCCACTCTGGTCGGAAGGGGCGATGAATTTGGGAAGTTGGCATCATATTGGCCCAAGAAACCTTCAGTTTCCATTGAAGCAAAATCTGTGACCACCTCTGGAGGAACCTACTCAGGGTTGTCTCGTTTGCCTTGAGGGTGTGGATGCAAAATACAACAAGTATCAGGGTTGAAGCTCTGGCTCAAGGTGCGGGGTTTTGGGCTTTACGGCTATCCCCGGATGTGCCGCAATCCTTTACCCTGCTGTCCCACGGCGCTTCATGGCCATTTGCAGCTTACACGACAGTCGCCGAGCCATGTGACCCATGCGATGTGCATTGCTCACCCAGAGCAACAAGTAATATGGGCGAACGGAATCTCCAAGATTTTTGATCTCCAGGCGCTTGCCTCCATGGTCCGTGTGCCTCAGTTCATGCGCTTGAGCAGATCGTTGATGAGCTCCTGTGCAGTGGGAACCAGTGTGACTGCCTCGATGTTCTCATTCAAACTGGCTGTGGTCGATTCCCGAAGTTGCCTCGCGGTTGCCCCAGTCGCCTCCTCGAGCTTCGCAGAAGCCGTGACCTGATGCAACAGCAGCCGATAGCACAGACACTCGGGAACAGACCAGTGCAAACAAAGGAGTCCGAGTAGGTTGATAATCTGCAGAATCCAAGTGTGGGACGCTTGTTGATGAAACCACCCTTCGGTGAGCTCAGCTTGAATGGCCACAGGAAGTTGGACACCTGGCAGTAGTCCGCTAAAATCGGCACGACACTATGTTTTGTGCCAGAGGGGAGTTGCCTGCTTGAAGCTTGGGCCGACGGTGTAGATCTCGTGGATGATGTCTTCCATGCCGTGGATTCCGTACCTGAAACTTGCAAGAAAGATCGAGCTTGTATCTGCTGTACTGCCGGTGGGCGTTAACAGATGCAAAAAGAACAGTCAAATGCCTTTTTTTTTGGCCGAAGGTTTTCTTCACGTCGTTCGATGTCTTCTGCGGTCTTTTCCGCGCGTGCCCTTCATGCTAGCAAGGGACGGGTGGGGTGGGTGAAGCGACTTTGCAAATCCCCCATTGCTGTCTCGAATTTGCCATGTTTGTACTTCCATGGCAGCATGACTGCGATGGTAGTGTTCTCTTCTTGCCTTTGCGCCCGTTGTGTCTTTGGTGATCATGGTCGTCAATGCTTCACAAGAGCTCAGACGCGCGGCAGCCGTGCTACTGCTCGTGCTACTGCTACTGCCACCACGACCGCATACGGCCGCCGCTACCACCACTGATACCAGCACTGACCACTAAGGAAGGTCAATGGCAGTTTACCTCCGTTTCAAGCTTGGACTTCAGGGAGTGGGACTTCCGTTTTCTTGAATTCCGCCTGAAGCTGGGATGCGATGTCGGTCTCGTGCATTCAGTTCTGTGTTGTCTAAACACATGGGATGTGAAAAAAAAACTGTCTGTTTTGGGTTTACCGTCAGTGCAACCTGGGGCCGGTGCTTGCCCAAGTTGTCCGAGATGATGTCGTTGGACGCAAGGGGTAGGCGCTGCTTATTCACCTGCGAGGAAACACATGAGAACTGCCTGTTGGCAGTCTTTTTAAGTCTTCTGCCTTAGAATGTGGTGCAACTTACGAGAGGTCCTTCCCGAAGCCACGCTTGTAGACCAGCTCACGCACCGTCTTGAGGGACGGGTAGCCGTATGTCACGTACGGCTGCACGAGCTTCAACATGTTCAGGATAGGCTTGTTCACCTAAGCGCGGTTTGGTGGTGACCTCAGCCACAACATCCCTCTTGCCGGGGACAGGGCTTTCAGGAACACGCCATTGTGCAGCTGCTTGAGTCGCAGCAGCTGGAGCACCTTCCTTCAACTCACCAAGTTTCCACAGTTTCAACAGGCACCGACATATGATCAGCACATTTCTGCTCTTCGGACCCCGCCTGGGCTTTGGGCTCATCTTGATGATGCCTGCAATGCGGACGACGAACAGCAGCTTCGCCTGCACAGGCGTAGAATACGGAGAAGATGCGTAGAGTGCCACAGAGTCTTCGTGCTCCAAAAGCCTCAGGCTCCACGAAAAAGTTTCCATTGAGCTTCGCTTCTCGGCGGAGCTTCACAAGCTCCGAGGCAGTGTCTGCATACTCCTGGTGGAGAAAGTCTCTGCCAGTCTCTGCCATTTAGGGTTTAGGGTTTAGGGCATTAATTACCCCAAGTCACAGGAGATGGGTTTGGGACCCGCCAATCAGCTCCACTTCCCATCTTCCCATTCTCGGGATCCAATTAGAGCATGTTCTGTTCTACCAAGACACTAGAACTTTTGCAAACGTCGGACATGTGACATGTTGGGGATGCCTGATTCCATGCACATTTCCATAGCTGTCCTTCTCGTAAGCCTCAGTCCGCTCTTTAAGTTTCGCCCGCTCTTCCTGCGGTCTGCAAGACTTGACACGTGTCAAGTAGCCCACGGTTCTTACAGTAGCTGACAGTAGCTGGCAGATGGGAGGTGATGTGATTTTGAGTCCGTCCTGGCGTTGCTTTTGCTTCTCTTCGAGCGCCTGCTTCTTCTCCTTGAAAAGATGTGAATTCGCTGCAAGCATTTTGTGAGATGTGAAGTGAAGCATTTGGGCCCGCTGCTGCTGCCAGCTTCTCGTCCCGTGCCTGCCGGAGCTTCACCAGCTCGGGCACGGCCGCGCCCTCGGGCACCTCCGCCTGTGAAACCCTAGCTGGGCTTACCCAACATGCTAAACCCTAAACCTTACACCCTAAACCCTCAAGTTTCTTTTGGCCTTGGAGATCAGGTACCGGTCAGCCATGGCCGATGTTTAGCCGGCTTGCTCGAGCCGCTAGAATCAGCAGCAACAAACAACTTGAGACTGGGACCTCTGCAGGGAGGGTTTCTTAGGGCGTTCAGGGCCGACGGCCAAGGGGTTTGGGGGCTTTCGCGTTGTAGGTTTCCAAGCCCGGCACACTCGGCGCACCTTATAATTCGGGAGTGTACCTTAACCATATAGGACCCAGCACGATGGATTGAGAGGGCCTTGCATGCGGACTAATGTAACGTGCGGCTGCTGGAAATTGTCGATGGGAATACTCGCCAGCAGTTGGCGGAAACACAAATGCTGCGAAGTAAGGGTCGCTGGGGGGCACTCTCCCGCTCGCGCGCGTAGAAGGAATCGTTACGACCTCCAGTATCCATCGATCCGCGGGCGAGACCCAACAAGAAAGAACTCGATCGCAAAGACAAGCAAACCATTTTAACGGAAATCACGGATCTGAGAAGAAGGCAATCCTCGCTCGTGTCAGTCTCAGCCAATGGCAGGAATAGCCGAAACCTCTTTCAGAAACAGCACATGTTACAACTCCGAAGTCCTTGTCGGGCCACATGCGATCTACACATCCTAGGGTTTGGGGTTCTTGCGCGCTTCTGTGAATGGAGGTTCATGGGTTCTTACAAGGAGGGCAACGATGAGATACCCTGATTTAGGGTGATTTTGGCTCATATCCCTACCTAGAAGTACCCATAAACATCCACGTGCTTGTGTGTGCGAGTGCTGCGACGGCGTTGGTGGTCGCAATCATGGCCGTTGCGGTCTTGAATTGCAACTGCCGCTGCCCTGCAGGAGACCGCCTTAACTGCAAGTTTTTAAAGGCAACGGGGTTTTTTGGTTTGGAGGGAAATGAGAGCGTCGCAAATTGAAGGAAGGGTCCTGACACAATCTTCAGAGGGAATCCGAGGGGTACAAATGATTGTTTTCTGGCTTAAAAGGACGCCAAAGCTTCTTTACCGTTCATGGAAGGGCATCAGCCAAGCTCCGCCCGAAGAGCCACACAGTTTAGGGCTTCGACGCGCATGCTCGCAAGGGTTTGGGGCTTGTCGGAACCCAGGTTCCAACCCAGGTTAGAATTCTCATTAACTCCTCTGATTGTTCGGAGCATGAACACTCGACACAAAATCAAGAACGAGGGGGATGAATTTAAACTAATTCTCTACTTCTCTACTTATTCTCTAAGGCTAGCTTGGAAAAAAATGAACATCTGATGGTGAAAATGCTGACACCTCATGGACCCATAGAAGCCACTAAGGCTTTTCATACCAAAGACTGCCGCTGATTTAACATGTTTAACGGAATGAATGCTGGTCGGAAGGCCTTTGCACAATCTTAAGAAGAAAGTTCTGAAGCGAGACACCAGGATGCGGGCGGTCATGCCCGGGACCAACCAACCAGGAAAGATACCATACACTGCAAGAAACTCGATCAAAACTACCAGCCAGGAAGTTCGTTCCCTGAGGCCTGTCGCAAAAGAACCATCTCTGCTCGCTTACAAAGTTGGCAAGGGCTTCAGCAGCTGCTTGAGACAATGGTCTTCTACCCCGAAGAAACAGGTCTAAGCTAACCCTTGCACTTGCCACCCTGAAAACTGCATCCCTTCTGGCTGAAGATGCGCGAAGAAGCCAAGATATCTGCGCCGAAGCAGTCAAGGACATCAGGCCGTGACGTATTTGTGCTGTACATCTGCAGCACCCTTGTCTCAACATCTCCAAGCAGAACAAAATGTGCCATTAAATGATGAAAGGGAAGGGAATGGAACCTGATCAATTCTCTACTCCTCTAATTTTTGAATGAGGAACACAAAAATCAAAACAAGAAACGAAAGGGGCGGATATCGAATTCTCACTCCTTCTCTCCTCCCCCAATTGCTCGAATAGTGAACACAAGACACAAAAACAAGATACAAGGGGGCGTGGAATTTTAAACTAATTCTCCACTTGTTCTCTCTCCTTTCGAATAATAATCACAAGAAATAGGGTGGAATTTAGATCAATCTCTACTCTTCTCGTTTTCGAATAATGAACATAAGAAACAGAAACAAAAAACAGGGGGGGGGGGCTGATTTTAGAAAAGTTCTCACTCCTCTGATTTCGAATCATGACAAAAACAAGAGACCTGGAATTTGGATGAATTCTCGACTTTGCTACTTGTTCTTTACTTCTTGAATCATGAACACCAGAACAAAAAAACAAGAAACGACGGATGGATTGCTTTAGGATCACAAAACCCCCTTTGATTTTGCGAAAAAATGAACACAAAAAACAAAACTAGAAACGAAGAAATTCGGATCCAGGGCTCGGAGGGCGCTGTGCATGCGCTTTCGTCGCAATCGAAGGAACTCTTGGATGCTGCCACGCCTGGTCAAAATGAGGCCCCAAAAACTCGACGACCTGAAAAAAGAATCACCACACAACTCTTGTCCTTTTTGAAAGCAATCAAGCATGATTCAGTTCTGGGTGTCAGGTCACAAATGACTTATTACATCTGCTTCCTTTCTGTGGATTTTCACCTCTGCAGCTGAAAAATTCACAGTCGTCAAGCTGCAACTTTTGTATCAAGCTTCATCCTGCCCAGCTCGAGATGCTGCAGGTGCTGGTGGTGCTGTTGTGTTTGGCCCTTCTCCGACCGGAAGGCTTTGAAAGCCCGGAGGAGGCAGAGTGAGCCCAGGCGGAGCAAAGCTCTGCCGGGCATGCCTTCGCTTGAAAAAGCCGAAACCTTAGAAGTGTGCAGCTTCTAGGCTCAGGGTCAAAGATGCAGGCTGCAGATACATGGCTTTAAGCCTCAAAGTTTGGGACCAGCAGGTCTGAAAACAGGTTCTTGCAAGAGTGAGGTAAGTCCTGTAATCTAAGTCCGAAAGCAGAAAGCGAAAGGCTGGCCTGCAGCTGCCTTGCCGAACTTGGCAGCTGAACACCTGAAGAAGAAGCGTGCTGCTGACGCACAAGGAGGAAGAAGAAGCAGTCTGGAGGCCGTACAGAAGAAGAGTGCCCAGAAAAAAACTCCGTCATAATATTTGCAGCCCAGGAGGGGGTCACTTGGGCTCAACAGCTTGGCGATTTTTTTTTTAAGCGGGCACCTCTTTACTACATCAGTAGCACAGTAGGCCGTTCTTGTGGGTCTCGCAACTAGGTGTGAGACAAGGACAACTACTTTGAGAGCCAACCTGTACAAGCCAGCGAGTGAAAAAGAAGTCGTGACTACAAAGAAGCAACCGCTAGCGCAGAGGCCCTTATTGCAAGACAACTTAACGCTAGGCCAGCGAGGTGAGACCAATGCAAACAAGAACCTACCGGCACCAATCACTCAGCTGCCCGTCACCCATAGCAATGCTGCGCCACGTCTAGTACAGACATTAAGCGAAAGTATGGGTAGGCCGTAAGGCAAGGAACCTCCGTCACCTAAACTGCTCAACGCGTCCGTAGAGACAGTTCCCACACAAGCGCCAGGGCCGTAGCAATAGCACTCAGGACTCCCTTTTGGGTTGGCAAGAAAATTGCAAGCACACTGAAAGAAAGGTACGAACGCGCACAAAGGCACAATGCAAACAGAGTGCAAGAAAAGGCGCCCCCTCCCCCCCCGGCGAGCGGGGGCAGGCAAGGGGCTGGTGTGGCTACACAATGCTGCCGTCGGCGCTGTGTGAGTCCGGGCGTCCTCACATAGCTATTAGGGGAGTGCCCTATTTGGAGGCTCCTTGTGTTTGCGCCCGAAAGTTTTGAGGCTCGACCTCATGGCCATAGGGCGGGCCTTGAGCGCTGCTTGCAAGAGGCCATATTCTTACAGCTCCGCGCAGGCCGATTTTTGAGACGGCACAAGAGCCCCAAAGGCTGCTGGCACTTGGCTCATGTGCTTCCCAGGTCCGGGAGCCTATCGGCTTGGCATGCTTAACCTGGTGCAGTTTAAGGCCTCCAAGGCTGCTTAACGGTCTGCAGCCAACCGCGCGTCAAGTGTGAGAGTCAAGGGGCCTTGTAACTCGGAGCCCCGTGCAGCGGCCGATTTTTTGTGGAGCACTTCAAGCAGGTTTACCCCGTGACTGCACCTGACGCGGAACCCACAGCAAAGTGCGAGGCCTAGTCACTTCTGGGCCTGCTGGAGAAGCAATAGTTCCTCACTGGGCCTTCTGGCGAAGGTTCCGGCAGCCGTTTGCGGGGCCTAATCACTTCTGGGCCTTCTGGAGAAGTTTTAAGCAGCAGTTTGAAAGGCCTACTTACTGCTGGGCCTTCCGGAGAAGTTTTAGGCAGCCTTCCATGGAAGGTTAAGGCAGCAGTTTGAGAAGCCTAATCACTTCTGGGCCTTCAGGCAACTGTTAGAACAGCAGTTTGAGAGGCCGAATCATTTCTGGGCCTTCTGAAGGTGTTTGAGGCATCAGTTTAAGAGGTCTACTTGGAGAGGCCAACCCACTGCTGGGCCTTCCGGAGAAGTTTCAGGCAGCAGTTTAGAAAGCCTAATCACTTCTAAGCCTTCCGGAAGGGTTTAGGCAACAGTTTAATAAGCTAAAGAACTTCTGGGCCTTCCGGAAGGCCTGCGCACCTTGAGCCTGTGCATGCACCTACAGCCACGCCTGACCCGGACGGGCCTGTGCACCTTAAGCCTGTGCATGTGCGGGCACCTGGCGGCAAGGCTCGTCCTAGCTAGAAGGCGTGGCAATTGCACAACTCCACTGTTGCAAAGAGTTGATACCATGCACGGGCGGAGAGGCAGGGGGTGTAGAGCAGTTATTCGCATCAAACAGGCAAAGAGCCAGGTTTATTAACGCAAAATCATCTGAGACCTCAAGTTTGGCGGTTCTCTCAATTCAAGCAAAAAAAAAAACACACACACACACACACATACACGCTGGAAAGAGTTGACAGAAGGTCCAACCCAAACTGCTGTCTGTTTCTGTGTCGTATCTGTCTGTGTGTGTCTGTGTCTGTGTGTGTCTGTGTGTCTATGTGTATGCGTACAGTGTGCATGTATGCGTATGCGTGTGTGCATGTGACAGCTTGTATGACCAGTTGCAGAGATAGGAAGGGGGTTTTGGGGGGACTGTCCTTGTCTGACCAGTTACAGATAGGAAGGGGGTTTTGGGGGGACTGTGTTTGTATGACCAGTTGCAGAGACAGGAAGGGGGTTTTGGGGGGACTGTGCTTGTATGACCAATTGCAAAGATAGGGGGTTTTGGGGGGACTGTGCTTGTATGACCAATTGCAGAGATAGGAAGGGGGTTTTGGGGGGACTGTGCTTGTATGACCAATTGCAGAGATAGGAAGGGGGTGTTGGGGGGACTGTGCTTGTATGACCAATTGCAGAGACAGGAAGGGGGTTTTGGGGGGACTGTGCTTGTATGACCAATTGCAGAATTAAGCAAGGGATGTTGGGCACTGTGCTTCTAAAGTTCTGGCCTTAAAGGGACAGGATCTAAGTGCAAGTGGGCACGCTTGCCTGCACACGGCAAGCGGTGCCGCAGTTAGCAGGCTCGGAAACACTTGCCTGCACACGGCAAGCGCCGCCAACGCCGCAAGCAAGCGTCATTCCCGGAAGCAGTGTTAGTAAGCTTCCAAGCAGAGCAGAAATAACCAGTTTGCATCAGGTACTTTAAGCACTTTTCCTGCAAATCGATTTGCAGTTGGTTTTCTTCTGCTGTACTGGCAGTTGTTGGTGTCTGGCCAAGCTGGGATTTCTGGCCATCCATGTGGTAGTGGCTCCGCCTTCTCTTAAAGGTTTTGTAAGGTCTGACCACCTTTCTCTTGGAGGTTTTTTGTAAGGTTGTAGTCTGGCACCTTCTTTGGAGGTTGGAGAAGTAGTAGTTGGCCCACCTGTGGCCAGCAGTTTTTTACGTGTAAGTCACTTGCCAACCTCCGCTTCAACCAAGTCTTCTGTTCTTGGAGCAGTCTTGGCCTCTTTGCAGTGTTTCTGCTGGTCGCTTTTCCAAGCTGACCAATGCACTTTTCTAAACACATTTGATCTGCGTAGAAGATTTAGTCCAAGCATGTTGCCGTTAAAAACAAGACTTAAGAACACAAAGCTTGAGTTCCTTTGCAACTTGCTTAGCAAAGTACTCAGTGGAGAAGGTTGTCGAGGTCTTTAAGGCCGATTTTTGGCGATGCGAGAGGACGCAGGCGCGGCCGGCCGGTGCGCGGCCGGAGGTGTCCAAGCTTATCCGTGCGCTGCTTGGTGGCCTAGGTAACTGGTTGTAGCAACAGCCATGCGCGGGGTCAAAGCTTTGGTGCAAGAAACCAGTTATGCCTTTAGTCAGGTTCTTCGGTTAAGTCTAACATGAACCCTAAGGAAGTCAGTCTTGTTCTATAGCAAGTTGCAACATGGACGGTGAAGCCAGGCAGACGTAGACTGTATTCCTTTTTCTAAATCCGATTGGTGAAAGACCAATGTGTACCTTGACGTTCTAGACAAGATGCAAAATGCATTTGTAAACAGCCTGCACAGCATGACAAAGTAGGCGGGCGCAACATCTTTAAAAAATTATGCCAACTTTTAAAATTATGCCAACTTTTTCTAAACCAACCAACGGAATTTCCACAAAGTAACAAAATCACCAAAAAAGTAATGTCTAAAGAAAATTGTCAAGGCTGGATTTTAAAAGCAAATCCACCTAGACTAAAAAAATTAACCTAAAATTTGAACGGTAGCATTCAAACAAAAAAATAGAAGAATTTGTTGGCAATTAGAAACAGGCTTATTTAAATTAAGTTTACAGAAAATTGAGAAAGCTTTGAGAATCTTTCTGTTTGATTTTTGTGTGTTCAAGTTGGAAGCAAACCGTCTTTTTTTGTTAGGACAAGGTTTAATTTTAGCTTTTTGTTTTGATTTTTTGCAATTTCAATATTTTTCAAATTGAAAAATCTGTGTCTGTCCTTCACATTGACTAAAGAGGGCAAGGGCGAAGGCCCAAACAGTAGCTCTCTTTAGCCAATGTGGAAAAGGAAGGAAAATGACCCTGCAGAGAAGGGAGGATTGGACATGCGGCGCTGGGCCCCCTTCGTACGAAGGGGGGGCTTAAAGCCCCCCTTGAAGGGGGGCTGAAGGGTCGTCGGACCCTTGAAGGGGGCTTGAAGGGGGGGTGAAGGAGGGGAAGTGGGGGGTGGGGGCGACAAAGGGTCGAAGGGGGGCTTGAAGGGGGGCTTGAAGGGGAAGGCTTGAAGGGGGGCTTGAAGGGGGGCTTCAAGGGGCTTCAAGGGGGGCTTCAAGGGGGGCTTCAAGGGGGGCTTCAAGGGGGGCTTGAAGGGGGGCTTCAGGGGGGCTTTCAGGGGGGCTTGAAGGGGGGGCTTCACGGGAAGCTTTACAGGGAAGCTTCAAGGAGGGCCTGAAAGGGGAGGTTTGAGACGCGAGCCCAAACGTCGCGAAGAAGGCCCTCCCTGGAACCTTGCGAAGAAGGCCCAGTTAGTGGGCCTCTCAAACTGCTTAACTGGGCCTTCTTCGCGACGTTTAGGCAGCAGTTTGAGAGGCCCAATAACTGGGCCTTTTTCGCGAGGTTCCAGGGAGCAGTTTAAGCGGCCTAATAACTGGGCTTGCTCCGCACGGGTTGCAGGGAGCAGTTTAAGAGGCCGAGCACCCTTCTTCGCGACGTTTAGGCTCGCGTCTCAAACCCCCCCTTCAAGCCCCCCTTGAAGCCTCCCTTTGAAGCTTCCCTTTAAGCCCCCCTAGCCTCCACTAGAAAACATGGGGTTTTCGGCTTAGCCCCTTGCCACACGCACTCGAGATGGGAGGCGTCGGGTACTTGCAGGCCGAAGCCGCTTCCCCTAGCCTCCCGCTACAAGACATGGGGTTCTTGGCCGAGCCCCGTGCCACAAGTAAAAAACATATTCAAGCCAAAAACATGCTACTCTACTAAAATGCGCGGGCAAGCATACGAGCATCAGACATTCGATTGCGTCGTAAAAAGTCCCCACTCCTCTGATTTTCGAACAATGAAATACAAAAACAAAACAAGATTTGAGGGGGGTGGAATTTAGACTAAAGTCCCTTCTCTCTTCTCCCCTTCCTCCCACTTCACAGCAGGCAAAATGGGGGGGGGCTGCGCCGCCCCCAACCCCCCCGCTGAAACCAGGAAGGTGGATACACCAGTTCTGTACTTCTCTGACGTGCAACTGGGGGGGGCTGCGCCCCCCCCAACCCCCCGCTCTCTACTTCTAGAAACAAAAGCACTCTCGTCTCTACTCCTCTGATCTTCGAATAATGAAATACAAAAAACAAAAGAAAGATTCGAGGGGGGTAGAATTTAAAATAAATTTCCTTCTCCCTTCTCCTCTGAGTTTTCGAAGAATGAAATACGAGAAGCAAAAGAAGATTCGAGGGGGGTGGAATTTAGAATAAATTCCCTTCTCTCTCCTCCTCTGATTTCTCGAACAATGAAATACAAAAACAAAAAAAAGATTCGAGGGGGGTGGAATTTAGAATACATTCCCTTCTCTTCTCCCTTCCTCCCACTACTCCTCTGATTTTTCGAATAAAGAAATACAAAAAACAAAACAAGATTCGAGAGGGGTGGAATTTAGAATAAATCCCTTCTCTCTTCTCCTCTGATTTCCCGAAAGATGAAATACAAAAAACAAAAAAAGATTCGAAGGGAGGTGGAATTTAGAATACATTCCCCTCTCTTCTCTCTTCCTTCCACTCCACATTCTCTCTTCTAGATTTCGAGGGGGGTAGAATTTAAAATAAATTCCCTTCTCCCTTCTCCTCTGAGTTTTGGAAGAATGAAATACGAAAAGCAAAAGAAGATTTCTTCTCCTCTAATTTCTCGAAAAATGAAATACAAAAAACAAAAAAGATTCGAGGGTGGAATTTAGAATACATTCCCTTCTCTCTCTTCCTTCCTTCCACTCTACATTCTCTCTTCTCCCTTCCTCCAACTGCCTCGTCTCGAAATAATTTAAAATAAAATCCCTTCTCTATTCTTCCTCAAAGTAAATATTGAACTTAAGTTCAACCCAGGGTTTGCAAGAGAAGAGTGGGGGGCTTCCAGGGGCTTAAGGGCTTGAAGGGCTTGAAGGAAGCTTGGAGCTTGAGAGATTGAAAGGGGCTTTAAGGGACCTGAAGGGAGGCTTGAAGGGTCAACCAAAATGGAACAAAAAGGACACTGCCAGCAATCGATTTCAACGCAACGTGGAAGCACCGTTGAAAAATGAAAAACAGAAAAATGCAATGATTTTCCTTGTTTCTTTTCAAGCTTCACAGAGTGGAATTTGGATGATTTATGTGTCTTTTTTCGGAACCGTTCCCTTGAAGCCTCCCTTAAAGTCCCCCTTGAAGCCCCCTTGAAGCTCCCAAACCCTAAACCCTAAGGGAGCTTGAAGGGTTGACCAAAATGGAACAAAAAGAACACTGATCGATTTTCAACGCAACGTGGAAGTACCGTTGAAAAATGAAAGATTCAAAGAAGGCTTGAAGGGTCAACCAAAAATGAAACAAAACGGGTCCCCCTTGAAGCCCCCTTAAAGCCCCCCCCTTGAAGCCCCCTTGAAGCCCTCCTTGAAGCCCCCCTTGAAGCCCCCCTTGAAGCTCCCCTTCAAGCCCCCTTCAAGCCCCCCTTCAAGCCCCCCTTGAAGCCCCCCCCCTTTGAAGCCCCCCTTGAAGGTCCCCCCTTCAAGCCCCCTTCGACGAAGGTCGAAGCCCCCTTCGGGCCCCCTTCAAGGGGGACCCTTCAAGGGGGACCCCCTTGAAGCCCCCCTTGAAGACCCCCTTCGCTGAAGGGGGAAGGGCCCATTCAGGGGCATGCAGAAACGCTGTATTGATGACGATTGGGAGGTTGAGACGCGCATCGGCGGCACGCAGAAGCTGGATGGCTTTTTTGCCAGCTTCCGCCGAGACGAAGCAAGCTGATGCTTTGGAGCAGGGCCTCCATCATCGCGTTCGTCCTTCAGTGTAAGTTTTGAATGTGCGGCAGCGACATGTTTCAAGTCGTCGGCTCACTTCGAAAGAAGGAGCGTGACGACCCTGGGCGTGCTTCTTGGTCAACGCTGGCCGAATATTTGAAAGTTGCAGAGCAGTGCGAGCAGCCCAAAAAGCGGCTTGCTCCTGATGCTGGGGTGGGATTGTTGGATGATGTCTCGATGTGTGCTTGCGAGTTTAAAGCTTGGAGGCTTCGGGGTTCAGTTTTGGGGTTCGGTGTTGACGTGGGGTATTTGGCGAGGTGGGTTTCTGCAACCAATGAAGCTGTAGGGTGCTGCTATACTTGCTTCTGGAGACCTCACGCGGATCCCTTTATTATTTATTTGCGCGGCGCCTCAAGCGGTAGCACTTCTCCGGGCGCTGCGCCTATATTGCCGCGGCGTCTCCAGCGGCGACCGTTTTCGTTGGTTTCTGGCCGAGCTATGCGCCTCAGGGGGCGCCGCCTGCGGCGGCGCCCCGAAGGGGCGCTACTTCTCAAGCGGTTACCGCGCCGCTCCACGCGCCGCGCCCGGCACAAAGTACATCAATAATGTTGAGGTGAAGCTGTTTTTTCCTGCAAAAAAAGTGGCTCTGCCCAGGGATCCTCTTGACACGTCTTCCTTAATGGCATTAACTCTTCTCCGGCCTTAAGGGATCTTAAACCTCAGAAAGACAAGCAAAACCAAAGAAGATGTTGCTTTAGGCAAGACAGCAGAATTTTATCCAGAAACGGGTTACAAATGCCTATGACCAATGCTTGTCAAGAAGTCGGTGGGTCTCCGCGAAAAGTCTTAAACTTGCTCAGAGCTTGTTAGAAATTGCTGGTTCTTTAATGTGGCCAAGACCTCCGGTCTTTCTAAGACAAGGTTAAGCAGTCGGTGCAACTAAGAACAGCCAACAAAGTTTTTTTGTGTGCGTGTGCGCCCAGCTTTGAACAGCTGCAAGCCCGAGCAGACTCTACTTTGTGTTCTGAACCGAAGGTGCTTGAGGACCTAACAGTAACAGAATCGGCTTCCACATGCAGTGGACAGAGGTGCCGGGCGAAGGACAGCTAGACAGCATGCTTCAGAAGATTTTTCAGCAAAACGTAATTCAATTTCTTGCCAGGCGTAGCGTTTAACATGGTAAAACTCCAAAACCCTAAACCCTAAACCCTAAAACCCTAAACCCTAAACCCTAAACTCTAAACCCTAAAACCCTAAAACCTAAACCCTAAAACCCTAAACCCTCAACCCTAAAGTCTAACAATAATGTCCAACCATGTTAAATGCCGCCTCCGCCAATTTCTTAAAGAGAAAGAGTTCTTCAAAACTGGAGAAAGGTTTTGCTGGGTTTCTTCGCAAGTCCTGCAAGCTGCTTTCTCCTCCTTGCTAAACACAATATTGGTTGAAGATGCAAACAAGTTTTTAGCGTGAAAAAGAACACCAGGGCAATAACTCAAATTAAAGACTGTTTCCATGTTTGAAGCTTAGCACACCGTTTTGCAGCATAAAGTGCTGGAGTTCTACAGCAGAAGCAAGGGAAACCAAGAAGTGGAGGGTTCCGGCAAGCATTAAGAACATCTGCAGAAAAAATGTCCGACGAACAGAGAACAAGACTTGTCGATAATTGGCAGAATGTCTGTCTTGGCAAGCACACCTCAAAGCTCGTTGGTGGCGCCTGAACTTAGCAGCTTCTCCAAATCAAGAGCTCCGTTTCTTGCTAAACACCCGTGCAAGAAAGACAAAGTTTCCTGGAAGACGACAAAATGATAAGCGCAACAGCTTGGTTTTTTATACATCTTTCACATGGAAGGCGAAGCTTGCCCAACCTTGCAAGGCTTAGAAGCAGCAGAGGTAGACAGCTGTAGTGCATATTTTGTTATGTTCTTGGTTTCCACAAAAAGACTTTCTTTCAAGTCCGGCTTTGGCTGGAAGTTCACCATAAGGCGAAGCACTTTTGTCTGCTTTCTTTTAAAGAGCCCAAGCCCAAGACCAAAATGGATCTTGGAGCACACGAAAACCCTGGCCAGTCGGTTCCTGCAACTTAACAATCTTACCTTGCAACCTGCAAGTACAGCTTTTAAAGACGTTCTGGAAAACCTTGTAAAGGGCAGTCTCTTCCACTAAAAGGCCTGTGTCAACAAAGTTCTAGAAAGTTTGTAAAGCTTCAGCTGCCAGGCGGAAAATAGTAAAGAAGCAGCAGTTGTGGAAATTGCTTGCAGCAGTGCCAAATTGCAGTTTTGTGCTGCAAAATGTGGCCAGTTATGTGCCTGGAAGAGAACTTGGCCTCTTGTCCTTGCAGGCTATTTTGTAGTCGGAACTTTTTCCGGACCTCTTTATCCCGACCCAAACTGTGCCATGGCGGCTTCCAAGCACCCGAAGAAGATGGCAAGCAGCAAGAAAGCCACAAAGCTTCAGATGCAAGAGCAGAAGAGGAAACAGCAAGAGTAGAAGCTGACAGACCAAGGCGGCCGGCTAAGAAAAAGATGCAGCATTTCATTACGACGCCAACAGCCACAAAGTGGACAGAGACTACATTGTGAAGATGCTGGAGGCGAATTCCAGTTGGGTGGCAAAGCTTGCTTCTGTCATTAGGCAAGGGGGCATGAAGATCCTCATGGAGATGTAGCAGAACGACTAGGAGCAGGCGGCAGGCCTGGACTTTGGTGCGAAGTGGAAGGGCAGGAATGTGAAGACCTTGATGGCCATGTCACGGCAAGTCATGGAAAACTGATTATGGCGACCTTGAAAGAGAATACCGTGTGGCCCACAGACAAGACAGACTTGTGGTGGCAAGCCGCATTCCGGTACCAGATGCACTGCACCGACGACACACCCTTGCCCTATAACAAGATGAACCGGTACATTATGGTCATGGAAGAATATGCAAGAATGAGGGTGACGGCCATTGGCAACAGGCTGGAGGGTTTGAAAAAGAAGTTCAAGACCCTGACCTTGCAGGACTTTGAGATCTACCACATTTGTGACCCAGCGACGAATGCCGAGTTCGGAGATAAAAAGGATAATTCCTGTGTGCTAAAGAACTTGCTTACGAACGAGGAGTACAAGTTGCCGGCCTTGAAAAAGCACCAGGCACCAGGGTGCCTGGACGCTGCAGAATGCCAATGATCCTGACACATTTATCACAGCAAAAGACTGTCCTCTGCAATTCAGGGCTGTGGATTACTTCCCTTGCCCAAGGCAAGCGAGAAGTGGGGGGTGGCCAAGGCACAATTGGCAGAAGAGTAGATCCGTTACCAAAGTTCCTACTTAGAAGCTCTCAGATCAAGAACTTCTGTCTGTTGCTTCAGGGTGCGGAGTAGGGAAAAACTGCCAGAAGCGGAAGCCTGGTCAAGAGGTAGACTTCTTTTGTTTTCACTTCACGAAATTTCGCAAGGGGTTCGCGCGTAGCAGCTGGAACAAAAGGTTCGCCTGAAGTCACATGTTTGCAGTAGAACCTTGAAGCAGTGTGCTTCTTTGAAAACCTTCAGACCCAGAGTTACTGCAAATCTTCTTGGTTAACGAATTGCCCAGCAAAGCAAGACTGATTCTGGTCGACGACTCATACTCGTCTGCAAGGCTCAGTGAACGGTTGACTGAAGCCTCAGGCCTTTTTTGTTTTGGGGATTTAATCCAAGCACCACATTGAGTGGCACATCGTATCTGCTCTTAGTACCTCGCGAGACCTCGCTTTGTCAGCAAGGAATGCCAGGGAAAAACGATCAAAGCATTACTGAGCAAAAAGGCTTTGCTCAGCCTGTTCAGAGATTTCATCCTCTTGCAAAAACAACAAGATCGTAAAGTGCGAAGCCTCAGAGATGCAAGTGTGCCTCGTGGGGACTTGGAAAAGGCCCCATGAGGCACGCGAAAAGCTTGGGGGTCAGTGGGAGGGAAACAGGGGACCTGCTACCGGGGCCCCTGTTCCAAGCTAACGAAAGTCTCCCCAGTGAGGAATTGCTTAATCAGCATTTTCTCTCATGGCAGTGATTCGGAAGCATCAGCAGCCATTGCACGACACATGTTGTTCACTGTTTGTTAATCTCCCGTTTGCAAGTTATGCTGGTAGACATGTCATGTGGCGAAAACTGCTTCGCCGTCTTCGAATTTGTTGCCAAGATGAGGAAGACAGAGTCGCTATTTGCCTAAAGTCTCCAATCGACAAGGTCAAGGGAGCCCGCTTGCAGAGCTGCAAAGGCAAGCTCGAGTCAAAGTCACATGAGGATCGCTTTCGGTGAAAAACTTGCAGCGAGAAACATCCCTCGCTTGCATGCTCGGGCCTTTTTTCGGGCAATGTGAGGCAAACATATGGGCAAGTGAGCAGTTCGCACAGATGAAGAGACTTCACTGACACGTCTTCATCCGAAACACTCGAGCCCCAAGTTTGAGTAGATGCGAAAACGCTGAACTTGTGATGAATGTTTTTTCGCCCAGATCATAGCAGCTCATTTGTTTTTAAAATTCTGCTTTAGGAGAATAAAACAAATGTACCATGCAGTAAAAACATATCATAGCCAAGGAACTAAAGACAACAAAGCAAGGAAGCAAATGCTTCATCCTTGCAGATGAAGTGGTCAGTACCAAACTTCCTTCCTGCCTTCCTGTAGCGAAGTGTTTCCCCTTCTCTCAAAGCCTTCCGTGCCCAAACAACAAAACGGGCAACTGGCAACACACAAAACCAGGGCAGAAATCTGGGGGACCGCGCGTTCTCTGGGACGGGGCTTGTTGGCAACACCGATGTGACGTGGACAGCAGTCCTGTTCGGGAAAAGGAGGAGACACCAAGCAGGGCAGCCAAGTGCCCGTCTGCCCCCCACATGGTGTCGCTCAAGCGAATTATGAAGCTCGGGCCAACTGCCAGGGCGAAGGTGGCAACGCGGGTTCCTCGTCGAATGGATGTGCCTGGATGAGCAGGGCTTTGGGATTCCAGGCGGCGTGGGACTGGCGAGGAGTCCAGAGGACCATTCCATTGAGTAGCGCGGTGTCTTGCTGAGCCACGCACCAGCGATAGCCTGACCGGCGTCATCGCGATCCTCATGTTCCGCCAGGCTTGGCGGGACCAGCTGACCTCTAAAGAGGTGGACGAGGGACTCTGGCAGAAGGTGGCGCCACTTGTTGCTCCAATGGCCCTGCACTAAATCAAGCATGAAGCCAGGCACCTCAGGCACCCAAGCTGCCGGGCGTACTTTTTCAATAAGCGCGTCATCTATCGGGACCCCCAGCGCCGCTGGGGCACGCTCTTTCGGAAGATGCAGAAGGGCATCCCAAAGGGGGGTCATGGCACCCCTAGGAAGGACGCCGAAAATTTCTAGGCACGGCTGCGGCTCAACATGAAGAAGCGACTGGACCTGGTGGTCGTTAAGCATCAACGCCGCATGGAGGTTTTGTGGCTTCATAGCCTTGAAACACTTCTGGGCGGCGGCAACCCTTGACTGGCCTGACGTTGTCAACTGGCCATATTGCATTCCGTAGGGTTCTCCCCCTTCAGTGTTTGGTGAAAGACGATCAGTGCCAATCCCCACAGACACTGGTGCAGATGTACTTGAGGTGGATAGACTCCTCAGGCGAGTCTGGCACAGGGCCAACGCTCCGTCCGTTTCCGACTGGACTAACCTGGTCACTCTTCAGAAATCGACCTGCGCCTGACTTTCTTCTTCCCCAGTGTGAAGGATCCTTGTTACCTCGACGCCTTCCGAGGTGCCGCCCCTTTTGGCCGCATCGCGAATGGGATGCGCGCACGGCTGGGTGGGCGGCGTTGCAGGGAATGCAGTCGGGACGGCGCCCGCGCAAACAGTTCCTCAATGCTCCCGTGGAGACGCAACGATCCAGAAGACGCTCAGGCCAAGATTGAAAGCATGGCTAGTCCCTGGGAAGACCAGACAGGACCTGCATGAGCCAAGGGAGCCTGCATCCTCCTTTGCACTTCAACCCAGGGTCCTACCCCGAGCATCTTGCAGTCTCAAGGCAGGGATGCGTGGATGGAGTTGTTTGGCTCCTCTGTTTGCGTCTGCAAAATGGTAAGAGTCGTCCGACACCCTCGCTAGCCGCTAGCTCTCACAGGAGCTGAAAGCGAGACACGAGCCAATGTCTGCGCTTGCCTGAATAAGCATGCAAGTGACACTGTGCAGCCCACAGGGCGTGTGAAAAGTGCGATGACACTGACAATCGAGAGGAAATGAGTCCTCCACAAATACTGGTGCTCTGAGCTGTTAACATCTCAGTCGGCGCTTGCGAGAAGGTACGTCTTCGGACACTGATGTAGCCCCCCTCTCCCTGGGAGAGGGGGTCTTTTGCTTTGCCTTCAGTGTGCGCTTCTTTCCCGCTGGCAATTGCGTCTCCAGGTCGCAATTTGTAGTTTCCACCTCACACGCTGTCTTCAGATGCATGATCCACCCTTGAGGTAGCCCTGGTTTTGGACAGAGCGCTCCCTTTGCTGTCCTTGGATGATTATGCCATTTGCCAGCCTTTTTGCTTGCATGCCTCTGCTCATTTGCACCCGCCGTGAATTCGCCCCCGAGCTTAGGGAACTGTACGCCTTTTTTACTGAGCAGTCTTTGCATGGCCCGTGATGCACCTGCCATTGGGTGCCGGAGTTCCCTACTTCGTCTTCGTCGTGAGAGGGGCCTGTTTCACCCTTAGGATTAGGACGGCTTTTGTTTTGTCGTTGTTTGGGTTGTTTCGTGTTGTTTGGCGGTGTGATCTTCTGCCGTTGGTCTTTGCTCTAGCTATGTTTCACTGACTCAACCCACAAGACCGGCCTACTGAGCTGCTGACGTAGTAAAGAGGCGCCCATTTCAAAAAACAAAGAGAGTTGAGGGTTTAGAGTTCAGAGTTTTGGGGCTCGGGTTTTTTGGGGGATTTTCGGGTTTGGGTTTGGGTTTTTTGGGTTTCGGGTTTTGGGTTTCGGGATGTTTTAGAGTTTCAGAGCTTAGAGTTTGTTAGAGTTTTTTTTGGGTTTAGGGATCAGGGTTTTTTGGGGCTTTCAGGCTGAGGGTTTTTTTGGGGTTAGGGCTGAGGGTTTTTAGGGTATATGGTTTTTTAGGAGATAGAGCTGGGGTTTCAGGGTTTAGGGTTTGTTTTTTTTGGGGTTTAGGGTTTAGGTTTTTAGGTTTAGGGTTTAGGCGGTTTTTGGGGCGGAGGGTTTAGGGCTTTTTGGGGTTTAGGGTTTGGGTTTTTAGGGTTTAGGGCTTCGTGGGTTTTAGGGTTGGATTTTTTGGGGTTTAGGTTAAGAGGCTTGAGGGTTTGGGCATAGGGACCTATCTTAAAACGATTGAGGTCTATCGCACGCATAGGGGTCTGCGCCAGAGCACCCCCCTCTCTGCCTGTGCATAGGCCCCTGTCCTACTTATGAGAGGTGTCCGTCTCGTTTTATCCTATCCTCTTCAGGGTAGACGGGTAGGGGTAGGGTCTATGCCTTTTCCGGTAAACCCCGATAATATAGGCACCTATCCTAAAACAGATAAACGGCTACTTGGGGGGGACCATACTCGTGCAAGCTTCCTTCAAAGCACACGAGTTTTATTGAAGTTCTTGAAGCCCATCATGCGAGCATTGTGTTTGCAAATGGCGGGGTGGGGGGCCGCCAGCCCCCCCCCATTTTGTCAAGCCGTGCAAGCTTGTTTCAAAGCAGACGAGCCTTTTTGAGCATTGTGCTTGCAAATGGGCGCAGGCCTTCTTAATCCTGCCCAGTTCTGAAAATATGGTGAAAATAGTGTCTAAGTAGAGGTCTTCCCGTGAGAATGCAGCGAAAACACAAGTTTTTCCAATCGAAATATGGTGAAAACAAGGATTTTCGTATTTTCTTATTTAGACTTATTAATGAAATATCGAGAAAACAAGATCTTCCTTTAGAGAAAAGAAAGGCTTTCCTATCAAATTATAGGGAAACCCTTTGTTTTCCAACAGAAAATTGGAGACAATAGAGGTTTTCCGCTGGACTCGTAAGGAGCCCCCATCCGCTCCCTCCCAAAAACAACCCAAAAACAATACCAAAAACAAATCTCCACCCATGTGCTCTACGACAACTTCACTGAGTTCTTTGGCGTCCTGCTTTTTGTTTTGCGGTGCCGGTGCGGGCCTCTTCGGCGAAGCTCCATGGGAGTTAGCGTGAGAAGCTGTGCTTTTATACCACGAAGGCGTGGAAGCCGACCACAACTTCACAGCGGCCAGCAGTGCAAAAATGGTCGATGCCGTCCCGCAAGTCGTTCTGCATCGCGTGAAACGAAGGTGATAACATGTTTGATAGCATGTTTCTGTCTCTCTCTCCCCCCCAGCCTCACGAAAATCACAAGCTTCCACGGTCACGGGGAGTGTGCAGCGAAAGAAGTCTGTAATTGCCGTGCAAGAACGGGGCGCCTTCAAAACAATTTCAGCCGAGAAAGAAAAGCCAAGGGCATGTCCGGCAAGTGGCACGGCGAGCAATTAGCCCGTGCAGCTGCGTTGCATTGTGCAACTGCGTTAGGTGCTAAGCAAATGAGGTTTAATGTTGGGACTCAGCTCGCCGGCGTCATGAAACGAATGTCGTACACTGACTTCAACATTATTTCAAAGCCAGAAGCGAAAGCAAATCAACGATGCGTTCACGTTGCGCTTGCAATTTCTTGAATGTTAATGGGTCCCGAGGCACGTTCGCGCTTGCGGGGTAGGAGGGCATGAGCTTTGCGTTTTTCACAGCCTAAGTATGGGGTTGTTGCTGGGGATACTGTCGCGTCGCAGCAATTACATTCAGCTCATATTGCTGGAGTCTTTGCTGGCCAAGTTCTCAGCTGCTTCCGTGCCGGAATCAGCTCCTGCCGAGTCGCTGTTTCTCTCGACGTCCTCTCTTGCTTTCTCTCCCCTGCGTACTTGGCAAATTGTTTGCTTCCATCGGCTTTAGCGAAATTGCGTGGATTCTCAGGGGAATGCCTGTCAGATTTTGTAAGTATGCCGTGCACCCCGTACTTGAGGGTGCATGCAGCATATAATTTAGTGTTAAAGAACAAGCTGTTTTCGATTGGCATGTGGTTTTTTCTGCGTAATAGCTAATGATCCAGTCAAAAGCGTGTTGATCGTGCCTGCGTCCACAATCTATGGCTTCTTGTTGCGGTAGACCGTCACAGTTCCGGCCTCAATAGCAAAATCATTGGCAACCATGCCTACGGTGGAGAAGATCCTGGTCGTCGTCGTGTATGTAGTCAGCTTGGTCATCAACGGTTTGGCAGCAAGCGGAGTGCTTTCCGGCCTGCCGATCGGCGAAGTGTCTGCCCAGTATCCTACTTACGTGACCCCGGACAATTTGACGTTTCTGGTTTGGAGTGTAATTTATACCTTGGAGTCGCTCGAATGTGTTCGGAACATCATTTGGCTTGCCATGCGTTTTTTCCAGAAAAGATGGGTTGAGTAGATTGGCAACCTACCCATGACAAGCATCTCTGAGAAGACTTCAAGAATGCCTGTCAAGGTTTGTTCTCGTGCTCGCACAGTGTTGTCCCTCCGAGAGCGCGGAGAAGCTTTTGCAGCCGCGGCCTCAGTTGACAACCGAATCACATCAGAACCAGGATTTCAAGTGACATCTCCTACTACGGTCCTTGTCGTTTCAAGCTTCAGATGCTGAGGCAGCCATGTTGCTTGACTGGCATCTCTGTACGTTGGCGCCTGACCATCGCCTTCCTCCTGAATGCAGTCTGGTTGCCTCTCTACGTCAACCTGCAGTTTGGAAAAGCTTTGCTTGTCATCCTGGCATATCTCCTCTTCCTGTTCCTGGTTTATACTGACCTGAACACGGCAACGGCCAATTCGTTCTGGGAGTGGGTCATGTATGCTGCAGGGATCGCATGCAACGTCAGCTGGGTGCTTGTGGCATCGGTTGCGAACAAGTTCACTCTTTTGGGTGAGTTCGGGTGGAAGGATGTGTATGGAGTTGCTGGAGCTCCATGGGCTGCAGTGCTGACGATTGGAGCTGTAGCAGCGATTGCCGTCGTGGTGGCTGTAACGCGCAGTGATTTCGCGTGGTCGCTTGTTGCAGTGTGGGCTTTAGCTGGGCTGTACAGGCAGCACACAGTCCCAGACCCGGACAGCTTCCCGCCAGAAGCCATGAACAAGACTTTGGCACTGTGCGCATTGTGGGCCTGTGTTGTTGTTGGGATAGCTGCAGCCACTGGCATTTGCTTGATACCCGCCAATGGTGTCTTCAAGTCGAAGAACCGGGAGGCGGATCACAAGCCCCTCATTGCGCCTTGATTGCTGACGACCGCAGGATACCGAAGGGTCAGCCCATCAGACAGGAATGGTCACGAAGACATGCTGAACCCAAGTGAAGTGGCAGACCTCATGCGGCAATACAGACTGGTGGGTGCTAAGCACAGCCGCAGCGTTGTAGCCAGATTCATGCGTGCAGCTGTGCACATGTTCCAGCTGCCCCAGTGAAACAAGCGGACGACGCTGCCGAAGGTTGCACCCAATTCAAGGTTGCATGAGGATCTCAGAATTTGGGATGGCTTCAGTATGGCCCATGTACAAGCGAGTCCGGCGAGCCCTTCTGGCAACCGGAATTTTCGGTCAGCCCGGGGGGCTTAGCCAGATTTTGCCTTTTCTCGCCCTTGTCATGCCCATCCCATTTCCGAAGCATGTCTTCTTTTGTTGCCTTTCTGTCGGCACATAAGTTGCTGAGAGCTCGGGCTTTGTGGGAGGTCTTGGGCTTGCGTATGAGCCTTTCGAAATTTGTTTGTTTGGCACCACCCTCACGCAGGATCTCACTATCAGCTTCGAAGTTATCTTTGTTTAGGTCGGGCTTCGGCATTTCTGCTTCATATGAATGTGCTGCCGATTTCGTGGTGGTATAACTGTTTGGGAGGGAGGCCCCACTCTCTGTCCAAGTCGGGCTCGGGCACCAGAACAAGTGCTCCAGCCCATGAGCCAAAGATGTCGAACGCAAAGTTGTTCTTCACCAGCGGCCTCAAGGAACATTGACAGCCTCTGAGTCGTCGTAATTCGAGTTCATGCGCGCACTTCGGCTGCAAGCCTTCGAACTGCAGCTTGTCCCAGTCATTGCAAGTTGACCGTGAAACAGTCGTAAAAGTCTTGCGGTTTCGAAAGTGGTTCGAGGGACCAGTCGTATGTCGCATGGATATGTCCGATCGGCAGCCATGCTTTGACCAGAGTGCCAAAAACTGGTGCAGTGTGCAGCAGCTTCTGCTCGGACAGACCGAGCTCTGTGTTTATCTCTGCTTCCAACCGCAAGATTCGCGAGGCAGTTCTTGTGGCCTTCATGTGCAAGCGCCTGCCTTCAGCACGCCAGGCCATGAACACCACACATTTCCACACAAGCCGTTCATTTATGTTCGAGTTAGGAGCCTTTGTTCGTTCTGAAGCCTGAAGAGGAAAGGAGCATAGAGGGGTGCCGTATCTTCAAAGCCTCGAACCCAATCCTACTAGTTACCGTCTTATCCGAGTCTTGGCTAGAAATTCGAACAAATCTCTGCCCATCTCGCCCCGAAATCTCGCAAGTCGCAAACCAGTGCTCCGAATCCGCCTCAATTTGAACCACTTCTCTCCAGGTGGCTTGCCATCTCCTGCTCACTCGTGCAGGTGTGAGATGCACTGTTCTTGTCTTCAGGTCCTGACAGCCTTTTGGGCCAAGTTGGAAGACGGCTTTTTCTGATCGCCGTAGTAGCCATGGCAGTGATTGTAGAGAAGGTCTTGGTCGTGGTGACCTTTCTCTTGTGCTTGTTTCTCAATGCTTTGGCAGCACGCGGAGATCTTTCCGGAACCACGATCGGCGAGGTGTCGAACAAGTATCCCACCTACGTCACCCCGGACAACATCACCTTTGCGGTCTGGGGTGTGACCTACCTGCTCCAGCTTCTGCTTGTTGTCGCGCAAATTGCCACAACCGAAAGCACGGAGAAGTTGTTATCTCAGCCATGTTGCATGACAACTCTCTCTGTTCGTTGGCGTCTGGTGATGATCTTCCTCCTGAACGCGCTCTGGTTGCCCCTCTATGCCAACCTGCTCTTCGGAAAGTCAATGCTGGTCATCTGCGTCTACCTGGCGCTCCTGATCTCGGTTTACCTTGACGTGAACACCCGGACAACGCAGTCGTTTTGGGAGTGGGTCATGTATGGCTCGGGCATTGCTTGCAATGTCAGTTGGGTTCTTGTCGCGGCTGTCGCCAACAAGCTCACTTTGGCAGCGAGTATGGGAGGCTGGGCCGATGCGTCGCTCGGCTTTCTTCGAGCAGTTTTACGTAGCAGTACGCAATCGCGGTATCTGCGCCTTTTAAGGATGGTTCTGAAGGCTAAGACCAACTGCCCAAGTGCCGAAATTGTCGGGGGGCAGGAATGGAGTCGCTGGGTCTGCGTGGTTTGCGGGGCTTGTGGTGGCCATCCTCTCGGGTGTGGCGATTATGATGGCCTCCGTGGGCAGCGATTTTGCGTGGTCGCTGGTCACGGCGTCTTGAAGTGGTCAGTCAGTGGTGTTGGTATCAAGTTTAGGAATTAAGAGGCAGGTGAACAGAGTTCTTGAAATTTTGATATGCAGGGACTTCTCTCTGAGCAAAATCTCATCCATCAGAAACACATCCGAGGTGTGGTACACTGCAGGAATGTATCGGCAGCACACTTACTCCGATCCATATGCACTTCCTCCCGCGGCTATGAATAAGACACTTGCGATGGTCTCTAAGCAGTGATTGAGCAAAGGCTGTCAGGTGTTGAGGGCTTGATTCCATTTTGAGCTGTAGAAATCATCTAACCGCCCGATTTGGGTTTCTGAGAAGAAAAGACCAAGGTTTGCCTGTGGGCTAGCATGGTCGTTAGTTTTGCGACCTTGTGTGGATTCTTCTTGATCCCTTCCAACGGCGCTTTCGGGGCAAAGAAGAATGATGTGGCAGCAGAGTGATCGCCCCAGAACAGGTGCGCAGCCCATGAGTCCAAAACGTCGAACGCAAAGTTGTTCTCACACACCAGTGGCCTCAAGAAAGATTGACGGCCACTGAGTGGTGGTAATTCGAGTTCATGTACGTGATTTCTTTCAATGCGAGTTGACACCGTGAGACACCTTTTGGTTCGAAGGTTTGGTTTTAGGCGCGTTTAGGTTGGTGAGAAGAAGACAAATCCGCTGTTAACTCAGGTAGTCCATGGCCTGGCACTGCTCGGAAGTTGTTACTGTCATTGTGCCCATCCTTTTGGGCCAGTGTGAGCTAGGCATGGTGGAAGAATTATCATGCTTGCCTGCTTCTAATCCGAGCCTGTGCATGATTTGACGCCAACAACTGAAAACCACTTGTTGGCACACAGGAATTCGTGCTTTTGCGGTTGTTCTGTTGATTTCTGCTGCTTCGAATCGGAGCTCTTTGCATGGACATGTCCGACCGGCACCCATGCTTCGACCAGAGAGGTAAAACTGGTGATCAGAATGTGTTTAGGGCATTCCTTCGGCCAGATCCGTGGGGTGGTTCCAAGATGTTCCAAGCTTGACGACACGCAAGCTCTCTAACTTGAGCGCAGCTAGTATAGCACATCTCAGCCCATCTCGCCAAGAAACCTCTCCAATCTGCCACACACCTGTCTGCTCCGAGTCTTCCTCCACCACAAGTTCTTGACTTCACCCTAACCTTAAACCCTAAACCCTAAACCCTAAACCCTAAACCCTAAACCCCAAACCCCAAACCCCAAACCCCAAACCCCAAACCGAAGCTTCAAGCCGCACTCCCGGTCTGCCTGAACCAGGGATTCTGAAGTTGTCTTGCTGCGAGCCATGGTCCAGCAGCCGGCATTCTGAGGCATGGGCCCACGGTATGCGCCCTTGCTAAACCTGTGCAGAGTCTGAGATCCTATCAGCTCGTATTCCGGGGATCGTAGTAGGCACGCACATACCCGTTTCTCTAAAGGGGGCTCTGAGAAGAGCGTCATGTTGGCAGCAACCCTTCGCAGCCTCTGCTTGGAACTCTTCGATCTCAAATTTTCCTTACCGAAGGCCGGGAAAATCTGGTGGTAGCTTCGCTCTGATCTCCAAGTCCTGCAGAGGGGCTGTGGTTAAAAGTTTCAGATTTCGTTTTGAGAAGACGGAGTACACGCTTTGATAGAGCTTTGGCCACCTAGGCCATTTGCCTGCACGCTTGCTCAGCCAAATGCATCTGGTTGCTCTATTTTTTGATTGTCCCGATGCTGGCTCGAAGCTTCAACCCCATGTATATTGCAAGTCGCCCATGTCTCACATTTCGTATGTTCTCCAGCTGTAGGTGAGGACTTGACCGACTAACACAAGGGTAGCTCGTCCCACATCGTAACAGTTCTCCACCCATCTCGCAAAGCAGGCTAGGGCAGTTTAGCTGCAGGCTTTCGGAAAACCATCCCCAAGTCTTCAAGCCATTATTGGGGGTATTATGATAATTGGGGTCACCTTCTTGGGGTCCTTATTATTTAGGGGATCCTAAACCCTAAACCCCAAACCCTAAACCCTAACCCTAAGCCCTAAACCCTAAACCCTAAACCCCAAACCCCAAACCCTAAATCCTACTACTTGGGGGTCGATTCTAGGGGCCCGCGACTTTCGTAAGCTCCCATATGTGCGGCCCAGCCGGCCGAGCCTCATGTTCTGAAGTTGCCTAGGCCTCAGATGGCCTGGGAAGGTAGGGTTTAGGGTTTAGGGTTTAGGGTTTAGGGTTTAGGGTTTAGGGTTTAGGGTTTAAGGTTTAGTATGAAGCACTGGCTTCTCTAAGCCCAGCGTGCTTCCGCAATCTCTTAAAGGCCGCTGGAAGATGGAGTACAGCGCCGTGACCTCAGTTGTGTCCCGCGCAGCCAGGCTTTTCATTGTTATTGCTGTCTTCGGTATGGTGTTTTGGGGCTGAGGGTTGCGAGCTGAGGGTGCAGGGTTGCTTGGTTGCGGCACAGGTTTTTGCGTTGCAAGAGCGTGTGTAGCCAAGTCGTTGCGGCAACCTGCGCCCAAGAGCCTCCTCCGATCGATTCTTCCTTGCAGTCTCACTTGCACTCTGAGCTCTCATCTTCTGGGTTGGTTCCGGGTTCGCTGCTGCAGATGAGCCCGCGCCAAACCCACATGCAAAGAATTGTTTCTTAATGGTGATCGAACCATGTGGACGAAAACGGATAAGGTGTGGCTCCAAGCTAGCCCCGTACTTCAGCAGAAGAGGATTGTTCTGCGTGGGGGGTGTAGGGATGAGGATGCGTGCCAGTGACTAACGCCATGAAAATGCTCGTGCTTTGAACGTCGGGGTTCGGTTGTGGAGCAGCCAGGGGCGCCAAGCAGCCTTGTTTGCGTGCAGCACGGCTGTGGGCGTGCGCCTGAGATGGGGCACAGGAAGTTCAGCTGATGTCCGGGGTAGCAACGTTTTGGCTTCTGGCGCAACCTCTAGAAGCTTTTGCTGCGGTCCTGGGCGACTTGGTAAACGCCTGCACGCACCACCTCGACAGCCGTGCCAAACCTCCCACAAGCAAGGGAAAGCTTCTCCAAGCGTGTTCGGGCAGGTCTCAAGGGGAGGGCCGAGGCGAGTTAAAGGGGTAGATCATTAGGACTTACAGTTCCCCCCGAGGCCCGGACTTTTTCTTTGCTTCTATCCTAGAACTCGTGCACCTTGAACCCGAAACGAGTTGTAGACCCCTCAACCAAGGAAAGGCTTTGGGTGTTCCAAAATGACCCGGCAAACCAGGTTGAGAAACCACTTAGCCGCAAAAACAGCTCCGTCCATTCTGTCCCGTGCCTGGGCTCTAAATGCTGAACTCTCAAAACTTGAAGCCTTTGTACATACAAAGCCTTTCTCAAAATATCAATACCTAGCGAAACACCGAGCCTCGGAACCGGGGAGCACTGGTTGGAGGTATGGAGGCAGAGAGGGACAGGTGCAAACGGAGCTTTAGGGGCACGAGACTTCCTGATTCTGTTTTTTACTGGTCTGGAATCCCTTGAAGGCCCCCAAATCTTGACGCACGACACAAGATGGATGAAGCCCCCGGGCTCTTTTAGGTGGTGGTCTCGGCATCGTCATCTCCATGGTTGTGAACTTGGCGCGGGCCTCAGGTGTTCCACCCAGGTCTTCAGAATGCTAGCATGAAGGACTTGGGGCCAGCCTGGAATCATTCGCGTCTCGCGGTGCCTTCTTTGCAGATTCCGCATGCATGACACACGGCAGACATGCCAAGGCTGGGCAGATTTGTCATGCGTTCAGGAGTTGGGTGTGACGGTTTGAGGGTTCATGATCTCGGGTCAGGGATGCACGATTTCGCGGTTTTAGAGTGCATTCCGAATTCTGGGTGGCGCGCCTTCGAAAAAAAGTGCCACCAAATCCACACGGCCCGTCACTCCTGTGGCCCTTTATGAAGATTGTGAAGCTAGTGCCCGTCCCTGTAGTCCTAACCGGCTGAAGGCGCTGATCGAGATCTCCATCTCGCCTTTCTTTTCGATGTGTCCTGCCTAGGGATTTGAGAGACTGAGAGACTGAGTTGTACTGCTGGTTCTTTCAATCTCTGGCTGCTCCATTCCAGACAAGGGAAGCCCGAATGACGTACATTCTGCAAGAGTCTGGTCTCTGATCCTGATGTCAAGCATCAAGCGATTTTTTTGAATCTCCCAGCATCTTCTTGAACGAAGGCTTTGCAAACACTGAAGCGCCCGCACTGAAGACCCGTCGAATCCTTCTAGGGCGATGAGCTTTGAGCAGAGGTTGAGAGGGCGTTGTGCAGAGGTTGAGGGCTCAGGGATGAAGAGTCTTCCGTGGCCGAGTGCATGGGTTCGTGCTGTTCTTGCTGTCCGCCAAACACGTCCAAAGAGAAGTCGCTAGTTCCAGGCACCCAGCATGGTACCCCGTGGCTGAATCCAATCCCGCCCCCCCCCAAGCTGTGAAATCAGAACACCGGAACTGAACAAATTCTCGACAAGCTTGGGGAGGTACTTCGGGGTGCTGTTCATCCTCGTGGGCTGCCTCATCCTCTGGCGGGCCCCAGCCCTTCGATCTTGGGGGCCCTTGAGTGTTGTTGGCTTTCGGTGTTCCTGGGGTGTTGCTAGCGTCTAAAGAGGGTTTCCCAACATGAGTTTGGGCCTTGAGTGCTCAGCTGTTGAGGGCCTCCAT
The DNA here is from genome assembly GCA_905221605.1 of Symbiodinium natans. Classification (NCBI taxonomy): domain Eukaryota; class Dinophyceae; order Suessiales; family Symbiodiniaceae; genus Symbiodinium; species Symbiodinium natans. The sequence continues at coordinate 108,284 of CAJNDS010002305.1, forward strand.
TCTTCGAACGCAAGGTGTAGGACCTACAGTCCAAGGAAAAGCATCTGAATCTTCACTTCAAGGAATCAAGGAAAGGATGCTTTACCGGCAATGTCAAATATCTGCTCGCCGTGATCTTGTGGTAGAAGCAGGAGGAGTGTGAAGAGCATGTAGGGTTGATGAAAAAGGCCCCAAGACTCACAACATTTCGAGAGAACATCCTTGCGAATCACAATGCAGGATTTCCAGTCCCTGTCGTTCAATAGAAGTGGTGTTGAGGATCTTGGACCAAAGATGGTGGTCAAACAAAATTTTGAGCTTGCCGAAATGGTGTTGAAACGCCATTTGGAGTGTTTATACAGCTTGATTGGCCATTTGGAGGTTCTTGGACCGAAACACCTTTTTTTTGGTCACATTCGGACTTGGGCTGAAGTGATGAGCCGCCCTCTTGGTCAAGTTTTTGGGCTTGAGCCGAAGCGGTGTGAGACATCCTTTCTTCGCTCAAAATCTTTTTACTTGGCCGGAGTGGTGTTGAGACACCTTCTTGTCACAACTTGAGGTACAGCAAAAAGATGTCTCAACACCCTTGGTCCAGGCTCAAAGACCTTGAGCCAAGAAGGGTGTCTCAACACCACTTCGACCGAGTCAATAATGAACCAAGAGGATGTTTGGTCTTGGGCCGTTAAAGTTTTGGACTTGGGCCGAAGTGCTGCTGACCCTTTTTCGAACCTAACTTGAACCACAAGAAGGAGAGTGGTGTTGAGACAGCTCGCCTGCGGTAAATGCTGTTCTACATCACCGGTCGCATACAACATTCCACTTCACAGCAAAGATCTTCAGAAAGAAAACCTCACACCCTGAAGCAACCTGTAATCAAAGTTTGCATTTAAGGCGCAGGGTGGACCTGAAACCGCTAGTCTTGCGTATAGATGACAATAACGATAACCTTTTGCCTTTCCCTTTCTCCTTTTGGTTGAAGATTTCATCCACAAAGACCCATTGAAATCAGCTAAAAAGGAGATAATGGATAGAGGAAAAAGCACTGGGGCAACTCCATTTCTATGATTTAGCCAGTATTGGCATGGAAACAGTGGGTGGGAGGCTGCTCACAATCGTGTTTCGGTCTACCAGGGCCTTTGAGCCGTACCGCGCGTACGCAGTCAAAGAAGCGCGCAGCCGCCAGCAACTCGAAAACATCGCATTCGTACGAGAGACGGCGCATGACCGCGGGTCCCGGCCCAGTCAGCAGCTTCGACGGCTCTGTTGTTGTAGCTCGTTCCTTAGAATGATCCAAACCGCGGCCCTGCTACACTTCTCGCATGGTTGATCCATGCTTACTAAGTCTCCCCGCCACACTGCTCTTAACATCCAAGTAGCGAAGCCATGGTCCTGCAACACTTTTTGCAAGGTTGACCTAAATGCGTCTGCTTGGAAGACTGGGCTTATCCAGGGGTGGAGGTGGGGGGGGGAATCCGACTACCAAGCGGTGGGAAAGACTTGACTTAGCACAAGAGCTCTAAAACATCAGCGTGAGGTTCGGAAAGAGATCCATCACGCAGTCATTGGTTAGTGCCTTGCAGAATGGGCAGGCCGCGAGGGTACGTGGATACCTACCGATGCAAACTGCCCAGGTCTTGTCTCACGAGTCCCCGAACCCGCTGCAGATGAAGCGGCTCCATCTTAGGCGCATGTTGCGAGGGCTGCGAATGCTTAGAGGGTGGGATCTTGCAAGCCCTACACCTCGGTCCAGGGTTTTGAAGTATGGCCAACAAGGCAGGATTTCCAACTTTAAGTCGCCACCCATAGAATTCAAGAAGTATTAGGGTACACGGCCCACAATATCCCAAGTGCAGCAATCCAAGCCAGAGGTTTCGGATTTTCTGAAAGTTTAAGGTTGAAGGCTTAGATGTGAATCCAGAAGCTTTTGTTTGCCTCGCCATGCCTAGCCTGTGCACTGACGAACACTATCGAGAACTGCATGCGAGGTCGAAGAAAGGGGGCCCGTGTGTCTTTGACCTCCGGACCTTCTACAGTCAGGACCAAAAGCGCCCATTTTGCACCTGAAAGGACCTCAAGAAGCCCTTGTAAATTCTATGCTCCGAATGATGGCCAAGGCCCCGAGCCTTGAGCCGAACCCCCGCCCCCCCCAAACACGCGCACGACGCGCAAAAATCGAAGAAAACGGTTTAGGGTTTAGGGTTTAGGGTTTAGGGTTTAGGGTGTAGGGATCGATGTGCCCATGGCCAGCATCTTCGCGGGCATCATCATCCTTAGCGGCGCGCTTGGCGCCCGGCACCGGGCTGGGGTCTGTTTCGGTTTGGGGTATGGGATGGTTTGGGCCTGGACAAGTTCTGAGCGCCCAGGAGATGCGAAGAGCTTTTCTGAGCTTTGAACTGAAGGTCTCTTTTTCAGCGGGCAGGGGGCTTCTGAGCATAGCTTGTTGCCTTGGGTGGGCTTCGATGTAGGTTCGTTGTCGGGCCTTCGTATATACATCCACACGCAGCATGCGACATCCCCAGTGCCCGGCCAGATATCACCATTCGACGACCTGAGTCGTCAAACTCTAAGCCTGAAGCCTCCTGAAAAATGGCATCAGGGTTCTGGATTCAAAAAAGGGGCCAAGGGAGTAAACAGCATAAAAATGAGCGGGACAGGGCACGAGAAACCCTAAGTCCTGAACCCTTCCCCCAACAAGCTAGCAAAACAAATGAGCCATAAGAAGTAAACAGCAAGGTACAAACAGCAAGAGAAGGGCCGAACCAAAAAGCACACTAAAATCACAAGCTGGACAGAACCAAAGGCCGGGGGGCCTGATTGAGGCTCTGCTTCGTGCTGGATCGAAAGATCTTTGTCGGTTTGGCTCCGTGGATGAAGGCCGGATTCCCTGAAAGGAGTCTTTTGGCTGGAGTTTTGTGCAGTGCAGTTGGGGGGCCTGCGTTGTTCAGGAGTTGTTCTTTTTGCTTTTGGCTACGGGGCTTCGCAGGCCTAAGGCTTCTGCAGCCATCCGTCTTAGGAAGGTTTGGCGTGGAGGTGCTCGAGGTAGAGTGTCAGTGTGGCGCTTTGAATCTGTCTAGGACGGGGGTGAGATGCTTGCAAGGCCTTTGCCTGCTCTCCCAACATCAAGCCCGAAACTCCCATAGCAAGGTGCCGCTGTACATGACGCTGGGACTGGCAGTCGCCTTTGCGCTGACCTTCTCGATCGTCGATGTCACCGGCTGAGGGGGTGTAAGTTGATGTGAGTTGCTTCGGGCCGTAAGAATGCCATGGCATGCCTAAATGCGCTGAAGATCAATTTTGGGGGTATCTGGCACACCGCTATGGGAGCATTGGTTTTAGGCATGCTGGGGTCTACGGAGGGGGGCCGAAACACGTTGTTGTTTGCATGTTCGCTCCTCCGGAGCCTGGGCCGTTCCGAGCCCCCTCCCCCTCCCTCCCCGCGTTCCGACGCGTCTGCCCGGGAGAAGCAGTTCTCCAACGGAACGAGTGAGGTACTCCTTGCCTTGAGCCTAAATGGAGCCTGCGCCGTTCCTCTGCACCCGACACCGCCCCCCCCACCGGAAAGGCCCCTCTCTCAAAAAGTTGGGTGGAGACAGATGGCGGCGCTTACTTGCCGAGTGACGAAGCAAACACAGGCGCAACAGAAATGCATGCACTTTTGCAAGGACATAATTAGTTGCCGATTTCTTTCACTGTGCATCCTAATCCTCGGAAAGGCCCAGAAAACTTGCAAAGGCAAAGTTCGCCCTTGCGAAGGTTTCTCTCGTCTTAAACATCGAGCGGCTTCGCTTGCCAATAGAGCGGCACGGCCCAGGTGCTGAATTACATTATTGGCTTCTTTCAGAACTCTGTGGCAAAGCTGCAGCCTTGGCTCTGCCCCAAACTCCAACCCTCAACCACCCCCATCTCTAGCCTGGCTTGTAGCTGCTCCACCCTTGCGGGAAGGTTCAGTTCAATTTCTGGTCTGGCGCAAGTTCCTCGTTCAGGACATAAGTACTCAGACACCATCAAACACTGCAAGAGAGAAAGCCTGCAAAATGTTGCCGGGATTCTGGGGCAGAATGGCTCCCTCCAAGCCGGGTTCAGGGTTTAGGGTTGCAGTTCGGTCGTTGCCGTGGCGATTTCAGCGAAAGGCCCGTGGTCGAGAGTTCGCAGCAGGCTCGGCTCTGCTTGCACGGCTTCATCTGAGGGGGGCTGGAACCGATGGAACCCGCTTCGAACACAGACTGCCCTGCATACGCATACCGCCCTCGGGGTCCCAGCGCACGACTTCCGGTTGAACCATCTTTCTCTTTCTGCTTGGTTGCTGAAAGCGCCCAGTAGGATGGCGTATAGATTGCAAGTCAAAGAGAGGACAGTTGCTGCCGTCACAGCAATCAGATGCCGAGGCCTTGAGGCTAAGATTTCTGTTGTAAGATTTAGGCTGTTTTGTGGTGGGTACTTGAGGGCTTGGGGTTTCAGATGTTGCGTGCAGGTGTTCTTAGTTCTCATCGTCTCTCTGGCCACGCACTCAGGCAACAGTATATGGTTGAGACAGAAAAAGGGACAAAACTGGAATCCAAACGACTTTGGTCCATCATAGTCGTCGGGACCGTGCCCCGACTCCAAACCTGCACCATCCCCGTCGCGACTGACAGCCAACGAAAGCCACGGACGCGGAACAGGAAACATGCAAAAGGATTCCTAAAGGAGCAACGATACACGGCAAGCCTTTCCCCACAACTTGTAATCCTAAAGTGGCAAAGGCCTAGACATAGAAGGGACCCTGAGCCGCTACTGTAGCCATTGCGGGCCCTATACATACATATATATATATATGTAATATATATATATATATATATATATATATACATATACATACATATATATATATATATAGGTAGATACCCTTTCAGGGATTACATAGGGTACCTCATTCCCCCCCCCCATTTCCCTGCGAGCCAACCGTCAGCTCAAGCTGCTTCGATGCCGGTGGGGCCGAGCCCCGAGGCCATGGGAGTGGTGTTCGGCTTTACGTTCGGCTTGCTCGACGTAGAGGACGAGGAGGCCCACCTTAAGGGGGTTTAGGGTTTAGGGTTGAGGGTTGAGGGTTTAGGGTTCAGGGTTTAGGGTTCAGAGTTTAGGTAGGGTTTAGGGCTTAGGGTTTAGGGTTTGGGCTGCTGCTTAGACTTTAGATGACTTTAGCAATTGATGATGCAGTTTGCCACTGCTTCGCGCGTCTGGTTTTGGACTTGTGCGGCAAGGGCTCGCTGGTTGTAGGAACGTTGAGACAATGCCGGGGCTGGGCTCAATGATGTCGAAGGGGGGGTAGGAATGGGTACGTTTCATCGCCGCTGCCAGGCAGGATTGGTGGCAGCAAAGATCAGAGTAATGATCTTGAGTTTATGGCTGCGAGAGAACTCTACGACATCTCTGAACTCTGCAACACACGGACGCTCCACGACTTGTCGATTTGGACTCCCGAGTTGGCTCTTGGAGGAGTGTGTGGCCTACCAGTCCCGAGCCGCAGGATTTGGGGCTTTTTTCGGTGCCCCACCCTCGGTGTGGGGTTGTTAGATGTCAAGCGAAGCTCCTCTGCTCTCCCGGTCTGCTTCCCCCGCCCATCTCCCGAATCCCCAACTCCAGAGTCTCCCCCGAGGAACCCCGGGGAGCGTCCACCCCCAGAGTATCCTCCACAAAATGCCTGGAGCGCCCAACCCCACGAAAACCCAACCCCAGAGTACCTTCAGAGAATCAGCTTTGAGTACGTCGACCTCAATCCGCCCCCCATCCAAAAGATCCGGCAAGGTCTACCACATGCGTGTGGCTCTGATGCGGGAGGACGCAGCGTCCAGATACTTCCTTATGCTTGAACAAGGTCATGGTTCCTGTGTTTTTAGTCTTCGCAAAATGCAGATTTTCAGGTCGCGCTAAATCCACAAGCAAGAGCGCGTATAAAAGCGCAGACGGGGAAGGTGCCCGAAACACCACAGGCTAAACCCAACTGCGTTTTCGTCTAGATCTTATGTTCATTTTTTGGAGAAAACAACTTTGGAGGAAAACTCGCACCCCAACTCAACTACCGAATGCCGAGTCAGGGGCAGGAGCTTATAGGGCCAGAGTGGCAGTCCTGCGGCCGGAGGGGCCAAGGCCAACGCCTTTCAAAGTCACCGGGACTGCAAGTTCGTGGAAGTGTGAAGAATCCCGGACTCGAGGCTTTGGCGCTTCGGGAAGGGAGCTTAGGTTTGCAGGGTGTAGGGGCCCAAGGCAAAGCTTCTTTTTCAAACGGTTCAGGTGGCCTGGGGCCTTCTGGCCTTCGTCCACATGTACGCCTTCATGGTGCGAAGCATGGATGCTCTGTGGATGCTCTGTGGATGCTCTGGGCATTCGCATAAATTCGTAACATTGAGGGGAAATGCATTAAGACGCAGGGCCGCGTACAGCTGCCGACACCTTGAACTAGAGCATGATCTTACGCGGCGACGCGCAGTGACAAGTCTTTTTCAACAGCACCAAGCATACCCAGGCCTTTTGGGGTCAGGATAGGGTAGTCCACCAGAGGAGCACTACTGCTATCCCATGGGCATCGTGCCGCGCCCCGAGCTGATGCTGGCACCCTCGGCAGTCGTTATCTCATCCAAGTCCCGAATTGTGACGGGCGTCCTTGGCTAAGAAGAGCACGGGGAGGCCATACCACAAGTTTCTTTGGTTTCAACCGCGGTTCTAAGTACCTTGGACGCAGCCTTAGATGACTTTCTCTCGCCCCTCCTTCACCCAGCGCTGAGATTGGGAGCTGTGTCCGGATTCGGCAACGAATACTACCGGCAGAAGGACGTGCTTGGTTTCCGTGGTCAGGGCTGACGGTGGATGTAAGAAGTTCTCAGGCTTCGGGTCTTATGAGTCTTACAACATTCCCAGTATGCTGAGGTGGCTTGTAGCAGGCCCTGGGGAGCTAAAGCCAACACCTCATGGCCCTGCAAAGAGCAAGACGATGAGAACGACGCCACGTGTACTCATGGAGGGACGGAAGGTTTCGGCTTCAGGGTAAGCAAAAGTATGTGGTACCGGTGCCTTTACGCAGCTTAACCTGAACTCTGGCATCTTAGCGGTGGGACCGCTCCCACGGCTTGAACATGCTTGAACTTCTCGCAGGACGACTATGCAGGCTACCAGGCCTGACCTCCCTTCTGTTGTTCGCCTCCTCTGCGGTGCTGCGATTTTGGTTTTTGGGTTTGTGGATGGGGCATTCGCCCAGAAGAAGTGGGCCATGGAGTGCAAGTGGAGCTTTCTGGCGGCCCGCTAATGAAATGTGGTTCGATTCAATTGTTGCCTTGACCCTAAGCAAGTCCTGGTTTAGGAGACGACAATGTAAGAGATGGAGCGGGACGGAGAGGGAGAGGTGGAGGGGGTGAGCGTGGCCAACCTGCGCCGGGGAGGGGTGACCCTTCCCGAACCCCACAAAGAAAGAAGGAAAGACATAAAAGAATGAAAGGAGCAAAAAAGGAAATACGCAAGGAAGGAAGGAATGAATGAAGGAAGGAAAACAAAACACAGAAAGACAGAAAGAAAGAAAAAAGAAACAATCTAAAAAAGAAAGAAAAAGCGAGCGAAAGAAAGAAATCAAGAAACACATAATAAAACAAGGGAAAACATGGAAAGAAAGGGAGAGTGCATTGAGCGTGCTCTGGAGAGCTTGGACTCGGTCGGGCTCTGGGCTGTGCGGAAAGGTTCGGCTCTGCTTTGCTTTTATGCATTGCTTTTTATACATTGCTTCTATGCCTCGCTTTAATGCTTTGCTTTTACGCTTTGCTTTCATGCTTTGCTTGCTGCTTGGGGTTCACTTTTGCTTGATTGGCTTCGCTGGCTTGCTTGGAGAGCTTGGGATGTTTGGTACACTGCCCCCAGGCAGCCCGGGAAAACGACTCTTGCTGTTCCAAAGACCCTCTGTGAACATGATGGCTCAAGCAATGTTTTGCTGAGAGCAGTCGAATGAGTTGTAGAGTTTCAGACCCTTTGCCCACAAACATCTGCTGCAAAGACGTAACGCCTGTAAAGCCTGTCATGCCAGCTTCTTTTTCACTGCAGGGACTTGCGCAGACGGAGTTCGACGAAGATATCTAGCGAAGCCAGCACTTGCCTGAGCTGAAGTCGTAGGGATCTCCCCTAAACCTTAAACCCTAAACCCTAAACCCTCGAAGGTAAAGCCGGCTCGGCTGTCAGGGCGAATTTCCTCTGTGGGACTCTGGGGATGGGGTAAGGCCTTCTTTGCTCATCATGGCTTCTTCATAGGGTGCCGGTCTTTAGATGTGGGTACGTTTCAAGTCTTTCGTTCCCATGATGGCTCCCGGTTTCTTGGCCGCTTGGATGGCTGGGTCACTTCGCTCCCTCGGAAAGATAAGGATTGAAAGTCGAGAGAGCTTAGGGTTGAGCTTCAACAATCTGACAGAGCAGCTTTGTTGGAGTCTTGGTGTTACGCATTAAGCTAGAAACATGCTCCTTGTCTGTGGCACCATGACAAGCAGTAAACGGCATCTTAGTTTCCTATTCCCCGAAGTTTCCTTCGGAGACGCTCGCGAAGCCAACTCCTCAAATGCAAAATCCCAAGCTCGAAGCAACCTCCCTCGTGCCAAGCAAGGACCCGCATGCCGCAGCGTGCGGAGAAGTTAGTGAACCGTGTGCAGGGGTTGCTCGAAAGACCGGGAGTATGCACACCAGGGTTCGCGGATATCTTCGGTTTGATATGCTGAATGGACACAGGCACAAATATTGGACAAGGAGGGGGCGTGATTGTAACGTCTCAGGGCTTGAAAACCTTGAAAATAGGTGGAGCCCTAACCTGAAATTGTTGAAGCCCTCAGTCCTTGTGCTTGTTTAATGAGCTAAGAAGCACTCCCCATGCAGAGAGAGGGTTTGGAGCTGCTGTGTACTCTTGATCTGTTTAGTCGTCACAAGGGCAATACAGTTGTATCTCTATACTTGTGTGGCTTGTGGGAATGAAGTGATGCGGCGGCTATCGAGGCCCAGATTCCATCTTGAATCTCATACAGCCCGGCCTGACTCTTGTAGGGTCTAATGTGCAACGGCTACTCGCAACGGTGAAGATTCCACAGGTTTGTACATCAGACCCAGGGTCTAACTTGCAATCTTAGTTCGGAGGAGACCTTTATACACCTGAGGGTTGCGTTGGGCATCGTGGAATTTGGTGGTTGGGGATCTTGACGTGCTCTTGGGGTGCACAGAGACTGAAAGCTCTTCATAACCTCACACACTCTGGAATCCTCCAAAACCGTCCGGACCCGGACCACCTTGCAGTAACTAGCGTAGCTAGTATGATTGTAAGCATCGACTTTGGACCACGTTGCGCCACCTGTTGCCTGTCTTGCCCCGTGATGCAAGCAGATAACGATGTTCCATGGTCGAGCGAATGTTTGAGAACCGCTGGGTTTCGCAGCATTTGCTTCCACAATAGAAATTGGCTGGAACGCCTTGAGCCCAATCCAAAATCCTAACCTTAGATGCTACATGCACCGAACTCCTAAATTAAACCCAAGCACCTTGCGCGTAGCCTGTGTCCGTAAATGGCAGTGGTATCGCATTCAATGTCGCTTTGCTGCTATGCAAGTGATGGCCCCCTCTCACTTGCTTCGCACTGCCCGTCCAAGATGTAGCCACACCGATGCTCCTTACACATTACTTTTGGTTGGCCTTAGCCATGTGCGCTGAGCCATGGATGTACCCTGCAGTGACTTGTCTGCACGGATCACTGGTGCTGCTCATGGATCAGGTCCATGAGGGTTCTAAGGCTTAGGGTTGAGCGTTCAGGCGTATTTCCCCAGACCTGCAGTGAGTGGATATGAGTAGACAGCAGTAGGTCGCCTCGCGTGATGGTTTTGCGTGCAGTGTTTGGATGGTCCCTTGTATGCTTGAGGGCTCTAGAGGGTGTCACTCTTTCACCATCTGTAGGTCGAGGGCTCTTCCAGGGCTCCTTCATTCCTGGAATGAGAGCAAAGTAAGCAGCTTACATGCATGCGCACTCGAAAAACCTGCACCCTGACAGCAACTGCCATCAACACCCAAGCCCCCGGTACTTTTCTTCTCCGTGAGTTAGGTGTTCAGCCTTGGGACGCAGGCGTTAGGCACTTTGTCGGGCATGAACTCTCTGCAGGTGCACACCCGTGAATTGACGAGGTCTGTCGGTCACCTTATGTCTCTGTGCTCTAACCCCCACCCAACCTCCAAGTGTGCTGAGTAGGAACTAAACCCCTGAACGGGTAGAAGTCGATTCAGAATCCGCAGGCCCTTGATGGCTGCGGCTAGGGAGGCGCTGACGGGCGTGTCGGGTTTTCTTCACAGCACGTGAGATTCAATCCTAGCCGAAGTTAAGAACTTCACGCCTACATGATACGTTCGGGGCGGTTTGCGGGGGGGCTGCTTTGGCAGTGCGCAAGGGCATCAGATCAGAAAGCGACGCTGGTTCATCATCTTGGCCCGAGCCAAGCGCTCTGAGAGCTTCCAGCTCCTGATCGGTGTCACTTGCAAAGCCTCGGTTTCAAGAACGTCGCCCCCGAGAATCCCCCATCTCACACGATGCCAGTAGCTAGAAGCAACAGCATGGCAATAGCAGCCCGAATCCGCGAGTTGGAAGACTCGTTGGCGGTGGCTCTTCGGTCCTCCGCCATCGAATGGGCATTGCACCCAGACTGCTCAGGCTTGAGGTTGACAGATGCTGATATCCCGAGTCATACATATCCGTCCATCCATATTCATCCGCAGGACGTAGCCCGTGACCGTGGCATTTACATTCTTTAGATCTTTTGCTTTAGGTGCAGTAAGCCAAGAATCGAATGAAGCCTGAACCCTAGACTCTTTTTACCCTCTCAGTCTCTGAGACCCGAAAGCATGCCTACTGAGGCCGTCAACGTACAGATCTGCGACTTGATCAAGGTGTGCTCTTGCATTTGAGACTGTCAGGTTTTGGACTTTAGGTTTAGGGCTGACATGTCGGAGTGTCAAAGCTTGCTCCGGGACATATTGACGATCGCAGTTTGAGGCTTCTTGGGTTTAGGGTCCGTTGTGGGTGCACATGCCGTAGCAAGAGTTTACGCTTCGAGATGGCAAAGCTCGTCGGATTGAGATCAAGAGACGCAAGAGTGTGTACAGTGCATTATCTGTCCAAGATAAGGACCTCAATGCAGTTGCATTCGTTGTAACTGCCCTGTCGCTCACAATACAAGCCCAGGTCAACTGCTGGTTTCGCCCAAGCCTGAAATTCAAAGTTGTAAAGGCCCAAAGCCTGGCAATCAATCGTAGCGCCGTTTCAACTCTGACTTCCAGGACTTCTGCAACCCGAGGCCTTATCAACATTTTTTCACGCCAAATCCTTGCTTCTATTAAAAGTCAGTTCTCAAATGCCAACAGTCGCTTAGATGCGCTCTCACATCCTACACAGGTTCCCAATAGAGAATCTTTCGATCCTCGAGCTCACCACTTTCTCAACAGCTTTCTTGACCAGCAGCCTCGAGCTCACCACTACCCCCCTAGTCTTTTTTTTTGAGCAGTATCTTGAGAAGCCTCCTGGTCCTGCGCCCGCAAACAGCTCCTAGGAGAATCGCCACCTCGCCCCTCTGGCGCTGGCCCGCATCGAGGAACGCCTCCGCAGGGCCGCTTAGGTACTTGGGGGGTTTAGGGTTTAGGGTTTGGGGTTTAGGGTTTAGGGTTTAGGGTTTAGGGACTTACAATCAGTTCTTGTTCAGGTATTAGTTGTTTGGGGGGGGGGAGAAGGTGGGAAAGTAGGGGGGAGGAGGGAGGGGTTGCGGGAAGGGACGGCGCTGGGAAAGACTGGTCGTAGGGAATTGTCGCTTTTGGGTGCACAGGGTTGATGGCTTCAGGTTTCTACTTCTCTCCACATCATCATGTGGGTTTTTTTGTTTTTAACGGCCTCCCGCCTGCCTACCACCGCACGCACCCACATGCAGCCACACGCACCCACACGCTCCACACACACCCACATGCCACCCACACCCACGTGCACCCACGCCTACACCCACCCACACCCACACACATTTGCCCTCCCCCCCCCCACCCGCACACACACAGTCAGTGACACGGTGGACACGCCCATGCCCCCATGCCCCCACACACCTGCGCACGCGACTACACCCGCACGCACGTCCGCACGCCACATCTAATGTCAAACGGACGTCTGAGGCAAAGAGACCCCATCGACTGTGCATCTGGCGCTGAGCCTCCTGGAGGCTCAGCGCATCTGAACGCCCCAATGCTCACAAGCTCCACATGCTCCACATGCTCCAGATGCTAGATCTCTACGGTGCATCACGAGACCCCCGAAGCCTGAATTTGGTGAGCCAACGTCATGTTTCCAGGCTTTCTGCGTCTTTCGAAGAGCTTGGTCGTCGGGGCAGTGGTCGTACTTTGAGTTCAACAAAGCAACATGGAGCAACCACAGCAGTTGCAAGATCTTTTGTGGAGGGTCTAGGACTCGTTCTGTGGAACTTTTGCTTTAAAGGCTTGCCGTCATACGGTTTGTGGGGGTCGGGGGGCGCGGTGGGGGAAGGATACCCAGGACCACATATCGAACGAATGCACCGACTTGGTCGCCGATGGTCCCAAGCCCCAACGCCGCAGCGCGTCCGAAACCCTAGACTCCTAGACCCTAGACTCCTAGACCCTAGACCCTAGACCCTGAACCCTAAACCCTAAACCCTAAACCCTAAACCCTAAACACTAAACCCTAAACCCTAAACCCTAAACCCTAAATCTTAAACCCTAAACCCTAAACCCTAAACCCTAAACCCTAAACCCTAACAGATGCTCGTGAAGAACTGTGGGCTGATTGTCTGCCAAGCCATTGGCCCAGGCAGCACGGGCCGCAACAGGGGAGGGGTGAAGCGGTTTGGGCATCTTGCTTGGGATGAGGAGTTCAAGTATTTATTAGTGTTCACTTTTTGGGGCCTTTGTGTTGCCCTCCTTGTTCCCTCTTCGCGGTTTTGTGGTTTGCTTTTCGATTCTGCAGCTTTGAGGCGTTTGTATTTAGGGTCAGGGTTTCCTTGGGAGGGGTTTAGGGTTAGAGTTTGCATGGTCCACTTGTTTGGCAAGAGTAAGATGTGCTGATAGATTGTGCTTGCTGCGTATTGCGTGGGAAGAGCTGGCTGAACTGTACCACACGTCCTTCATTCTTCGAAACACATCGTTACGCGCTTGGTCTTTGAACCTTGTCGCTTTGCATTGCCGCGTGCGTGAGATCACACTCTCCTCACAATCGTTTGTACGTTCTGTGGTCTGTATCGTCCCACCATCCACATTGAAGCTGACTTGGTGCCCCCGCGTGACTTTTGCACACTTTTCGGCCACACGGTTCCGTGCAGTCCTAGATGTCCTTGCAGCGGGGCAGACTGCTGCGTTCCACACAGCGCCTTGAACCACAGATATGGCCGAGACGCTCGTCTCCATCGTCAAGAAGAGGGAGAGTTGGAGGCAGGGTTGTTCAAGGTTGCTTGGTTGTGTTGCAAGGAGCTATAGACAAAATGCGTAGATGCTGCATCCCTGCACGACTATTGAAGTTGATTGAAAACGCAATTGACACGGCAATATGGTCATGGAACATTGAAAACAGCCTAAACCTTGCAGCAGTAGCGGGCTCTTTGTTTGACGAACTTTTGAAAGGGACGTGAACTGATGAATAGGCGCGGGTTCCACTCAAGCGGAGGTGATGGTCCCTGGTTGTGGGTGTCTTGCGGGGTTCCTGTATAGCTATTCTTCTGCCTCGCATCTGCTTGGTCAGTTGCCACCCTTGCACTAGTCTGAGCCACTCTAGTATTCCCTCTCCACTAGTTGCTCGCAGCTCAGTTCAAATGGCGAACAAATATGAGATGGTGTTGTCACCAAAAGGGTTGAGCCCCCTTTTTTTCTTTTTTTAAGAAATTTCAAAATCTATTTTTGAATAATATTAGTGTATGTTGAAATTCATATTATTATTATATTATTATTGTTGTTGTTTTTTTTCAAACTTTTGTCTGAAGCTCAGACATGTCTCAGCACGAGCTAAGAGGCCCGGAGAAGGGTTGGACCGCCAAAGTCGGGGAACGCCCATGTTAGGGCTTGGGGTTAGGGGTTTAGGGTTTAGGGTTTAGGGTTTAGGGTGTAGGGTTTAGGGTTTAGGGTTTAGGATTTACTTCGAAAGACTTGATAACAAGTGCTCTCCGAGAACAACCCGATGATGTTTAGCCATCTGGTGGGGAAGTTCGAGCCATCTAAAACCCTCTTGCAAAGACCCCTAAACCCTAGACCCTAAACCCTAAACCCTAAACCCCAAACCCTAAACCCTAAACCCCAAACCCTAAACCCTAAACCCCAAACCCTAAGTAAGTCCCATCGATCCATGAAGCTCTGCTGGCAGAGGTATGGCTTCGGCCGAAATCTGCACAAGTCAGGGCACCTTGGTGCGCAACGCTAGGGGCTTGGGAGTCTGGGTTTGGGTATTCGGTGACTCAGCGAAGTTGGAGGTGGGGAGAATCCCGGCCATACCAAACCTTCCCAAGCCTCTCGCTGAAAGCCCTTCAGGTTGGTTCTCATGGTGTTTAAACACAAGCATGGGAGGGCGGGTGACCTTGGTGATCCCCTTCGATGCTTGTAGGCTCTTTTGGCGGTGGTTTTTTGTTTACTTTTTTGAGGATGGAAGTTCAAAAATGCTGCAGCAAGGTCTCGTGAGACCCCGCGTTTTTTGGAGTAGAACACTGGCTGCAAAATGCGATAAGAACAGGCACTTAAAAAACAAGTTCGGTTGGAACCCGCCGCTTCGCCTTCAGCTCTGCCCTGGCAATTTTGAGCCCGCTGGATTTTGCGCCTTTCAGGGTTTTGGGTCTCTTTACTATATCCCCCTTGGGAAGTAGTATTTCTTGGTTTGGATCTTCGGGTTTGGGTGTGGTGTCGATGCAGCCACGGGTGGTGTAGGTCGAGATTTGAAGAAGGGTCGTTGAAAACAGCTTTCCGGGGGGACAGGTAGGGCCTGCCCTCAAAGACATAGCTCCGTGCAAACGATGCTGCTTCTATCCTCGGTTTTCAGGAGGAAGCCAGGAGGCTCGAGAAGAATCCTCAGGACACAGTCCCACATTCCTGGACCCTAAACCCTAAACCCTAGACCCTAAACCCTAAACCCTATAGAGAACCTGAGGGCAAGCCAAGCATCCCCTCGTGTAGATGGCAGGCTCTCGGAGTGGCTTCCGCAAGGCATGACCATCGGTGAGGCCCCCGTGCTGTAAAAAAGACAGGGTTTAGGGTTTAGGGTTTAGTGTTTTGGGGTGGGTGGAGTTCGACTGTCTGGGCTCAGGATGGGGCTTCAGGGTTTGGTGGTTGGGGATTTGGCATGCAGAAGGGTGAAGCCACCCATGATGCGCTGTCAAGCACGCGCTCAGACTGATGGACCACCTGAAGCCGCAAGCTGATTCCTGAGGCCCCTACACCAACATGCCCGGTTCAGAGCTTTCCGGTCTAAGGTGAAAGGTCCTCCCTGAGCATGGGCATTGCAAATTAGATCGTGGTTTGCTTGGGATCACGGGGGTTCGCTTCGGCAGTGGAAAGTGCAGGACCATCGGGCCCAGTGGCAGCAAGCGACACAGAAGGCCCTTGCCGTGATGCGCAGCGATGTGATGCGTTTGCTAGGGTATTCACGCATTGCATGCTCGTTCATTCAAGCACTCTAGTCTACATCGCTGTATCAGCCTGTATCCCTTACTTTTCGACACGGTAGCTCGAAACGCTGAAGCCAGGAAAGCTACCCAGCAGGCCCCGCAATCTCCGAAATCCTGAACACAGAAGCAGTGTCTGCAGCCGTTTGACACTTCACGGCGGCGGGGGTCCGCGCTGCGAAATCCTGCACGCCCGCAGCTGAAGTTTTCAAAGCAGCAGATGCTCAGGGCTAGTGTTGCTTGCCAGCCGGGTTCTCAGGGCTTCCTAGAGCTGGGGCTTACGAGATTGGTCTAAACATTGCTGTAAAACTTCTGGGCTTATGAAGCTGGCCGGCCCTTGCCAATAATAATTTACAAAATTAGTACGGCCCTGGGTCTTCCAAAGGGTGGTAAATTGAGGCATGCTTCGGTCTGCGGGTTTAGGGTTTCGGGTTTAGGGTGTAGGGTTTAGGGTTTAGGGTTGAACATTTCCGGTAAAGCCGCGTAGAGTTGGCTACGAAACAAAGTTGGCACGCCAAGCGATTTAAAGGTCCATGCCGTTTGCTTCTACTCTTCGGGCTGTGGATTCTGAAGCGTAATTTGGGAGATTGCCGAGCCTGTCCTTTAGAATTCCTGGGCTTCAGACGTTTAGGGGTCTAGGCCCGAAACATCGCCACGGGGGATTCATGCAGCTGGCGCCCCTGTTCCTTTTGCCATGCCTTTGCAGTGCGGCGGACTGGAACCTTATTCCAGACTGGGACCCTGTATCCCCCTTGGGAATCATTGTTTTTATGTTTGTTTATATAAAAACCCAAGAGCATATAAAAAATGTTGTGTTTATGAAGGTTCTAAGGGGAGTATAGGAGCACGCACCCTTCTTGCACGGCGTCGCGTCGGCGGACCCTTTGGGTGACCGGGTTCTGATCTGGACGCGTGTCAGCAGCCACGGTGCGGACACACAAGTTGCAGCTCCGCCTTTCTTGGGGCAGCCATTATTATTATTATTGTTATTATTATTATTCTTATTATTGTGATTATTATTGTTTATTATTATTATTATTATTATTATTATTATTATTATTATTATTATTATTATTATTATTATTATTATTATTATTATTATTATTATTATTATTATTATTTATTATTTTATTATTTATTATTATATTATTATTATTATTATTATTATTATTATTATTTTATTATTATTATTATTATTATTATTATTATATATTATTATTATTATTATTATTATATTATTATTATATTATTTATTTTATTATTATTTATTTGTTGTTTATTTTTATTTTTTTTATGGGGGGGGGTTATGCTGTTGTCTGTCGTGGAATACTTCGAAGAGCGAGTTGAGTTGGTCTTACCTGGCCGCGGGGGCCCGAATATCACCTCCAGAAGAAACAAGCCAGAGCCAACACGAGCCCTAAGACGACAACCCTCACAAGCGCAGGCACAGAGCGAGAAAGAGCACAGCTCTCACAAGCACAAGCGGAGCACAAACATGGAGCACATACCAAGCTGGCATGCGTTGCAAAAGCTCAAGCGTACCTCAGTGCAAGATCCCTTTGCGCAAGTCGGCCATAAAGGCCAACCCTGATAACCGTTTCACAGCCTGTCACCCCAAGCCGCGTGGGCCTACCGCAGAAGCTGCTTGCTGGACGTACCAGGAAGGAACCAGGCTCTCAGCACGCTACATTGGCAGCTGTTGCTCGGTCCGACTGCCTCAGGGCCTCAGACCTTGAGCCCTCTCAAGGAAAGTGATGATGGCACGAATGACGGCACTTTTCAAGGCGCTTGAGGTGGCACTGCTCCACCAAGCTGTTTGCAATCTACAAACCTTCTGCAAGTGCACGACTTCCAACCCAGATCTGAGCACTCGCACCAAAAATGCGCGGCCAACGTGGTGGATGCAGCCGAAATTCATGACAAAAAGAAAAGCGAATAAGAAACACATCACCAGGCATAGAAAACGTGTTCTGGCGCTGGTGCCTGTGCTGCACCTGCATAGTCCGAAAGCAACTGAGCCCTAAACCCTAAACCCTAAACCCTAAGCCCTAAACCCTAAACCCTAAACTGGCCCTAACCCTAAACCCTAAACCCTAAACCCTAAACCCGAAACCCTAAACCCCAAACCCTAAACCCTAAACCCTAAAGTCACCCGGCCTCCCGCAAGGCTTGGCACCTGTGGAGTGAGGAGCATGAGTCCTTCGAGAGGCCTCTCCGGCGCGGCATCGAGCTGGCATCCGCCCGTACAGACTCTTGGTAGGGTTTAGGGTTTAGGGTTTAGGGTTGAGGGTTTAGGGTTTAGGGTTTGGGGTTTAGGGTATAGGGTTTAGGGCGAGACTCTTTGGTAGGGCCCTTGTGGGACATTTTTTGTTGATGTCTTTCCCTTCTTGGGTTTAAGAAGACCATACTGAAATTATTGGGTTGAAGAAAACCAGACTTAGGAATTGTTGGGTTTCAGAAGACCATGCTTAGGAATATTCTTCGGGGGGTTTTGAGGGCCAACCTAGGACTATACCATCTCGGTGGATGTGACAGGTTTGCGTCCTGGTGAGCAGTACATGTATCAGTTTTCTGTTGGCGGCAACCGTTCAATGCTTGGGCGCACCAAAACTGCGAGCAATGCCACCAAAGTAGACTTGGCAGTTGTCTCCTGCACGAGTCTCTGGAGTGGGTTCTTCAACTTCTATCGCCAACTTGCTTCGGAGGAGGTGGATGCAGTTGTGCATCTAGGTGACCTGATCTATGATAAGCCTGACCCGGACGAACTGGTGCGGGTGCCGGACGAGTTCCGCTGCGACCAGGAAACCAGCCTGCATGTGCCAAATGTGGCGACCAGGATGGTCTTAACGAATGTTGTAATACGTGTATTCGTCATGTTCGTGACAGAGTCAGCTGGGATGTTAGTCAGAAAAAGCTGTTGTCTTCTTCTCATCTTAGCAAGAGCAGTTCAGGTGATGGATGACTTGCGAGATGCGTTCTGCCACACATCGGACTTGACAAGGTACCGTGCGCTGCATTCGGTGCACATGTTCGATCCAGACTTCCGACTGGCACGATCGAGACATCCTTTCATCGTCATCTATGATAACCATGATGTCAACTGGCCGGATGCGAACAACTCCATGCGCGCATTCCGCGAGTGGGTGCCCATTCGAGTTCGCGAGCCAAGTCAATTTTCGGAAGGCAGCTTTCGACACTTTGAATTCGGGAGCAAGCTGGTGGATGTCTATGTGCTTGATACCACAGCCTCGGCAGGCACACAGGGCCTCTTGGGCAGCGAACAAGAAGACTGGCTCGAGGCGCAGCTGCAGGAGTCGTCCGGTACATGGAGGCTTTTCGCATCTCCAAAGACCTTCATGCCCCTGACGCTGAACAGGATTGGACCTGCACTTGCTGTGCCGGTTGCTTGCGTCTCTCTTGTCCTGTTGATGCAGGCAGCTTGCTGCAGGATACTGATGCGCCGCTGCCCAAGCCTGAACGACGAAGCTCGTCAGGACTCGCAGGTATGCAGTGGCAAGGGGCGTGCAGTGACGCGGATCGTGCGGTCGTTTTCTTTCTGTTCCTGTTGCATCTGCTGGCTCTGGACCCTGGCTGGTGCTATCACCTGCGCGCTCTTAATTGTTAAGCTTGACACGCACAATCTGAACCTTCTTCATGCCACGGACACAACTTGGGAGGGCCAGCCCAGATCAAGGAACTTGCTGTTTCAGCAGCTGCAGCAAAGTGGAAGGGTGTCCAACAACATCTGGGCGGTTGGAGACATGCACTTCTCGTACCTCGCAGACGTATTCCAGTTTGACTTCTTCGGCAGAGACTTGTTCACATACAGTCCAGAGGCTGTCGCGGAAAGGTTCGGCGTGGAATTCATGCCCGGTTCCGGTAGTCGAGGAAACATGGACGAGAAAGTTGGCGAGCTGCTGGGTCCCCTCTTCGCACCTCCATCCCTTGTGTCCCGTGTTCTGGCGGGCGTAATCGACTACGCGATTCGGTCCGCCAACCCTCACTTGCGACACTTCGAAGGTTCTGAGCACGGCTATGGGCTGTTGAAGATCGCGGCACATCAGGTTCAAGCCAGTTGGGTTCGTTTTGATGTGCTGGGTAGGACAGATGGATTTACCAGAGTTTCCGGGATGCACGTGAATGTCGAAGACAACCAGTGGTCCCTTGAGCCAGCCTTGGTGCAGACTACCTGTGCATCAGGCCATTAGAGGCACCCTGCGATCTCGGTCGCCAGCGCGTGTGTGCCCGAAAATGAGACGCAGTCCGGCTGCCATACTTTCCTTGCAGCTTTCTATGGGGGAGCAGGGGAGTTCTTGGTGGCGACTGTAGTCGTACTCCAAAAGGCGCAGCCGCCACTTCGACTTTGCCTCGAAGCATTCGAGCCGAAAGCCAACAACAACCAAAGCCTGAACCGCACTTGACAGACAGAAGACATCTGAAGACATCTGAAGATTGCAGGTCCTCGAGATCCTCCAGCTCAGTGTGGACGCCTTCATGCTGTGCTGCCGCCTGATTGAAGGTTGTTCGCATGTATGTGAGCTTATCTGCTGGTTTGCTTCTTTTCTGGCCGCTGTTTGTGTTTCTGCACAGGATCTGTCTCGCATGCATCTGGCTTGGTGAGAACACACGTGTTGTGTGTAGGGTTTCTGTTAGCTGTGCTTGTCCTTGCTGGAATCGTCAGTTTCCTTGCCGGTTCTTCCCTGAGCACCGAAGCATTAAACCGCTTTGGATCCTTGCTGCGTGCGTGGCCGCGCTCAAGCGACTCAAGAAGAAAATCGAAATGCTACGCTAAACCCTAAACCCAAACCCTAAACCCTAAACCCTAAACCCTAAACCCTAAACCCTAAACCCTAAACCCTAAACCCTAAACCCTAAACCCTAAACCCTAAACCCTAAACCCCAAACTCTAAACCCCGAAACCCCTAAACCCAAAACCCAAAACCCTAAACCCTAAACCCTAGACCCTAGACCCTAAACCCTAGACCCGAGACCCGAGACCCTAAACCCTAAACCCTAAACCCTAAACCCTAAAAGTTCTCAGGACCTCGAACCTGCCACTACAGCCCCCATCTGATGGCGCCAGGCACGAAGGGACAATGCGACCCATCTTCAACGCGTGACCGACCTCCTCCAAGCCAGAACTCGAAAGTTTTTCAGGGCTCGGGTGGGATTACCCGGGGGCTTGGGTTTTCTTAAGTTGGGTGTGGGGTGAAGGAGTTTGGACTTGGGATTCGGAAGTTTCGACTCTGTGACTTCGGGCCAAGGGGATGGCGAGGGGCTTGTTGTTTTCAGCGCTGTGTGGCTTGGGGCTCTGCGGGCCGAAGGGTTGGGTTTTGGGGTGAGGATTCGTGGGCACATCCCAACTTCTTCACCGGCTTCCCCCTGCTCCAAGCCCCCAAACCATCAACAAGGATTCTGGCTGTGGACAGAGGAGGGTTCGCGGGGGCTGCGCATGTTTTCTTCTGCTTAACATGGAGCTGTGCACATGGTGAACGTTTTGACCCCTTGCCAAAATACGTTCGCCGCTGTTTGGGTCGTGTTTGGTTGCTGCGAGAAGGAGTGGGGAACGAACCTAGAAGAGTGAGGGGGGGGGAGGTCGGTTGGCAAAGCATCCTCGTGTCTACATGTCCGAATTTGCGCGCGCAACACATGTCAATTTTTAATTCACGGGCTGACGCGCTCAATCCGACGAGCCGTGCAGAACTTACTATGGATCACACCCTGCCAGTGACGCACACGCTTTGTTGACCGGTTCTGCTGAGTAGAAGTTCTGTGAGTTTAAGTCCGTGCTGGCACTTTGTTGAGTTTTTATGAGTTCAATCTCGTGGCCGCCACTATTGTCACAGGACATTCCCCTTCTTCGAGTTTTCAAGTTTTTTGCCTGGTGGAGGTGGGACGAGCCCACTGTGGAGTTCAGACAACCTAGCATGCTGTGGCTTGGCCCGAGGTTCTGGAGATAGACCCACCGGCTGCGCCGCCAGGCTAGAGCTAATCTCCTCCTCCTCCCCTCCCTCCTCCCCCCCCCCGCTTCCCCCCCCGCTTCCTTCCCCCCCCCCTCCGCCAGTCAAGCGCATGTTCGGCAGCCGGGGCCCCCTCTTTCGTTTCTTCGGAGGTACAAGCGCTTAAGGCAGGAGGGCTACCGGTTCCCACGCTCGGCAACAGGAGTGGCCGTCGCTTGGCCGCATGGGAGGGCAGCGCACAAGGAGTTCGGGTGTGGCATGGCAGATCTAGCTTTGGAGACCCAGCCATTTACAGACTTTGCGGTTACAGTTGCAGTGATGTGTTTTTTGGGGGTTTGGTGACTGAGGGGGCAAGATTTGAGGATTACGAAAGTGCAGTCAAGATCCCCAACACAAATCCAAAACCTTCAGGCAAATCTCTGCCTCGTGAATGGCGCAGAGGACAGCCGGGATGCTCAGCAAGCAGCCTCGAGACACATGCGGATGTGGCGCAGGTGTGTGCAGATGGCCTTTCAAAGCGCTTGCTGGGTATTTGGGGCAGATCCGTTGCGTTGTAGCAAGCCCTGGATTTGTCAAAATTGCCTCTCTTTATAATTTGTGCTGGAGATGTTTGCGGGGCTTCTGCGCCACGGGCCCTTAAACCGCAACTAATTCCGTAACTGCCGTAACTCTTGGAGAGTTCGGCGTTTCTTCTTAGGGGTCGTTGTGGTGCTGCTTGAATACCAAGAGCAGCTACATGTGGCAAGCGTGGTGGGCCATGTTGCTGCTCGTGATGTGCACTGTCTTAGATTGGCCCAGGGTTTGCGGTTTCTGTTCCCGGTCATCGAGAAATTGAAATTGGTTGTGTATGCAGACACTGCGGCAGCTACGCATTTTGGTATGGTGCAATGTGTTAGTGCCACGTTTTGCACTTTCGCTTCGCGCTTGCAACGTGCAAAGACGCGCAGGGCTCAGTCCGAAAACAATCAGGCCCTTGTCGGAAAACGAACGGGGCGAGTCAGACAGACAACAGCCTCGGTGAGAGAATATGCTAGCCATATTGTCTTGTAACCCGTGCGCTCCATCCGAGATCTCCGAGGCTCCAATCCGAAACCAGAAGGGTAAAGCTTCCTTCAATTGTCTTCTGATCCGGTGGCGGTTGCGATCGACGGTTCTAAGCGAGTTGCGCTTTCGCAGTGGGTATTCTGGTTTTTGTCTGCTTGCACGTTTCCTGACTGACTCCTTCGTTTTCCGACTCACGCCGTTTGGCTTTCCGATTGGAACCTTCGAACACGACCCATCGGCTACGGCGAATGAGTGGCACATGTTTGCGGCAATTTCGGTCTGTTGGTTTTTTCTGATTCGGCCGCTGGGGGTTCTCTGCACATTCTCCGAGTGCGCTGGGGGCGTTTCTGAATCGGGACCCCCCCGTTTTCAGCCCCCTCGCCCCTTCTGGCTGCATCCAGTGTGACGGGTTCTGATGCTCGTCCTACACGTGGCCCAAATCCTAAACTCTAAGCCCTAAACCCCAAACCCCAAACCCCAAACCCCAAACCCCAAACCCCACACCCCAAACCCCAAACCCCACACCCCAAACCCCAAACCCCAAACCCCATACCCAGGCCCTGCCTACCTGGCTGGTGCGACGACATCAAGTTCATCAGCAGCTCCACCGCCTCCTGCGCGGCCACCTGCGCGGCCAGCGGCAGAGGCTGAGGACGAGGCCCGCGAGCTCTCTCGGTCTTCGTAAGTTTGAAGAAGAAGGACCTTTAGGGTTTAGGGTTTGGGGTTTAGGGTTTGGGGTTTAGGGTTTCGGGTTTAGGGTTTAGGGCAATAGGGCGACTTCCCCCAGCAAGCATCAGAAGAAGGACAGAAAGAAAGCAGCAAGAAGAGGAATAACAGAAAGAAAATCAAGAAGCAAAGGAAGGGCGGAAATGATAGACGGAAAGCAAAAAGAGAACACAGGCAGGATGGACTCGGAAGGAAGAGAACTTGCATGAATTGCTATCAACTCCTATGAAACTCATGTAATCTCAGTAGACTCAACCAAAGAAACCCGTGTCGTATCGAAGAAAGGAGGCGAAGAAACCAAAAACAAACTCCCACTTGTACTTAGCTGGAGCGTCGCGTTGGTGATGGGTCAAGGCTTCGTGGCCGAAATGAAAAGATAATATAGCTCCAGGGCACCTTGTTGGCATCATACCCTTGTCACAAGTAAGTTTTCTCTCTGCGTGGACTCTTGTAGCGTGCCCAAGCAACATCTGAGTCTTTGATGGGCTGTACTACGCTTCGCCCTCGCACAGTGAAGACCAGAATCACAGCCAATCACAGCCTGTCTCTGAAGTCGCAAGCTCTGCAGCCGAGACAAAAGCCTTAACTATATCCCCTTGGGCATTATTTTTTTAATTGTTGTCTATAAAGCTCTGCAGCCGAGACAAAAGCCTTAACTATATTTTTTGTTGGGCATTATTGTTTTAATTTTTGTCTATATAAAACCCAAGAGGGTATTAACAATATTATTTTCATTTAGGTTCTAAGGCGAGTATAACTTTGCTGTTCTGTAGCATGCCTCAATGGCCCAGGAAATCGCCCGGATGATTGCCGGGACGCCCGGTCTTGTTGGCAGATTGAGTGTGGAGGTAAGTGTGGAGGTTTTCAGATTGTGTGGGGTAGGTAGGGTTTGAGGATGTCTTCTGGGATCGGAAGCGTGCAAATAATTGCCGAACTGCTTGCGACGGTTTTTGTTTGACTTCTTCTTGAAAATCGGAAAATGAAAGCCTGCGCTGAACCTACAGCTTGACGTTTTTCCGCACTTCTTGTTTCCCTCGGCGCTCGGTCCTCGGGTAGTTGGTAGGTTCCTTGCAGAGGCCCCAGTCGTTGGCTGTGCGATTCGGGGTGTAGCCCTCAGCCAAGACTAGACTTTGTACGCATTGCAAACCCGTCAGCCCGGTCTGGGGTTGGGTTTTGGCTATTTTGGCGTAGGACTTCGGAATCTAGTGATCTAGGTATGTGTTTGGAGTACCACGTGAACTCAGAACAAACTCGCCTTGTTGGAGCGTTAGAAACCGTTTCGTTCCCGTGCCAAGCCTGGGAGGGTGCGCGTGCGGATGCCTCGGACCGTGTGGAGCAGCTCGTACAGGCCATGCAAGTTTTGGGGGATGGATACTCACCAGGACAACACACTCTTGCTGCCAAGCCTAAAGCTCTACTTGCTGTGCAGGTGACATCCTTACATCCATGTCGTGGTTGCGTGTCATGCCTCGCGTCCCGTTGTGCTGCAAGGGCTGTTCCTCAACCATCCCGACGTGTCAGGCTTTGGAGCAGGGCCGGGATTTTGACCCCCAGGCCTGTTCTTTAGCATGGCAGGAAGTCGGTAGGAGGTTCAGGTTGATTTTTCAGGTGCTTCGGGCAACACGCACATTGCTGACTCTCTCTTCCCCTCAGCGCCCCGTTCAAGAAGTCGTCCTTGCTTCGCCTGTGCTGCCAGTGCCGGGTCTGCACACTTGCAGACAGACCATGGGAGCTGTCTTTGACGACACTGACTCCTGTGAATCTGCACACCATACCCCGGTATGCTTCGAGGCAGAAGCTGAAACTTCGAAATTGAATTTGACCCGCTGCCCGGAAGAACGCTCTGCTCTCAAGCCTCAAAGTCCCTCCGCAGCCCCGAGCCCTGCCGTACCCTCAGTTTCGAAAAGCCTTCCAGACGAAACTCCGAAGCGCAGCAACTGCGGCCAGGAGCTTGATGATCTCATCACACTTGTGGAGGCATGGCCATGGCAGTGCTTTCAGGGTTTACTTGCCTGGGGCTTGGCAAGGTTGCAAGTTGTTGAGTTTAGGGGAACTAGAGTTTGAAGATCTCGTGTGTGTGTGTGTGTGTGTGTGTGTGTGTGTGTGTGTGTGTGTGTGTGAGTGGTTGAAATGGATGAAATTGACAGCCCGACACCTCCAGTCGGGTTGGAAGGTTGCCTTTAACCTGACTGTTTGCCTGATCATTCATTTTTTCGGCCTTGGCTTCAGGATACTTGGGGCTCGGGGGTTGGGCCCGCACTTGCAAGGGTAGGTTTGTCCACCTTTGTCGTGGGGATGCCAAATTTCTGGACCTGTTTCATCAAGTCTTAAATCAGCTGTGCTTCCCAATCCCAACTCCCAACTCTGAAGCTGTGTCTTGCAACCTACGCCCTTAAATAGCCTTCAAGCTAGCTGAAGCCCCAAAAAACTTTCGAAGGTTCTTTAAGCTCAGAGCAGCTTCCTTGCAAGCTGATAGCTGCCTCACCATGCAAAAAGCGCCTACAGCTTCCGTCGGTCCCACGGTAAACCTTCGAAACCCTCGGCACCAGGACATTTCCGAGGTCCTCCGAGCCATGGGCGTTGAGGACGAGGATGGACGGCCAAAGGCGGCACTGATTTATGGCTATTTTAGGGTGTTTCAGAGACTTTCAGAGCGCTTCAGCGTTCGTGAGTGCCAAAGTATCCTAAACCTTAAACCCTAAGCCCTAAACCCTAACCCTAAACCCTAAACCCTAAACCCTAAACCCTAAACCCTAAACCCTAAACCCTAAACCCTAAACCCTAAACCCTAAACCCTAAACCCTAGCCCTAAACCCTAAACCCTGAACCCTAAACCCTAAGAGGCGCCACCTCCTTCTTCTGTTCCTCATGTCCCTCCAGCCATCGGCGCCCGCGGCCTCAGATTCCACCCCCTCGCTTTTTTCAAGGAGAGCAGGGAGTGAGGGCAGTGAGGGAATGAGGTACCCTTTAGCCCCGTATTTATACATACCCTTTAAGGGATTCTACGGCGTACCTCATTACCTCATTCCCTACTAACCAACAGCAAGTAAATTTTCGGCCCGCGTGCAACCCGGTAACCCGCTTGTTTTGGTGTAGGCTCTCGGTAAGCTATAGCGTCAGGTCGATTCACATTTTGATCTTTGGAGCTGCCTTGATGGGAACTTCTTGTCCGTCGATTGGCAAGCATTTCCAGATGGGGATAGTGGTGTTTAGCGCTTGTCTGAAACAGGATACAACTGTCTTCCAGGTGGGTTGTAAGAGGAACAGCCTTCCTCAGAAATGCGGCTTTGGCATTGTGCGCCAATGATGGGCTTGAAGTGGCAGGCACCATCTGTTGGGAGATATTCGAATGTCTTGGCATGCAGTCGGCCGCATGGTATTTCCGCTCAGTGTTTCTTCTTCACGAACTCTTCCAGCTAATTGCTTCCAGCTTGCTCCTATCTGCTCCGCTTGCCCAGCAAAAGGCGCAAGCCGTTTGACAGGTTTGGGAATGCATGATTTCCCTACTACATAAGGTGCTTTGCCGAGCGCAATTAAGGGGTGACCTGGCAAACAAGAGCTTCCAAAGGGTTCCACGGCCTGGTAGCAGAAACAGCAAATTTCAAGAAAGATGCGTGGTGAGACCTTCGGGGTGTATTTGGGGAGGGTTGGGAGGAGGAGGCTGGTCCATGTCGTGGGCAGTCGCAGGGATCAGTGGTCTTCGGGATCGAAAGGCCCCTAAGCGTTGAGAGCAGCGGAAGAAGGTCCGGAACGTCCCAGCCGCGCGAGTCATCAGCGAGGCCCCAGAAGGGCTCCTCATCGACGACAGAGGCTGGAAACGAGCTTCCTTGCTGTGATGTCGGTTTGCTGTCCCCCCCCCCCCCCCCCCCCCCCACCTGCGCCTTCCCCTGTGGATCATGGTCGGTTCTAGGGTGCTTTCCCCAAACCCGCTGTGGTTCATTGAGGGTTTAGGGTCTTGGGTTGATTGTGGTTCCCGGCGGGTTTTGGTCCTTCGATGCTCTGGTGCCCTGGTCCCCTGATTGCCCGTGGTCCCCTGGTCGTCTGGTCCGGTCCCTGCGGGGGCCTCCCCCGTAAGAAGGGGGCCCTCCCCGTAAGTGGGGTAAGCAGGGGAAGCTCCTTACAGGGAGGCCCCTCACCGAACACGCCTCGAACTTTGAGCTAGCTTTCTGCCCCCCTCCAAGTCCCATCCCTGCCATGCCTCACGCACACGCAGAGATTCTGTACACAAGCAACAAAAAAGTCAGTGCCACGAGAACGTGGAGCGCGGACGCACAGAGACCTCTGCGACGGCAACCTGAACAAGCATTGGGGGGCATGGGTCCTGAACCCTAAACCCTAAACCCTAAACCCTGAACCCTGAACCCTAAACGCTAAACCCTAAGCCCTAAACCCTAAACCCTAAACCCTAAACCCTGAACCCTAAACCCTAAACCCTAAACCCTAAACCCTGCCTGCACTTCCTAGGTGCGACAACCAAAGTGTCGGGTTTCTTTATTCAAAGGTTTCCCTGAATTTCATTCCAAGGTTTCAGAGGTTTACCCGACGTAACTCCCGGAACATCCCATGTACCTTGGGCGCCCGCATCCAGGAAGAGCGTGCAGGGAAAACAAACCCAGTCAATCCGGAGCCGCTGGGCGCAGGCGGAACTTCCCAGTTCGAATCCGCCACGGGCCTGGCAGGGAGATAGTTGTAGGACATTGTAGGTCTGTGAGGGCCATGCTGGGAGACATTTTGAGACTACATAAACCCCGACACCCTCAATCCTCCAAGCCTTCTTGAACCACTCCGGTGAAGCTCGTTCAACAAGCCTACGTACACATTGCCCAAGTGCTCCTCGGTTGTCAATCTTGATGCCGAATCTTGCCTCCTAAGGAGCCTTCGGATAGGCGCCGCGCCTGGAGTCACCTTGCAAGGTTTTCAGGGTTTTGGAGTACTTCAAGTCTGTGTATAGGCTTCACCGCTTTGGCTTTCTTGTCTTGGGTGCTTCCGACGTCTTGCTGACACTCCATTCCGTGAAGCTCCGCTTGTACTCACCGGCCAGAAACGCCGCGTAACCTTGCCCATGCAGAGCAAGAGTCGGGTTAAAACCCTAAAGCCTAAGCCCTGAGCCCTAAGCCCTAAGCCCTAAATCCTAAACCCTAAACCCTAAACCCTAAACCCTAAACCCTAAACCCTCAACCCTAAACCCTGAACCCTAAACCCTAAACCCTAGACCCTAAACCCTAAACGCCTCGTTCTGAGGTCGCCGAGCCGGCCCTCCACGGCTCAGCCGCTGGACCTCCCAAGGGGTTTCGGGTGTCGTTCGGTTTCAGGCTGGGTCAGGTTTCGATTTCCCTGATTTCCTGGGGCTTTTTTGAGGCTGAGGAGAGAATTAGAGCAGCATTTGATGGCAGGCCGAAGCGGCGGAAAACTGGAATTACTCGAGCTCCAAACTCGACACCCCGCACCCGAAGCACAGCCCGCGGCAGCGCACACCCGAGGAAGCTGTACACGCACCTTCTTGTTGGCAGTGACCCCTAGATTAACAACAATAGGGCATGGATCAGCCGAACTTGCCAGTGTGGCAAACCATGTGCTGTGGCAACGGACATGGTGTACAAATGCTTGTGTTTCGCTTGTGACCGATTCATGTTGATTATTACATCTCCATTCTTCGACCTGTCAACCACAAAAGCCTCTGGAGCTCCTGAGGCCCTGAAAACCACCTGTACATGCACATACCCTAAACCCTAACCCTAAACCCTAAACCCTGAACCCTGAACCCTAAACCCTAAACCCTAAGCCCTAAACCCTGAACCCTAAACCTTACGTGAGCCTCAAGCCGTAATTGTGGAGGAGCTCGGGGACCCGCTGTTCGATGCACCCGGCAGTGCGGCGGGCAACGCCTGGATCTCTCGAGGGTTTGTGGCATACTGGGACTTCTGCTCTGTGATTAGGGTTTAGGGTTTAGGGTTTAGGGTTTAGGGTTTAGGGTTTAGGGTTTAGGGTTTTGGTTTCCGCGTGTTGCTCAGGTAGGGCTTGTAGATCGGTTTGATAGGATTTGGTGTGGCTTGGGGTTGACAGGCTCTGGATGGTGCTCAATCAAACGGATTCCAAGCCAAAGAGGATCTGTGCAATACAGTATGCTTCAAGGCACAGGCGGCCACACCGCAATGAAGGTGCTCGGAAATTTGAAGTGGCTGAAGGCTGCTTAGCATCTGTCAACTAAGCGGCACCCAGTGCCAACTTCCTACAGCCCACCCCCACTCCCCAAAGCCCAAGCAACCCTAAACCCTAAACCCTAAACCCTAAACCCTAAACCCTAAACCCTAAACCCTAAATCGGTGGAGCCTCCTCAGGCTCTGCTCGGAGGCCGTGCCAAGAAGAGGCCTGCGGGGCAGTGGATTGAGGATTCATGCGGGATTTGCAGGCGCCTAAGGGGGTCTTGTCGGTTTTTGTAGACTTGTTAGGGCTTTGGGGGTTATAACTGTGAGGCTGTGGAGTCTGGCAGAAATCTGCTTCATCCTAAGGGGTCCGTTGCAAGAAAGCCTTCAGGAAGCCGATCCCTCCCAAGTCAAGCCAGTGTCACAAAGTCCCTCCAACCCCGACACAGTCACTGGTCTTGGAGGGCGTCGCGCGGCTGGTCGCAGTGGGCCGAATCCATGCGGTCGATGGCGGCAGGCTCCAGGGTCCGGGTACTGGACCTCTGTTCTCACTCGTAACCGAGACTGGGGAACAGTGCACGTAGTCATGGTAGCGCGACCTTGTTGCACCCCAACAGAGCCAGTGACAGGGCCCCACATCCGCTTCACCCCGGAATCCTGTGGAACCCTCTTGCAAGGCAATGCCCGCACCCGGCGCCTGGGTGACGGGGTGCCCCGAAGCGCGCTGGGAAGCCAAGCTGCCATAATCAGATTCATATCCATCTGAAGGGTAGAACACGGGGGCATGAAAATCCTCTCGATACGCAGAAACACATTTAGATGAAGGCATGTCATGTTGGGGGTTGGGGGGGGTTTTTATGTGGAGGCTTGGGCTTCGGAAGTTTTGCGAATGTTCACCGTGAACAGGTAGTGCCACCAGGTTTCAGCAGCTTTTGAGGGGCATGCTGCGTGGTCCCCAAACAACCGTTCCGGCTTTTAGCCCCCGGAAACTTAAACCCAGTGTGCAACCGTACAAGCTGTACTTTGGCAGCCGCTTGCACGTGCAGCATCAACATTATCAAAGCAGCTGCCGCACCAATGGCGCTCGGCGAACTTGCTCGCCTTGCACACCTTGTCTCCCTATATCTCCAAAGCCCTGCAACACTCACCCAGCTTGAAGTTTGAGACGTGTCGCTGCCCGGCATTGTCCACAAGCCTGCTCTTGTCAGAGTTTCATGTCCTTCCCAATCCTTCCAACCCTGGCTCGTCAGTAACTTTGAGACTTGAGAACCTGCTCCTGATGCTTCCCCCTTGTAAACATTGTAGGCCGGGGGCACCACGAATCCAAAAACCCAAAACCTGAACCCTAAACCCTCCTAGACCCTTAAACCGCGACCCTGTCCGTCTTGCATCTGTGCCTCAAGCCGAGGTATGCGGAAATCGGCGAAGCCGGCACACCGCTGTTTCAATGAGCTTGTGACAGGAAAAGTGAAACCTCAATCGTGAAGAATACAAAGCTCCCCCCATAAAGAACAGTCAGAAATCCTCAAAATCCTCCTGCCCGTGAGACCACGTTCTTGAAAGCCGGGCTAACCGAGCTATCCCTCCATTCTGAGAGCTCTGTAACCCCCAGAAATGCTTCATCTTGTTTTGTCAGCAACCCCCTACTCCTACAAAGATGTGGAACATGCGTTTGGACTCCCGACACGGCTGAAGGTTTTTCAATGTTGCACATTACAAGTGGACGCGGCTGACACGACGGAGAAGTCGTAGATGGAGACATCTTGCATGTGTGCTTTTGTTGATGCAAAAGGTCGGCAGATGATGACACGTCAATAGGGTCTTCTGTGCTGACGTCGGCACCTCCCATTCTTCAAGGTTGAATCTTGTTGGGGGTTTGTACTCCGGTGGGGGGCGTAAAGTTTTCAAGGGCAAGAGCTAGCACGCCTGGTTGCGGGGAAGGCCAACCCCAGATTCCACCTCTTGGCTATAATACAACGAAGCTTCAAGCTCACAAACAAAGAGATGCAGAAACTTCACATCTCTTTTGCTTTGTCTATGCGACCAGCCCATGGCGGTGGTGCTGCTGCCGGGAAGTGTCGAAGAGGAGGAGGTACGTACTCGTAGCGATGTAGTGACGTAGTGTCGGACTTTGGCGCAGCATTGGGGATGTGTTAGGGCCTTCTCGGAAGGGCATGTGAAGCACTAAGCTATGCATGAAGAAGTTTAGGACTGGGACTTTGCAGGGCATCAGGCAGAGTGGACCCCCCCAAAGTCCCGAAGTCACCTCTAGCTTCAGCTCGTGCGGAGTCTTCCCAGTCCATGAGCCGGCTAGGCCATCGCCACCATCAACGAGGCTCGACAGGAGCGGCGACCCGCGAGTCTTCGGGGCCTTCCTTTCAAGCTTAAAAGACTTAACAAGGCCTTATAGCGCCCATGAGCGCCCTAGCTGAAGTACTGCGGATGGCACTGACACGTTTGAGGCCGCTATGCCCTGACAAATTCGTCCAAGGGGCATGCTGAGTCGTGCTGCGTGGAAAGACGTGGAGCTGTGTCAGCGCGTGATACATCTCGTGATCGAGTTTCTTTCAGACTCTATTAAAGGAGTGCTTGTGTTGGGCAACCGCCGAAACAAGTTGCGGGGGCCATCGTGTTGCTCCAGTTTGGCGGCTCAAATCTGCACATCTCCAAGCAAAAGCAGCATCCCTCCATGCCCCGAGAAGCTCCAAAAAGTGCCGAGCTTTGCAAACGCTCTCAAAGGTCTTCTAGCCCTAAACCCTAAACCCTAAACCCTAAACCCTAAAACCCTAAACCCTAAACCCTAAACCCTAAACCCCAAACCCCAAACCCCAAACCCAGCAAGCCCCAAAGCTCAACTCAGCGGTTGCAGGCCCGGCGAGCGAACCATCCTAAACCCTAAACCCTAAACCCTAAACCCCAAACCCCAAACCCAGCAAGCCCCAAAGCTCAACTCAGCGGTTGCAGGCCCGGCGAGCGAACCATCCTAAACCCTAAACCCTAAACCCTAAACCCTAAACCCTAAACCCTAAACCCTAAACCCTAAACCCTAAACCCTAAACCGGTTGTGTTTGGTTGCAGCGACAGGACCTCTTGGTCGGCCAGCACGTGGGGAAGCAATGGGATGCCACCAAAACGCTTGGGCCCTAAGGAGGGTCTAGGGTTTAGGGTTTGGGGTTTGGGGTTTACGGTTTAGGGTTGCGGCGTTCTTGAACTGTTCCAACCTGGTCATGCGCTGTATGGGAACCTTGAGGACAAGAAAAGCTTGCATGTCTTGGCTTTGCTTCAGATCCTGCAGCCTAAAACAGGGGCCGGAATAACTGCTAGTAGTATTCCCTCGAGGACCCTTAATATTTTTGCTGTTTATGCTATAATAACCCCCCAAAACCCTATTCACTTCAGCCCTCGAATGCCAATGTCGGGACTGGCATGACATGCGCCATAGTGTACCCTTGGCCTGTTGCATTTGTTGCGGCTCTGCGTTGCTCGGGAAGTGAAGGCCCACAACCCGAAGTACGGACGTCATCACAGGTTGATCGGGCGGCTGTATTGAAAAAAATCAAGAGTGTCATGCAAGAAAGGACTGGCTGCAATGGAACCCGTTTAGCTGTCACGGGCAGAAAAACAAAGGCCTGAACGGCTGCGTGACAGCACCCTGTCATCCACATCTCTCACTGTGCCACCCTGAAGCCATGGCCTGTGTCGAAATGCTCTCGGACGACGACGAGGACACTTGAGCCCTCAACCGTGGGGACGAGTTCATTTCATCTTTCTTCAGGAATTCCATTCAAGCTTTATCTTGGCCGCTAGCTACTGAAGGAACTTCGCACTCTGGGGCTCCACAGCGGAAATACCGCATCGCGTTCAGCCTACTGCTACGAAGCCCACGTGGCTTGTGAGATCATGTTTGGGTGGTAGGGTTTTGAACCAGGGATTTGAGGGCAAAAGGGCCAAGTTGGACGGTTGTAGGGT
Organism: Symbiodinium natans; assembly: GCA_905221605.1. Classification (NCBI taxonomy): domain Eukaryota; class Dinophyceae; order Suessiales; family Symbiodiniaceae; genus Symbiodinium; species Symbiodinium natans. The sequence goes on from CAJNDS010002305.1 coordinate 141,785, forward strand.
TACAAACATCGTGACCCGTTCGGGAGTCAGGCTTCCTCGGATCGTGAGCTTGATGAAGCAAGCAGGGCCTCTGATTCTGGTGTTTGCGAGTCCGAGAGGATATCCTTTTTTGGTGTCCCAAATGGGGTGCGAAAACAAACCTACGCGAACGATTTTGTGCGCAAAACCTAGCGGGCCTAGCTCTCAGAACTTTCCAGGATGAGATCATCCGTGCACCCGTCGCCGAAGCACCGGCAGCTCCTTTGGCCAAGCTTGTGTCATTCGGACTTTGGGGTTTAGGGTTTAGGGTTTAGGGTTTAGGGTCTAGGGTTTAGGGTTTAGGGTTTAGGGCTTGTTGAGAGTTTGGATGTTCAGGGCCTTTGAGGTTCTGCCCTGAAAAGCCCGAAACCTGATGAGGGTCTACCGTTCGAGTTTGGGGAATGGGGAAGCTCATATATATTTTTCAACGGTGTCATCCCCGTGTACGTTGGCATTCCTGGACGGCTTGTTCCCATTTCTGCCAGTGTAGACCCCCGACAGTGAGAGACCATGAGCTTCATGGGTCACGAAAGATCCACTTTGATGCTGCTGCAGCTCCAGCCGTCCTTCGTGTACTACCCTTGTACTTTAAAAGTCGACTTTCGAGGCCACCAGAGCTCCGGACGTATGCTACAAGACTCGGCAGGGCTCAGGATGTCCTCCATAAACACCAAAAGCCACGACAGTTTCGCATTTCGCGAACCCAGACGTCCAAAAGCGACGACAGTTTCGCGTTTCGCGAACCCAGACGTTTAACAGGCTAGAAGCTACGAGGATGGCGCCGTCGATGTGCTGTTCCTAGGCGAGAGCGCGACTTGCAACATCGCGCAGTGCACAGGCCGCATGCAGGGGAGACATCCGACGGTCCAAAACGCAGGATTCCACGCGCCTGCCACGTTTTGGGGACGCTTGGCGATGCAAGCCTCGAGAAACGTACGGGACTTAGTCGGAGAGCACAATCTCCAGCCCTGAACACACCACAAAATGCGCACGGGGCCTGGGCGGAAGCGCGATTCGACACCATGCACGATGACAAATATAATGTCACTGTGGAAAAAGTACGATCTTCGTACACCACTCGAGGAAGAGCGCCCGCGTATCGCGCGCGCTTCGCGGCGTGTCGGGCGTGTCGCGGGCGCTGCGCGAGCAACTCAAGCAAACACCCTTTAACTCTGGACGTAAGAACCACCAGTGTTGGCACACTGTTTGGGGAAAAGAGAAGTGGGGAGAGAAAGTGGACACAACGCAAAGATTCGGAACACACCGCAGGAGGAAGGAGGCTTCTTGTCTGCCCTCAAAGCACACAACAAGATGTCGAGAAGAGACAAGAAAATCAAACACACGTAATTGCCAAGGACTAGGCACACGAGAGACATCATTATGTGCGTCTCTTCCTCTTTTTTGCTCTTTCTTTGTCAGCCATCCTTCATCTTGACAGAAACGGACAGGAAAAGAACCTAGGTAGGATAAGGCAGGGCCCTTAAAAGGGAACCCTTCTGAACCCTCTTCGGGCTCTCTTAAACAGGGACCTATTTCAGAGGGTCTATATCCCCAAGGGTCCCCCGAATCCTGTCCCCTATTGAATCAGGCAGGCTTGCATCAAATAAACTCGTAGACCAGGCTCCAGCAGAGCCGGTGAGTGCGCCGCAGGAGGAGGCGACCGTTCGGATCTTGTAGGTGCCCATGCAGTCAAGAGTTGGCTCTGAGAAAGCATGTATGTCTAAAGCAGCGCTCAAACACGATGCCCCAAATTGGGAGCCTGCTCGATCCGGAGGCACCGCCTGCACTTCGCAGCGTGGCCGGATGCTTGGGATTGGCTGTAGAGAGGCCTTACACTAAACCCTAAACCCTAAACCCCAAACCCCAAGCCCCAAACCCCAAACCGTATACCCTAAACCCTAAACCCTAAACCCTAACCCTAAACCCTAAACCCTAAACCCTAAACCCTAAACCCTATTGCGCATGTGTGGCTGTAAGAACTCGTAGCTTCCAACAACCCTCCTTCGACGAAGTCGAAGCACTTCTAGGCTCCATGTCCCTAAGGTCGTTGCCAGCATGGAGCTTTCAGACTCATCCGAGGAGGCATGGGGCCTTTGCGGGGTTTCTGGCTTTTGCCTGTACGTGGGGGGATTGAGCTTTTGAGGGTTTTCGCGTATCTATGGAGTTTGGGTCGCAGAGGGCTTGTTGCAACATTTGGATGTTTGGACCTTCGCCGCAGGAGATGCTGGCGCCCGCACCTAAGCCTCCAGCCGCCCCGCTGCCTGTGGCTGTGGAAGGAACTGGAGCACGGTCTGAAGAAATATTGGGGCTCCGAAGGTTAGTGGTTGTAAATTATTCATCATTTATGTTCCTGGCATCGGGCTCCAGTGTCCAGGGCTTAAAGCTTCAGAGTTCGGATCGAAGATGATGTGAGCTGTTTGGCTACGGCCAGAACCTCTGGTCTCGCGGGACAGCCTGGAGTGAGCCTATGGGAGTCTTTGGTTGGCAAAATGCTGCGTTTGGTGGTTCCCCTAATCCTTAGCCCCACAAGAGGGAGGACCTGGGTACCTCCTAGGCCTTCTAGACACCCCGAACGGCCTGATGCACCGGACTCCTAGGAGGCCTTAGGCCTTTGGCATGTGGGACTTGAGCTTCCAGTTAGAAACCCGCTGGCAGGAGGTGCGCTTCCACCCAAGTTGCCGCTGGACGACGAGGCGCGAGACCAATGCAGCTACTACTCTGAACCTTGTTGAAGGTTTGAGATCGTTGAGATGGTTCTTGTTTCGAAGAATGGCCTGCCAACTGCCGCCACAAACACCAGTGCAGCTGCAAATCCAAACGCTGAGTGCAACATCATCTAAACAGGAGAGTTGGATTGCGATCTCCAGCACGCAGACGCGGGAATCCTAGATCCTGAGACCCGAAATAGGAGTACTCCTCAAGACTCCACAGTAGGAGGCCGCGGCCGCAGCAGCCGCAGCAGCCACACATTACATCTCCCGAAAAGCCAGACCTGGGGCCCTGCATCGGTGAAAGCCTTAAAGTCGCCCGTTTCAAGGCTACGCGAAGACCTTGTCAAGATCGAGACTCGTCACAATTCCCTGATTCCCTGAGAATTAACCCCACTGCAGGCCCAAAGCATTGTCCATGCCACCAGACTCTACTCGCTAAGGCGCAAGTGGTCCAAAGGCCTCAAGCAACCTATGCGCATGTCTGACAATTTGTTGAGACATCTCGTCCCTTTGTCCAGGAGGAGGAGGGCTCTTTAGCTGCTCTGGCGCCCAAAGCACCAGCGCCAAAAGCACCAGCGGCAAAAGCACCTGCGGCAAAAGCACCTGCGGCCAAGGCCTGGCTTGGAATTCTTTTGGAAAGGTATGTAGGGGGTTTTAGGGGGTTTGAGGGTGGTTTTAGGGGTTTTAGGGGGTTTTAGGGGGATTAAGGGGGTTTGAAGGGCCACAAAGGGCCTGATTTATGCGATTTTGCATAAGTTCGCCACTGAGTCTTCCCGCGAGGCACCACCAACAGCACCCAAGCCTGCGGTGAAAGCAGCGGCCCAGAACACGGCGAAGGAAGGGCATGTGGGTCTTTCAGCGCACAGAGCAATTTTTGGGGTCGATGGCTTCGCGGCTTAGGGCCCAGGATTTCTCCCTGAATCCCCAGTTTGCAAGTCTCGAACCCCAATCCTACAAGCACCTCCTATCCTACTCAGCCTTGCCAACATGTCAATGAACGCCCGCTCCCAAAACGACCTGCAGACAATGCTCAGGAGAGGAAGGCCGGTTTGTCGGTGTTCGTTTCCGAAGTTGGAGTTGGAGCTTTGGCTCTTTCTGGTGCAGAACACACCGTCTTCCTTATAACAAGACCCCACGGGACTGGGAGCTCCTGGTGTTTCTTTCGCTTGCTGGTCGGAATCCTACACATTCTCATCGCTTGTAAAAAGCAGGGAAGCAGCCTTGCTAGGAGAGACTCACTGAGCCCTCTCATGCCTTCTGACTGAGGAGGCCGCTGCTCAAAACCGGATGCAGGCAGTTTTTTCCCCAAACGCTGTGTCAACACTGGGGGGTTAGGGGCTAGATCGCTGGAGCCGCGCGGCGCCCACGGCTGGCGCCCGCGCTCTGCTCGCATCTTGGATGGGAATCGCACTCTCGCCTAGCCGCGGGCGTGGCCGCCCGCAGTCCTCGAAACTGAAACTGTCGTCGCATTTGGACTTTGGACCCGCGAAATGCAGCCCGGCCGACTCGGATGCAACTTACGAACGGTCTAGATGCTGTGCTCGTGGAATGCTTTTAGGAAGAGTCCCTGTCCCTGGAATGTTTCGGGTGAGCATGGTGAGCTGCTTGGGGACTTCTCAGTGCCAATGGACTGTCTGGAGGTCTCGGCATTGTGGGGACGTCTTGGACCATGGGAGTGTTCGTGCGTGTCTCTCTCACTTTGGGGTCTACGCCAGCGGAATGTAGAAAAGAAAGGCCGGTGCTTCCAAACTTTTAGGCGTGAACCTCGATAACGCTGGCAGCGAAGGCCATTGACCCAAAACTTCGACAGCCTATGACACCTCACATCCTGGACTTGTATAACAACTAACGAACCTCTTGGCCTTTGGTATTCGTCCACCCTAACCGCATCCACAACCCCGCGCGTGAGGCATAAAACGACGGGCTCGACGGCTTGTGTGACAGAATGCTCTCTCAAGACGTTCTTTGAAACGAAACTTCAATTGAACAGCTGGGGATCTCGCATGAAACAGATGTGCGCAGCTGCCTGCAGAATGGCAGCGTGTTTCGTGTGACTCTTTCTAGACGTGCACCCTGAATAACCTCAACACTCATGTGGCTTAGCCCAAAGTCCTACCACCCGTATGCCGAAGCCTAGGCGAAGCCTTTCTCCGATTTGGAAACCCTAAATCCTCAACCCTCAACCCTCAACCCTCAACCCTAAACCCTCAACCCTAAACCCTAAACCCTGAAAGGACGAAGCCAAGTTGGCAGAGAAGCGCCCGGCTCCCGAGGCGAAGTGAGGGATCATGAGAGGAAGACCTGTGTGTGATAGCAGATGCAAAACGGGATATATATATATATATATATATATAGATATAACATAAATAAAAAACAAATAAATACATATATATATATATCTCCCGTTTTGTATATATATATATATATATATATGTATATGTATATATGTCAAATATATATATATATATATATATACATCTATATATATATATATATATATATATATATATATATATATTGAGACGTACATACATATGTGTGTATGATGCAGAAGCGAAGCATGTTTTTCATACAAGCTCCTGGTGTAGGGAATTCTGATGTCCACAGCACATAAACATGATGAGAAAATCATGAAAACACTGGGCAATCACATGGAAAATCAATGAGTGTTGCAGAAACGGAATAGATTTAACTATACAGGCTCCTGGTGTGGGCAATTCTGTGGCGCACCACACATAAAATCCTCAGAAGCCACGAAATCACTGGGCCATCACACATGAAAACTGGGGAAACGAAGTAAACTTATTTATGCAAGCTCCTGGTGTAGGGAATTCTGAGGCCCGCAACGCATAAAAACATCATGAGAAAACCACGACATCACTGGGCAATCAGATACGAAAACAGTCAATGTTGCAGAAACAACCTTGAGGTATAGCGACACAATCAGAAGCAGAGAAATAATACACCAAATTTTGAACAGACAACTCGATTGAATTCAGCATGAAGCAGAATGTTTTGTACAGCAGCACAGTGTTGCTACAGAAAAGATAGAAAATTGCTTGTGGTAACAACAACCCATGGTGGCCTTAAACTCTCGGCCTTCGACCCGAAACCTCAGTCACGTGCGGATAGATATGTACTTCTACGGATATTCAATATGTATACTAGGTATTCTCAGAGGACAAGAAAATCTCAAGGCTAAATGAACCCTAAAGGTGCATACATACATATGCACATTTTCGTGATCCCTCTTCTTGAAACCTCCGAGAACTTTTAACTCCTTCAAACCAGCCGCTTCAATGCGTCCAAGCCCTAAGCTCTCTAGCCTAACACCCTGGAGCCCTAGAGCACTCAAAGCTTCCTGGGGTTAGGGTTTAGGGTTTAGGGTTTCGGGTTTAGGGTTTAGGGGTTAGGGTTTAGGGGTTAGGGTTTAGGGTTTAGGGTTGCGTGTGGCACGGTTTCCTGGTGCCCATCGACAGTCGCACTCAATGCTTGACCAGTTGATGTACTGCTGCACTGCTGCCGGTTTCTTGCCTCCTCCACAGACACCTCAAACCACGGAAGCCCTCAAGTACGAACAAGGCCCAAAAGAAGCCACAAGAAACCCCTCGAATCACCTGAGGATGCTGCTGCGGGTATCGCGGTGAAGCAGCAACCTGGGCTCGAATGGGAATGATTCGGGTACGGCTTAACTTCTCCCCATGGACTTGGGGCTGTTTAGGGCTGTGTTTGTTTCAGTAGGCTTCGGAGTTGACTGCCAAATGCCCCCCATGCTGAAGACGCCTTCTGAGTTTCTGAAATCCGAGGCCCCGGCTCGCGGCAGCTGCGGGGGCGAAGAAGCCTGCACCGAAGGTCTGGTGCATGCTGGCGCTTGTGAGGGAATTGGGTTGGGGGTTTAGGGTTTAGGGTTTAGGGCTTAGGGTTTAGGGTTTAGGGTTTAGGGTTTGGGGTTTAGGGTTTAGGGTTTAGGAGGGCTCTTTGGTAAAAAGAGACAGGAGAGATCATGCAAAAAGTTCCAGTGTTTCGTGTTGTCGGGCTGAATGTTGCCTGGGTTCAGGATTCGCTTTGACCGTTTCTTTATTGTCGGGGTTGAACCTACATCTGCTCACTGTTAAGATCGGCTTTTTGGCTGTTTTTGGCGGCGGGGTTTTAGTGCTTCAGCTGCGGGGCGCTTTGAGTTTGCTGGAGGCTTCTCTCGCGTGTACGCATGTGGCTCTTTGGAGTCTATATGGGCAAGACAGCTCTTTCTGGCAGTCTCTGCATACCTTAGGGGCATGACGCTGAGAGCCGGCTTTAAGGGTGCCCAGAAAGAGCTTCGCGCTTGTCGGAGCATTGTACTAATTGGTGTGGCAATTAGGCTGTGGGATGAGTTAAAGTGACAGCGGAAATTAATCCCCAAGTTGAAAAAGCGCTGTCTTTCGCAGCTGTTGTCTCGCAGTGCCCAGCTCCAGGCGGAAGCGAAGGAGAAGAAGCTAACAAAGGACCACGGGCTCTTGTCTCGACCCGACTCGAGCCCTCTTAGTGTTAGGCAAGGATTCTCCGTCTTCATTTATTGTGAATAGAATCGAGAGGCACTTTTTCAGGTGCTTTTGAGGCATCTTAAACCTTCCAATAACTTCCTGAATCAGCTTTCAAAAACATTGCGCCACTTCAATTGTCGGGGGAGCATCGTGATAACTACCTTCATCCTTATTCTTTTTCGTCCCTTGAGCATGACGCGATTGATACAGCTCTTGTTCGCTGCATGGCGACAGTGGTTCCCACTGTTGTTGCCAGTACGCTCGAGTTTTGATTACTGCGATAGTTATTGCGGGAAAGTTGATTGTCGTTCTGTCTGTGGTTATTCAGATTGGTTCTTACTCTGGGGATGTTGGTGATGTCGTTGCTATGATGGCATCTTGACTGTGTAGTGTTCAGCAGAAGCACGTATGGAACCTACATACGCAGCGGACTAGTCGTGAGCAGTGTCAGGAGTGTAAGGGGTGAACTCGGGACTACACAATGGAGATGTAACCTTCGCAGAGCCACCGCACCTGCCTGCAGGTACTTCTGAGAGACAAAATGCAGGTACATCCTGAAGATAGTGACCCTCAACTGCCCTTACGCCCTCAACATCCCAGTCGGGAACCAAGAGCTTCGTGTGCAAGGTGTGGTAATCTTTTCGGAGGCTCTTTGTGGGGAATCTTCCCTCAAAGTTAGTGAGGATTTGCCGAATCGCGGACACCCTCACTAGATACCCTGGCATGAAATTTTCTAGTCTTATTGGGCACTGCGCTGTTTCTCTGTCGCAGGACGAGATGGAGACCAAGGTACTCGAGTACATGAGGCTTGGTTGGGAGGTAAGTTGGGGCGTTTCAGGTGCAGGTTTGAGGGTTGGTTCGCGGTTTAGGCTTGTTGGCTTGAACTTTGGATTGCTCGGGCGTGTGTCTGCGGTTCTGATGGCATGCCTCTACCATCAGGAACACTTGCGAACCTTCCGGCAAGACCAAACCCCTGCGACCTGAAACCCAAGCAATTGTAGCCCAACTGGCCGCATTGTCCCAGTCTTGATCGGCATCGAAGCTTTGAACCTCCAATGCTTACAACCTTAAACCTTAGACTTTAAACACCAGTGGCGAAACTTTCTCTACCCCTGTTATCTCTACACCCCAACGATAAGTGTGGCAGGCAGCAGAATCGGCCTTTCAACGCCCAGAGCCCTGTTCTGTTCGGGTCTGGAGGCCTTTTCAGGGCAAAAAGCCTTCGGGCTTTTTTCAGGTTTCGGCGCTTGAGTTTAGGATCTAGGAATGCTGGAGGAGTTGCATGGGGAGGTGTGTGAAGATTTCCCCACTTAGGTTCGGAATAGGAGGCTTCGACGTCTTTCACCATTTGCCCTGCGGATGCTGGGGCTTCGAGCCTTTGCAAACCCCCAAAGCGACGGCTTGAAGGACGTGGATCTTGGGGATTAACGAGTCCCCAGTTGCAAGTGAATTCCAGGCTTTTTTCGTTCACTCGTGGCTCTGTCGCTTTTTTCTCCTCTGTCCTTCTTCCTCGTCTTCCTTGTTTATCTTTCTCTCGTTCTTCTCTCATTAGCTCCTCTTTCTTTTTCTTTCTTTGGTTTCTCTTTCTATCTCTCCAGTGCCCCCGGACGTCGCAAATCGAGGTAATGAACATGAATACGGGGGTTGCCGAGATTAGTTCCTACTCTTTGTGGAACGACATTATTAGGGGTCCCTTATGTTCGGAAAACCCTCAATATCCGAAGCTCTGAAGCTAAACTCTAAACCCTAAACCCTAAACAATAAACCCTAAACCATACACCATGATGTCTTTTTCCTTGGAGCCGCGCGTCCTTGGGGGCCTTGCCGCGTGCATCCCAAGGAATGTGTTCGACAATCTCCATGGGGCCGTGCCGAAGGGCTCTGTACAGGCTGCACAGTCTGGGTTTAGGGTTTGGGGTTTAGGTTTAGGGTTTTGGGTTTAGGGTTTAAGGTTTAGGGTTTAGGGTAGGTTTTAGGGTTTAGGGTTTAGGGTTTAGGGTTTAGGGAAGGGCAGATGAAGGGGTCGCCAGTAGCCTTCGTGTAATTTGTTCGTCCTGCTTTTCGACAACCCATGACTACCAACCGAAGCCACTTCGAGGGCATAGTCTTGCGACCAATCCCCAGTGACTTCCTAGCAAGGTTCTTGTTGCATCAAAGAAGTCTTCTTGTCAGCAGAGGCACGCCGTCAACTAGAGCGCGTCCTGCGATGATTTCGAGTACCACCTCCTGTGAAAACCGTGGCATCTGACTCCAACGCCAGCCCCCCTTACCCCCCCGTGAGACCATCATGGATGCACTCTGCGCTGCTGGGAAGCTCGTTTTGAAGGAGTACGGCAAGATCAAGGCTGTGTGGAGGGTACATGGGAAGATACATGTGACCACCTCAAGCACATAAAGCATCGGAATGTCGAGTTACAATAAACTACGGTCTTGGATCCCGCAAGCCCCAAACCATTCAAAACCTGAGCCCTTCCGCAAGGTCTACTTGGCTGCGCAGACTGCGCCCACGGCCGACGGCGATGAAGAACTGGCGGCTACAGTGCAGCAGGCCATGAGGTAGCAAGTTGGACACACCGCAAAGAGGGTTTGGCTCACGCTTGGGTCCGGTTTCTTGTCGTGTCGTCCTTTCGGGGTTCAGCTTGTTGGGACTAGGGGCTGGGGTCTTTGCGCTGAGCTTGGTGTGCTTCTGCTTGCTTTAGAGTACAGTCAGCGGTGGAGCCTGTCCGTTTTGTGTTCTTGCGGCTCATGATTGCAATTCTCTGCAGCTCGAGTCTGATTGAGGGCTTTGCCCTTCTAGTTGAAGGTACGGGTCCGTGATGTAGTAGTGAGTAGCATCTCAGCGCCCAATTTGCCCTGTTGTTGCCTTAGGCAACTGCAAGAACGTTTGGCACCGCATGGTATTGCCTGGTCGCCCCTGGCCCTAGTAGTCGTCACCAAAGTCTCGACTGTTGCGCTTCGTTCGAAGCGTAGGCGGCAGCCCAGAAGAAGGACATCCAGGGGCAGGTCGCGCCCGGGCGCGGTTTGGAGAGAAGTCGTGGGTGGGGTTTCAGGCGCTAAGGGTCGTCACCATTGTCAGAGCATTTAGGGTTGCTAGGTTTTTTTTGTGCCTGTTTCAACTCAAGATGTGCTCCTAACCTGACTACACCCTGAGCAAGTCGAGCATCGCCCTGCAAGTCAGATCTGGCAGCTTTGGGGCAGAGGAGTTGGCTAGGCTCTTCCTTGGTTCACTCGTCGATCCTCTGTTTCGCCTGATATCTGGCGCGATAAAGATGATAGAGTCGATGAGCCACGAAGGTGGAGCCCCGACATCCGTGACAGCCCCTGCATAAGCCTATCCCAAAGAGCCCAATACCCCTTAATTACGGAATATTCCTTAAATCATAACAAGGATCCCTTTTTTGCTTTAAGCTATATTCCTGAATTCAGGGGTCTTGGGCTCTCTGGGTACTGCAGCCCCTTCACATCCCTTGACGATTGCGATTCCAAGGATGATGTCCGCAAGTCGCTGTCGCAGCTCGAGAGCAAGCATGCAGCTGCACGAGAGGCGTCTCCGTCATGCAGTAGGTTTTAGAGTTTAGGGTTTAGGGTTTTGGGGTTCAGGGGTTTAGGGGTTCAGGGGTTTAGGGTTTAGGGTTTAGGGGTTTAGGGTTTAGGGTTTAGGGTTTAGGGTTGAGGCATTCTGATGCACGGCAAGGAGAACAAGGAAGGCACCTGTGGTGGTGCTTGGTAGCAAGGCCTCCTCGGATCCCAGCATTCTCCTCCCGCGTGATCGGGCGTCTTCTCCGGAATCCAGCAAGCCCTCAACCAAGGAGCCCAATACCCCTTAATTAAGGAAATATTCCTTAAATCATAGCAAGGATCCCGATTATAATTTAAGCTAGATTCCTTAGTTTTTTGGGTATTGGGCTCTCTGGGTCAACCACATTTTGATTCAAGGAAGACCCTGGACCTCCAACACTCTTGCAGCGCTTATTCATGGAGCTCTGAATTTGCACTCCGAATCTGCCCTGGCGAGGCGAAGGCAGCTGCGGAGGAAGTTGCGAAGCTCGAGTCCAAGGCAAGTTGATAGCATTGCTCCCTCAGATGGGTCTGCAAGACAGCACATCATCTGAGAGTGTGCACCGAGTTCCAGGTTGCAATGGAGGTGAACCTTCGTGCAAAGTCTGAGGGTGTGTTGAACCCCTCATTGAAGCTCTGGAGCATTCTGGAACTCGCGCGGCGGAGGCCGCCGCACTCCGCGCGGCATCGGGCGAGGAGGCGGTGGACGAGCGCGACTTGGCTGGGCGAGACGAACGTCGGCAAGTCATTGCAAGGGCTTGAAGTAGTTGAAGTGCCTGTGCATATATTGCAAAAGTTGCAAACAAGAAGTTGCAGAGATCACGTCAAACAACCGAGTGTTCAATGAGTTCATTGAGTTCACATTGTTCATCCACAGCGAGTAGAAGAAGTCACAAGCTGAGCTTAGAGGGTGTGAGGTTCAGAGGCTGGAGAAAAAGGTCCAGGGCAGAGTTCACACTGGTCAGGCTGTTCACACTGTTCCCACTGTTTAGCTCACACAAAGGCGAGGTCGTCGCCGTGGAAGAGGCGCTGAAGAAGGCACGTGCCTCCAAACCCCGTGTCGAAACCGAGAACTCTTGCTCCAATTCTTAAACCCCCAACTCCACAGATGTTCAAATCCATAACCCTAATCTTGGCCGGCCTGGTCTCACGGAACCTTCCCGCCAAATTCAACTCCTAAATCTGTCAAGAAACTTGTTATCCGTGAGAATGTGCGCCACTTTTTTGCGCCTCTTGCATTAGGAGTCGGAGTGCTGGCAAACTCGATAACATGGAAGGAGTCCGAGGTTTAAGCTTTCGGACTAGGCTATGACGCCACAGAACTGTTTTTTCTGTTGTTTTTGGGAGTCGAGTTGTTGTGTAGTTTTTGGGATGCTGTCGAATAAGCCCGAATGAACTCGCATTTTCTTGAGTTAGGCTACAGGTGTGCTACAGAACTACCCCTTTGTGAGTGCCCCCGACCCTTAAAAAATCTAGCATTCTTGGCAGGCCGCGGGCACCTGGCGCAAGCGAAAGCGCCTGTGTGTGGACGCCCTGAAAACCCTGGGAAGCCTGGGCGCACCCAGTGAGGGCTGCAGGGGCTTGAAAAAATTCGGTTTCAGGAGGTGTGGCTTTCCGTCTACGGGTCTGTGGATTTGTCAGTCTATCTGCTTGTCTGTTTGTCTACTTGTCTGCGTGAATCCCCTTTCTGGCTTCGGACTTTGTGCTGTCTGCCAGTCTTCTTGTCCGCCTGCCGTCGCCTCTGTCGATTTCCAGCAAATAGACTCCCATTGCTTTCGCAGTCAGGGATAGGCAAACAACGAAAGACAACCAACAAAAGAAGATCAACTGAGATCAAGCAAGGATCAACCAGAGCTATCTAGATTGTCGGTGTCTCTCTCTTGTTGAGCAAACGCACCATAGCCCGCTCGCAGCGGCATGAGATTCGGGATTTGGGGAAATATTTGCAAATTGCTCTCACCTCCCTCCGCAGGCGCCGCCACTGCGAACAACTTTAAAACCTCCAGATGGGGGTTTAGGTTTGAACTGGCACTGGCGCAGAACTGAAATCAGACTGCGGCAAGTTGTGCAAGTTCCGCGTAGGTCTGGGTGCAGTAGCGCAGGATGTGCTTTTTTTGGGAGAACCCGAAGAAGCCTAGAGCATCCTCAGGCTCGGGTTGCAGGCCATACACACGCCCAATCACGCGGGCTAGCTCAGACATCAGAAAGGGGCCGGTTTCGAAGTGGTCGAACCCACCAGAGATCGACAACACCAACGGTGCCACAACGGAGTCGTACTTTGTCTTTGGCGTGGGGCACCTGTCCACCCGTGGGACAAATCTAGCTCCCCACGTCCACGTGCTGGGAACATACATCCATTTGCTCTTCTTCCTCACCTCATCTGTGGCTCGCGCTGCTCGCTCAAAAGCTAGGACACATACATGAACGTTCAGACGTCTTCGTTTGATTCTAAGAATTCTAAGCACTGAGCCGAAACCCGAACGCGCTGAACTCGTGCGAAATGCCCTCTTGCGGAAACAAAGAGACGGAATTCCTCTATCCCATCATGGTGTTAGTGCACTGGGCCAAGTTGTCATGTTCCAAAGGCCCTTACCCCCCTAAACCCTAAACCCTAAACCCTAAACCCTAAACCCTAAACCCTAAACCCTAAACCCTAAACCCTAAACCCTAAACCCTAAACCCTAAACCCTAACGACTGCCTGCTTGAGGAGAGGGCATCGGAGCGAAGCTGCAGCAGCTCTGCGAGCGCTACGGCGTGGACACGGACGAGGACTGCGGCCATGTTTCCGAGCGGAATGGTTCAGCGTTTAGGGTTTAGGGTTTAGGGTTTAGAGGTTAGGGTTTAGGGTCAGCCAGGCTTGGAAGAAACCAGCACATTGAACTTCGAGGCTTAGGAAGCTGAAGGGTCGAACTTTGCGTAAACTGTCAAACAGCCCGGACAGCTCGAGCCGCATGGAATGACGACTGCATCAACATGTTCAAGCAGGATCATGCTAGAATGCTAGAAGCTGCTCAGCGCCTTCAAGAAAGCTGCACGTACAACTTCACACTGGGATGTCCGAAAGAATCGACGAGTGCATGAATCTAAGCCACCAGTTTTCAGAGTTTGCTCAAGCAGCCCGTGCCACATCTGGCGCCGGGCAGCGCATGATTGTAGCATGTTCTAGCCGAAGTGCTCAGCCACCGCCGAGGTTATGCCCAAGGAATTCAGCTGAGGCGTTAGATTTCAGAGCGCCTTTGCCAGAAATTTCTCACAGCCGTGGAATGCTCGGACTCCCAAAGCGCTTGTGGCCTCCAAGGGAGTCCCACGAAGCCGCGGGAGTTTGAGCTTTCGACCCGAGCGCTGCCACCTCTTTCACGTAGAAGCCCCCACCCACCTTAGAAGATCTTGTGGAGTCTAAGTCCATGGCGAGGCTGATTTCTGGCGGCATAGTGAAAGCGCTTGAGTCGGCATGGACTGGTCGAACCAGCAGCTTCCCAAACTTGCAGCCGCGATGGTCCCAGCTTTCATTGTTGAGATGGATACGTCCTAGACATGTTTGTTCGGTTCTTGACGGACGACGCGACTGCCGAAACTGCAAAAGGGTCCTCTTGATTGTCACTCTGGTTGGTTATCGCCCATCTAACCTGAAGCCCGTTTTCGTCAGATCACTGCGCTTTTCTAGGTGTGATTCCCATGTTTGTTCCTCTCGCTAACAGCACTCCATACTGCCAGTGCTGGACTGTCTACTGTGGGGCATGGCCGCTTTCGCTTCAGGCTTCATTGAGCCTGACAGCTGCTGCAAGCCTGCACACCTGACGGTGTGCTTGGAGCCTGGGTATTGGCACGTGAGCTGCGAGCTCCTTTAGAAGCAGACCAAAGCACAGTTTTGACGAACTTTGGGGGGTTTGATGATCAGGAAGCCTCCAGGTGCCATCGTCAGGCTCACATGATTCGCTGCGAATCTTGAATCGCGGGGGTGTGGAGATGCCTGTGACTGAAAGCCTGTTTCCCGCACTCTGCACTCCGAACCCGGAAACATCCATGAAGATCGTCCTCCTTCGATGCTGGCCCTAAACCCTAAACCCTGAACCCTAAACCCTAAACCCTAAACCCTAAACCCTAAGCCCTAAACCCTAAACCCTAAACCCTAAACCCTAACCCTAAACCCTAAACCCTAAACCCTAAACCCTGTTACTGTTACCCCCCAGTTTCAGCACAAAAAGGCGATCTCTTGAGCCAGTCGGCCAGGTGGCGTGTGAACCGTGGCGACGTTCAAAAGAGCATGTAGCTGACGCGAGTCCTCAGAACAGTGTTAAAGGCCTTCAGGGTTTAGGGTTTAGGGTTTAGGGTTTAGGGTTTAGGGTTTAGGGTTTAGGGTATTTAGGGTTTAGGGTTTCGGGCTTCCTAGCAGCCCCAGAGGCCTCGAGAGTTGAGAGCTCACGGCCTTGCGAACAGGCCGCGAAACCGTAAACCCTAAACCCTAAACCCTAAACCCTAAACCCTAAACCCTAAACCCTAAACCCTAAACCCTAAACCCTAGACCCTAAACCCTAAACCCTAAACCCTAAACCTTAAACCCTAAACCCGAAACCCTAAACCCTAAACCCTAAACCCTAAATCCAAAACCCTAGGCCCTAAACCGGTTTACGGCTTCCGGGACTTCTGGGGGGTGCCGGAGATGCAAGGCTGGGTTCCTGCCGAAACCTCGCGCCGCAGGCACGTGCTCCTACTCGTAGACTTCGGGAATTAGGGACGTTTAGAAGTCCCGAGCTTAGGGTTTAGGGTTTAGGGTTTCGGGTTTCGGGTTTAGGGGTTGCAGGAACTGAGAGGGCCCTTGAGGTTCTAACCTTGCAGCAGGGTTTTCGGAGGCACTGCAACAAGAGAACCAGGGTGCGGTGATTTGAGGTTTTGTGCGTCCGATTTCGGTGATGTCGCAAGCTTCCACAGTGTAGATGTGGCCTTTGAAATTCAGATTACAGGGCTTAAGCGCCACGTGGGTGGCTGAGGTGGCTGAATTGCCCCCTCAGGGCTTGGAGGCTCGATAGTGACCCACATTCGAAGCAATGATGTTTCTGCGATAATTCCTGTGTCCGAACTCAATCCAAAACATTGCTCGCAGCCCTAAACCCTAAACCCCAAACCCCAAACCCCAAACCTCAAACCCCAAACCCTGAGCCCTAAGCCCTAAGCCCTAAACCCTAAACCCTGAACCTTAAACCCTAAAGCCGAAACCCCCCCTAAAACCACAGGAAAGCCTCGAAAAGCAACCTGAGGCAGCCGGCGTGCTCTCCGAGGCCATCGCAAGGCTGGCCTCTAAGGGGTTTAGGGTTTAGGGTTTAGGGTTTAGGGTTTAGAGTTTAGGGTTTAGGGTTTAGGGTTTAGGGGACTGTAGGATTGCCAGGGACTTTGGGGATTTTGGGGTTGGGGGATTCAGGGGTTTAGGGGTTTTAGGGGGGGCTTTTTAGGGATTCAGGGATTTAGGGTTTTTTGGGTTTTCTAGGGGTTTTAGGGATTTAGGGTTTTGGGGTTTTTAGGGGGTTTTAGGGTTTTAGGGCTGTTTGGTCTGTTGGTTTGCTCTGGAGTTTCAGTCTTGGCTCTGCAAGAAAACGATCTTCCTCAGACCAGGCCATTGGACAGAAGGGTTTAGGGTTTAGGGTTTAGGGTTTAGGGCAGACGGTTTTTGCGTGTTGTTGTGTTGGAGTTCCCTTTTCCTTCACAGCCTCACATGTTGAGCAGACAGGATCCTGCCACGCGTTTTGCGCTTGTGGTGTCACCGCTTGACTTCGATTAATTCAAACTCACACCGACTAGGACTACACATCTGGAGCTCGGCTGAGAAACTGTACAGTCATCTGCCCGATATGGCCTCAACAAACGTCTTGGGCCATGACCACAATCATTCCTGAAGCATGAAAAAGCGAAAAGATGCGAAAAGTTGTTTGTGGCTGGTTTTGAATATTTCAGCTCTGGCATGGGGACCGTGTGACATTGTGTCGGGTGCAGAAATTGAGAGACAGAGGGAATAGGGAGGAATTGCAGGCGGGGGGGGGGGAACTCAAAGCCTATTCAAGAAGCTGGGGGCAAACAATTGAAAGCATTTTAGATTTTGTGTCGATTCGAGGACGGCTTTTGCACCCTTGCCCGTCTGCCCCCGAGCGACTAGAAAATCCAATGAATCTGGAATTCCAGGCAAACAATTTGCCAGCCCAAAAGTTGGCCAAAAGCTTGCCGGCCCTTCGGCCCAAGTCCCCAGTATTCTTTGCCTTCCGGCCCCGAGCGACTAGAAACTCCAAGGAATCAGAGGTTTCCAGGCGAACAATGTGCCAGCCTAAAAAGTTAGCCAAAAGTTTGCCAGTGGCCGGAGGCCTTTGAAAAGCCACGTAATCCATGAAAAGGCCCTTCGGCGCAGACCGTCCCCACTGCAAGCTTGGGGGGGGGGTTTCCTTTGCTGAGTTTGCCAGAAGTTTGCCAATGCAAAGTTTGGCAAGAGTCCCGAGTCCCAATGTCCCAAAGTGTTCGCAGCGACCGGAGAGTCTGAAGTGTCCTAAGTTTCCCAGCAAATGTTGAATTTGGAAGGGCTTTGGCTTGGTTTGGGCTGGCTCTGGCTTGGCTCGCTGCGAGTTGTGATTGGGTGGCCTTGGGGCGGGCATGTTTTCACACTACTGCGTTCAGCTGGCCGATGCTGCGCCCTGGCCCCTGGGCCCTGCACCCTCCCCCCCCCCCCCCAAAAAAGTCCCCGCCAGTGTGAACTATGAACCCCAAACCCCCAAACCCAAACCCCAAACCCCAAACCCCAAACCCCAAACCCAAACCCCAAACCCCAAACCCCAAACCCCAAACCCCAAACCCCAAAAACCCTAAACCCTAAACCCTAAACCCTAAACCCTAAACCCTCCTCAAGGGGCTTGGGATCCATTAAGGAGATCCCTGAACCCTGAAAGCCCCAGGATCGAGCCCTAAACCCTAAACCCTGAACCCTAAACCCTAAACCCTAAACCCTGAACCCTAAACCCTCAACCCTCCTTAAGGGGCTAGGGTTCCAGGATCGAGCTTGACCCCGGCATCCGCTGGGGCGCTGCAGAGGCCGTGGCAGACTTGGGCCAAGCCCAAGCCTGAGCTGGAAAACCAGGGTGGGGTTTCGGGCTTAGGGCTTAGGGCTTAGGGCTTAGGGCTTAGGGCTTAGGGCTTCGGGCTTCGGGCTTAGGGTTTAGGGTTTAGCATGGGGGTTTAGGGTTGAGGATTTAGGGTACACAATTGAAGCTCTATGAGTCTATGAGCTCTCAAACTTAGACACCCCGGAATCAGTTGCCCTATCCATCATGGACAGTGCCGGAAGAGGGATAATGTTTGGAGATTATTTGCAAGAATGATCAGTTGTCCCCCCTGCTCACAGCGACAATTAAGAGAAACTCCTCGCTCCTGTGGTCACCCTAAACCCTACTAAACCCTAAACCCTAAACCCTAAACCCTAAACCCTAAACCCTAAACCCTAAACCCTAAACCCTAAACCCTAAACCCTAAACCCTAAACCCTAAACCCTAAACCCTAAACCCTAAACCCAAAACCCTAATCATTCTCGCTTCGAGCCTGGGTTCCCTTCCCAGACTAGTCCTCTTGTACATGCGCAACTGTGTGTCCTGGCTAGAATCGATCAACTCCACGATCATCCGCGTGATTTTGTTCGCAACATTCCGTTGATTCCCCAAACTTTTCCACAGGTTCAGGTTTCCGCAACTTTTCCGCGGATATTTTGCCACCTGTCCGCGCGCATTTTGAAGGGCTTGTGCCCTAAACCCTAAACCCTGAACCCTAAACCACTACACCCCAAACCCTAAACCCGAAACCCTAGACCCTACACCCCAAACCCCAAACCCCAAACCCCAAACCCCAAACCCCAAACCCTAAACCCCAAACCCCAAACCCTAAACCCTAATTAAACCCTAGCTGGAAGAAGACCTTGCGAGTACGACTTTGTGAGGAAGCTGGCAACGCAGCGGCCCTGGCGCTGGCCAAGGCCTCACCTCTTGGGGCTCGCAGGGGATTTATAGGCTTGGTTCATCTCAGGGTTTAGGGTTTAGGGTTTAGGGTTCAGGTTGTAAGGTTTAGGGTTCAGGGTAGTTACATGGGCCCTTACTCTGGTCCCTTACCTCCTTGAAAGGGTTCTGATGTAGGGGCCCTAAGGGAATCAGCGGGTTGTTACAGGGGGTTTGCGACAAACGACGTCCTACTTCGAGTTTTGAGAGTTTAGTGCTTTTTTTCCATCTTGAAGCATTTCGGTGGTTTTAGTGGTTCCATTGTAGCTGTATTTCAGGAGTTTCGATTTGGGTGGGCGCATTCATTCTGTCCTTAGCCTTCAAAACTGGGGCCAAGACAAGATCAAAAGTGTGATACCCCAAACTCGAAACCCTAAACCCGAAACCCTAAACCCCAAACCCTAACCCCAAAATCCTCAACCCGCAACTCCTCAACCCTAAAACCTTGAACCCTAAACCCTAAACCCTCAACCCTCGACTCCTCAACCCCAAAACCGTGAACCCTCATCTGGGGGCAAAAAAAGTTCCCTTGACCTTGCACGTGCCGGTCCAACTCCCGGAGCAAAACTCACGCGGGCAACAAGAAGCCCCCAATGAGCTTTTGCTAGGGTTTAGGATTTAGGGTTTAGGGATTAGGGTTTAGGGTTTAGGGTTTGGGGCTTCTTGTTGCCAAGAAGAATAAGTTTCTATGTATATATATATATATATGTATATCGATGTACACATATATACCTGTCTGCGTATACATACATGCATTTTTGCAGTATACTCGTTCGCATTCAGATTCGCTTAGATGGTCATGTTCAAAGGCTACGCCCTATGAAATCCTCTTCTGCGGCCTACCAGTTCGTAACAAAACATCGTGAGAACTGTTTTTTTCAGAGGTTGCAGCCTAAGAAATCTTCGTCTGGGCTTCCTTCGTAATTCATTGAAAATTGATTTCGCATAAGCAGCCAGAGTTCTATATATTTCAGAGGCCACACCCTAAGATATGAGCCTCATTCGTAATTAAATCTACTTAGAGTTCAATATTCCGGATGTTGTGGGTTTTGCCTAGGGTTAAGGGTTTCAAGAGTTCAGGGTTTGGGGCTGTTCAGGGTTGCAGGTTTTGGGCTTTTAGGGTTTGGGGTGGGGGGGGGGGGTGGGGCACCTTAGGCTTATTGCTTTGCTGCCAGGCGCTCTTGCAGCGCAAGCCCGGTCAAGTGGCGTCAGACACCTTCGCCGGGTGCCCTGGAACTGCAAAGCCCGCAATTTCGCCCACATCGCTCTCCCCCGCCAAGCATTGTGCAGCTTGGGCGCCTAGCGATTCAGGTATCCAGGGTTTCGGGATGCTTCTGGCCTTGTGTTGTGGGGCCGTCTTGGATTTCAGGTTCACCCCCGCCACAACCCAAATCCTACCTCCGAAACCCTAAATAGATCCTGCGCCTCCAATCCAGAGGCCCAGCATTCAAAACAGGTCTAGACAAAGCACCCTCGACCCGAAACCCCCAACTTAATCTGTACAACCCGGAAAGTCTCCCTAAACCCTAAACCCCAAACCCCAAACCCCAAACCCCAAACCCCAAACCCTAAACCCTAAACCCTAAACCCTAAACCCTGAACCCTGAACCCTAAACCCTAAACCCGAAACCCAGCCCTGAAAACCCGCAGGCCCAAATACAGCTCGCTAGCCCAGGTTAGGACCGGCATCGTCGGGGCGCCCGGTGTAGTGGGTTCAGGGAGTTCAGGCGGTTTAGGGTTTAGGGTTTAGGGTTTGGGGTTTAGGGTTTAGGGTTTGGGGTTTAGGGTTTAAGGCAATCCTACAGACCCCAGGGGGGGTGGGGGTTGGGTTGGGATGTTCCCCCTTATGCTGACAGCTCCTTCATAGGAATTATCGTACCGATTAAGGACTGTGAGTATAAGGGGGAACATCCCACGGGTAAGGCTTTGTGAGGCTTTGTGTGGTTGTGTTCGCCTCATGCTGGCTCTTTGATGTCCTTTGTGCCCAACACAGCTGCAGAAAGTGTGAGAAAGTCTCATCTCGAAGAGTTTTCGAGACGCCCGCAAAGTCTTTAGGCCGCTGAGTCCCCCCAAAGCTCAAAGGCTCAAAGTGACCTCAGACACGAGCTGCATTTACTTACTGTTTTGGTAAGAAGGGAATGGGGGAGAATAGGGTACCCTACAGAATCCCTTAAAAGGGTATATGTAGGCCCTAATTCCCTCATTCCCTGCTAGCCAACAGCAAGTGTATTTCCAACGGATCTCCCTGGGCCTGGGTCGCCCAAACATTCTCTTGGTAGCCCAGTGGTACCCATTACCCTTTTTTTGTCCAAAAAAGGGTGCCCTTACTATAATATAGTTACCAAGTTCTCCCTTCAGCGAGGCTCAGTCCATCGGCAACCTCGGCGGATGCGCGCGCGGCTCGGGCGCCGTGGCGCTCTCCCGCGCTCTCCAGGTCAAAGTCCCAGCGTGACGGTCTGTGCGCATAAGCCAGTTAGGGTTTAGGGTTTAGGGTTTAGGGTTCAGGGTTCAGGGTTTAGGGTTTAGGGTTTAGGGTTTAGGGTTTAGGGTTTAGGGCATCATGGCGCAAGGGACATTGACTCATTGACACCTGACTTCTGAGTTCAGAACTGTTGCAAGCTTCTACGTCTGCGCTGGATTAGCCATGCCATCGCAGAAACCCTTGAGCCCTCGTCTGCAGGATGACCGCGACGCGCGGGTACGCAGGTGGGGAAGTCCATGGAGTCTGTGGAAAGCTCCAAATCCCTGTTTGTTTCAGGCTCAGCTTGAGCGATGTTGAGGGTGGGAGGTCGAGAGTTGGATCTCAATGGCTTTCAATCTCGAGGCTTCATTCGCCCTGAACCGCAATGCCATGTCGTCTTCGCCATGGCCTGCAAAGTGTCATCCATGCCCAAGGAAGTCTTGATGGAAGGCATCACAGACCGAAGCTGGGAGGTTGGTAGTCTCCCCAGGGTTTAGGGTTTAGGGTTTAGGGTTTGGGGTTTAGGGTGTGCATGGCCCGGAGGAGCCCTTGGTTCCCAGAAGCCCAGGGACCTCGAGCTGTCGCGGTTGTCAAATCACGCGAACCCAGAGAGCCCAAGACCTCTTAACTGAGGAAGATCGCCTAAGTTATAAAGGGGTCCTTATTATGATTTAAGGAATCCGAAACCCTAAACCCTAAACCCTAAACCCTAAACCCTAAACCCTAAACCCTAAACCCTAAACCCTAAACCCTAAGGGGTATTGGGCTCTTTGGGAAGTTGCGGGTCCATTCGTTGCCTGGCAGGCGGGCTGCGATGGCTCTGGGCCAGCTCGGGGGTGTTGTAGCAGGCTGGGCAGCCGCTTTTTGGGGGCTCGGAAGGGTTTAGGGTTTAGGGTTTAGGGTTTAGGGTTTAGGGGTTTGGGGTTTAGGGTTTAGGGTTTAGGGTTTTAGGGATAGGCGATTCGGTCTTTCCATAAGCAACACCTGACATCTCCCTTGGTTTTGCTCTTTGGTGCCTCATCCAAACATCTTCTCTTAAGCAAGCGCACCCTTCTGATCATCGGAACTTAGAGTATGGTTCTGTCCAGTTCTGTTCTGTCCAATACATGTTGTCTTGGGATTCACCCCCCCCCCCCCAAAAAAAAAAGGGCAGCGCAGAGCCTGAGATGTTGTCTTTGCTTTTCGGAATTGACGATAAGTGCCCCCGTTTCAGAGTTAGTACAACTGATACAACGAATACAACTGGTGCGCTGAATGCAATGAATACGTATAGAACAAACACGCATGAATATGATGGATATGACAACGAATATAAAGCAGAACATGAGTCTACTGACCAGAATGAATGCAAATACTGGATACAATGAAGATAATTGAAATAGGAGTATGAAAGCCATAGGGAATAAAATGAATGCTGCATATCATGCATGTTTACTGGTACTGGCTGTACGAAGTTCACTTGGTTGGTCAACATTTCGTGTTGTTTTTGGAGCCGGCTCGAAAAGCCTAAAAACTCAACTTGCTTGGGTTACCAAACTCGAACCGCCTCGAAAAAACACTAAAACCCCAAATCCCACAAACTATGGTCCTCGGCCTGGGTTGTCTTTTTGAGCAGGCTCTGCTGTCTTTACCCTTGCAAATTGTCAGTCAGCAAAGCTAAAACGGTAGGTCCTATGCGGGGGTGGTAGCATAGGTAAATACATCTGTATGTAAACATTTAGTGGTCATGCTGAGTCCTCGCACAGATCCCACAAGCCCGAAACGCTTGTCTCCGCCTGCACGTCCAAGAACATAGGCGGCATAGTGCTGGAAACTCCGAAAGCCCACCACTCTTTCTAGACCGTACGCAACTTCTTGAACCAGCCGCCTTCAACGCGGCTGAATTGGAAACGAATGTTGCAGTTGTGCGCATAAGCCAGGCACAAGTTTACTACTCGCAGTTGGCTTCGCCACAAGTGGGTTAGACTTGTTGACGAAACTCATCAGGTGTAGTGACCAAACCCTAAAACCTAAATCCCTTCATTCCAAGCCCGAGAGCTGGTAGAGGTACACACGGCGCCACTGCGATCTCCCGAGGGCTGGGGGTGGACAAAGACTTCTCAGCATCCTGGCGGTTTAGGGTTTAGGGTTTCAGGGTTCAGGGTTGAGGGTTTAGGGTTTAGGGTTGAGGGTTTAGGGTTTAGGGTTTAGGGTTTAGGGTAACAATTTTCGAGCGGGTCTGGCATTGGAGGGTTCCAGCTTTTGGGAGCTCTCAGGTCTGAGCATTCGGCTTGGCAGGTTCTAAGCCCCCTGTAAGGGTTTAGGGTTTAGGGTTTAGGGTTTAGGGTTTAGGGTTTACGGTTTAGGGTTTAGGGCTTAGGGCTTAGGGTTTAGGGTTTAGGGACCCCTAAACCGCCACAAAGGGGGCTTTGACTCTTGATCCGAGCACGGGCCTCACTTTCCCTCCCCTTCGGACGGACATGCTCTTTCTTGATGGTGGGCTCTTGTGGACGGCGCTGTTCCTCGTTTAGGGCTCTATGACGGGCCTGCCGACTCGACTTGCAGGTGACTTGCGGTTGCATGTTGGTGACTTGCGCTGTGGGGGCCATTTTCGTGATGTATCTGACATGTACTAGGTAGGCCCTTGGGACATGTTAATGTTCCCTAAACCCTAAACCCTAAACCCTAAACCCTAAACCCTAAACCCTAAACCCTAAACCCTAAACCCTAAACCCTAAACCCTAAACCCTAAACCCTAAACCCTAAAACCCTAAACCCTAAACCCTAAACCCTAAACCCTAAACCCTAAACCCTAAACCCTAAACCCTAAACCCTAAACCCTAAACCCTAAACCCTAAACCCTAAACCCTAAACCCTAAACCCTAAACCCTAAACCCTAAACCCTAAACCCTAAACCCTACACCCTACACCCTAAACCCTAAACCCTCAACCCTAAACCCTAAACCTTATCGGGTTTAAGAGGATGGTGTTCAGGAACATTTTTGCTGAGGGTCCTAGGGCCCATCCTGGGTTGAAAGTTGACTAAGCCCTAAACCCTAAACCCTAAACCCTAAACCCTAAACCCTAAACCCTAAACCCGAAACCCTAAACCCTAAATCCTACACCCTAAACCCTAAACCCTAAACCCTAAACCCTAAACCGATGTGCATCGCGAGGTCCGATGCCGCTGTGCCGAGGCTTTGGGCGCCTTCGGCCCCATCGCGGGTGAGGTAGGGTTTAGGGTTTAGGGTTTAGGGTTTAGGGTTTATGGTTTAGGGTTTAGGGGGGTAGGGGTGAGGGGGGGCGAAGGGGGGTCAACAGAGAGGCGAGTCAGGCCATGCTAAGGCAACAAGCCTAAACCCTAAACCCTAAACCCTAGACCCTAAACCCCCACCCTGGAACCTAAGGCGTTTTGGGGCTTTCAGGCTGAAGGGGGTTTGGGTTTTTGTTGGGAGCCTTGGGGTTTTAAGCTTCGGGTTTGGGGTTTGAAGGCTTAGGGGTTTGGGGACTTACAAGGGCTCTACCTCGTAAGCTAAACCAAGCTTCTCGCCCCGTTTCAGAATTGAAAGAACCGCAGCGCGGAATACTAAGGCCCCCCGTCCTCAAGACTCCTAAACTCTAATTCACCCCTACATTTTCCTAGGCCTCCAAACTTTTTCCTTTAAACATGGGGGTTTTTATGCCACAGGTTTGCTCTTGCTCCATTTGCAAGTCAAAAGCAGTCTTTGGACCAGATTCCGGGCCAAAAAGTTTCTTCAAGGTTTGGGAGATTTGCTAAATCACAAGTTCGGATGAAGCACTCCAATGAACCCATGCTCGATTTTTTAATGCCTGCGACGTGGCTGCAAACCCAGCCTGGTGACAGGACAGCGCCAGGGCCCTGATCAAGGCGAGCTGGCATCCTGGGTCTGCGGGAGAATGGTTTCGGGATCTTGAGGGTTTAGGGTTTAGGGTTTAGGGTAAAGTATTGGAGGCGCAACTGAGCAGTCGGTGCCAAAACCATGCAGCCCTGCGCGTTTTGCCGCTTCTGGCAGGCTTTAGCAGAGGACGCGGAGGTTGATGTTCGCTGGCGCGCTGCTCTCTCCTTAGGCCGGGTGCTTCGCATCTTTGCGGCGGCTCATTCTTGTTTCCGAGACGGCCTGCGGGGATGTGTGTGGTGACATCAAAGTGTTTCGAGAAGCTTCGGGTTGCTGCTGAGCTCATGAACTTGGCCAAGGTCTGCAAGGCAATCTGAAGTCCTGTGTTTGAGGCAGCCTGAGCCATGTCGGTATCTCTCTGTAAACTGTAAATTCGTTGCTCGTGCGGCCAACTTCTGCGGAGCTTCTACGGGATTCTCTGTCTCCCTGAGGTTGTTGGTTTTGTGGGCTTGGGCAATAGAGCGTCTTGCCAAATACAAGTAGAGCAATTGGACAAGAATCTTGATTTGTTGATACCTTGGAAGTGGGCCCGGTGTTTTTTTTTCCTAACGTTGGCCCTGGCTTGGCGGCCTTGGTAACGTTGGCCCCAGGCCTTCTGGTGACCTGGTCCCCTGGTCCTCTGGTCCCCTGGTCCTCTGGTCCCCTGGTCCTCTGGTCCCCTGGTGCTTTGGCCCTCTGGTCGCTTGGTCTTCTGGTCCTCTGGCCTTCTGGTCCCTTGGTCCTCTGGGCCTACGGTCCTCTGGTGCTCAGGTCCCATGGTCCTCTCGTCCTCTGGTCCCGTGGTCAGCTTTTCTTGTTTTTATTGATGTACTTGTTTCGGACATCATGATAATGGTATAGTTACTATGTAGTATAACAGAAGAATTTATGTATATATATATATGTCTATATAAACATAGTATAATGTAATATAATCATATATTATATATATAAATATATAATTTCATATAATTTCCTATAATATAATATAATATAGTATCATATAATATACTATAATATACTATAGTATAATATAAAATATGATATAGTATAATATTTAACATAATAATATATATATATATATATAATATAATAATATTAATATATAATATAATAGATAATATATAATATTATAAATATAAAATATATACTATATACTAATCTATAATATAATTTGATATCATCGAATATAATATAATATAACACATTAATATATTGCAAGAATATCTTGCAATAAAATAGAATATGATATGATATAGTATAATTGAACACAAATACAAACATAATTATACATATAATATAGCTCAATGCAATATAAGATAATATGACATAACATAAGATAAGATAACATAATACAATTTTATGTAATGTAATATCGTATAATATCATTCAGTATGATAAATGTAATCAAGCATATGTATGTATGTATGTATGTATGTATGTATGTATGTATGTATGTATGTGTATATATATGTATATATATATATAAAGTCATAAAGTCCAATTCATAGTACACAATACATATTTATATTGTTCTTTTGGAGCCGGGCAAGCTTGCTTCAAAGTGTATGAAACCCTTCCAAACCCATGATGCGAGCATTGTGTTTGCCAATGGGGGGGGGGTTGCGCCCCCCCCAACCCCCCCCGCTGTTTTTTTTTAAGCCGGGCAAGCTTGCTTCAAAGCACATGAATCCCTTCCAAACCCATGATGCCAGCATTGTCTTCGCAAAATATACATTACGACACAATACGATACAAAAAGATACAATAATACACAACTATATACAACAAAATGCAATTAGAGACAAGAATATACAGTAATATACTTTTACATAGAAAAGAAGTACTTACAATAATCTCCAGTAATTTACAATACTTCAATAAAAAACAACAATGTACAAATACATACAATAATAGACAGCAATATCCAATAATATACCATAGTATACAGTAGCCTACAATAATATACCAATAATATACAATAATGTACAATCATATGAAGTAACCTACAAAAACATGCAATAATGCACAATCATATGCAATGATATGGGATTATATATGCATAATAGACAATTTTCAAAAAAACACAATAATATGCAGTAATATACAAGAATATTAAAAATAGACAATAATATCCAATAATATACACCAATATGCAATTTATATGTTCAAGAATGCCAGAATACACACTAATATACGTAATATACAATAATATACAATAATATACAATAATATACACTAATATGCAATAATATACAATAATATGCAATGATATACAATAATATACAATAATATACAATAATATACAATAATATTCAATAATTTTCAATGATTTCCAATAATATACAATAACATACAATAATATATAAGAAGATACAATATTTTCTGACAATAGAATACGATAATATGCAGTTATACACAATTATATCAAAAACATAGATTACTAAACAAGAATAGACCCGAGTATACAATAGTCTACAATATGCAATAATTTGCAGTAATTACTCTACAATCGTTTACAGTATGTAAAGCAGTAGATTACCAAACAATAATGGACCAGAATATACAAGAATAAATAGTATGCATTACTCAAATATGTTCAAAAAGATGCCAGCAGAAACAATAGTATACAACAGTACACAATAAGATACAATAATACACAATAATACTGAATATTATTCAATAATATTCAATATGATTAAAAATATTCAAGAATATTCAATGATATTCAATAGTCTTCAATAATATTCAATAATATTCTTGAAGACTCAAGAACATTCAAGAATATTCAACAATATTCAAGAATATTGAATAATATGCAAGAATACACTAGAATATACAACAACTACAATACTAGAAGAACACAGAAATGCTGCATTTTTCAGCAATTAGAGCCTACAAAAACACAAATGCTGTAACCTACAGCATTCCGAGCTTTGGAATACCCAGAAACGCTGTGTTTTGAGCGTTTGGGCTTACAAGCAACCAGAACTGCTGCATTTCATAGCATTTAAAGCCAGGAATGGCAGGGCCAACATTAGGAAAAAAAAACACCTCCGCCCTTGGAAGTCTATATTACAACCATAAAAACGAGCTTACAACGCGCATAGGCCCCAGAGCCCAGAACCATTGACGAGCACGGAGGCCAACTGGGTGCCACTGCGGGGAAAGAGGGCGCCGTGGCATTGTTGCAGGCCGCTGCCGATGACCGGGGCTTCGTATCGCTGCACGTTCACGGAAACTGAAGTCGTGAGTTTTGCAGGCCCTTGGAATTGTGCTAAGATTTCCTTATTGCTTTTGACTAACTGGCAGGATCATATTTCTGTGCAAAGGAATGGTGTGAAGTTTTTCAGGGCCATGCGAACATTTGGCGAGGTTGCAGTCTAAACCTAATCCTAAATAATCCTGAGCCACGGCACTCTCAGGCCCGCCGCCCCGTCTGAAGATTTGCAGGGTGGGTGGGGGATGGGCCCCGAACCCTAAACCCTAAACCCTAAACCCTAAACCCTAAACCCTAAACCCTAAACCCTAAACCCTAAACCCTAAACCCTAAACCCTAAACCCTAAACCCTAAACCCTAAACTAAACCCTAAACCCTAACCCTAAACCCTAAACCTAACCCTAACCTAACCCTAAACCCTAAACCCTAAACCTACTAAGCCCTAAGCCCTAAGCCCTAAGCCCTAAACCCTAAACCCTAAACCCTAAACCCTAAACCCTAAACCCCAAACCCCAAACCCTAAACCCTAAACCCCAAACCCTAAACCCTAAACCCTAAACCCTAAGCCCTAAGCCCTAAACCCTAGTTTGCTTCCAGGCCCGGGCCAGAGAGAAGTCGGTCCCTGTCCGCGACCACTGCGCTGGCGCGGCAGAGAGGCTCGTCGCGGCCTGCACTCTTGGCTGCACAAAATATATATAATATGATATGATATGATATGATATGATATGATATGATATGATATGATATGATATGATATTATATTATATTATATTATATTATATTATATTATATTATATTATATTATATTATATTATATAGCAAACTAAAACATAGATCTAAAGCCTCCCGCACGGCACTCCGCAACTCTGCACTTCCTGCCACTCCTCACACCCTCGGATGGAATCTGCAACAGGGTTCGAAGCAACTGAAGTTGACAGCCCAAGCAGTGAACACACAGCATCGTGGAAGTCTACAAGAAGGTGCTTGAAAAATACAGGGGAAAGGACAAAGAATAAGCCCAGGCTGAGGCTCGGCTACTGCAGTTCTAGATGTTCGGGCTTTTGCTTTCGCTTTTGGGGTCTGGAAAACTGCTGTTTAGGCGGATGTGATGTCGGCTCAGCCTTCGGAGTTTGGGACTGAAAGTCTGAACCAAGTTCGATGCTGGGTGGCCTCAGGCCTGTATGTGATAACTTCACGGCGATGTCGGCGAACGGTATGCCCGGTTGCGTGGCACGTTGTGTCGTCAAGGTCTCACGACACTGGATGACAATGTCCATCCATATGCTCGTGGGAGAGTGATCTACTCAGGGGGATTGGTGCTGGGAATTCAAGATGTGGAACTTGGGGTTCAGGGTAATTAGGGCTTAGGTTCGAGTTTAGATTCTAGACGCATTTGGAGTTTTCTACATCTTGTTTGGACTTTGAGGCTTGGGTCGTTGACTTTCAAGTTTCTGCGAGTAAGAGTTGACTGTTCAGGCATTCAGGAAGCGTAAATCAGCATGCCCGAATTCGGATTTTGATATGGGCATTTCGGAATCAGGTTTGTGTGTCGTGCTTTTTCAGGTGAGTGTCCGGTGCTTGCAGTTACTTCCCTTGGAGAACGGCCAATTGCTAACAATGGTTTCCGCCTTGTCCAGTAGTCAGGCTTCTTCAATATCAATCAAGCAGATCCATTTTTTCCGCAGTATGATTAGCTGTCGAGATGGAGCTATCCTGGCGCCCTTGTTCTCAAGTAGCTTAGAAGAAAAGAGCGCAAGTGCCGAAAAGCTTGCAAAAGGGTGAGCTGCGGTGGGCACTTTGCATATGTTTCATTTAGGGACATTTTGTCACGCCCCTGTTCCACCTGCAGTGGTGCCATGCCCTGTTGAGGTCCCAAGTCGGGCGGAAATCGGAAATGAGCACTCTTATTCCCTTGCAAGCAGAGGTCCTTTGACCAGCTGGCGAGCTGCTATGGGTGTTTAGAGCGAAGATGTTGGCTGCTGGTTCTTAATGTTGCCATGCCCCTGTTCCACCTACAGTGGTGCCATGCCCTGTTGAGGTCCCAAGTCGGGCGAAAATCGGAGATTGAGCACTCTTATTCCCTTGCAAGCAGAGGTCCTTTGACCAGCTGGCGAGCTGCTATGGGTGTTTACGGGTGTTTAGAGCGAAGATGTTGGCTCTGGTTCTTCATGCTGCCACGCCCTTTTTCCACCTGCAGTGGGCCATGCCCTGTTGAGGTCCCAAGTCGGGCGAAAATCGGAGATTGAGCACTCTTATTCCCTTGCAAGCAGAGGTCCTTTGACCAGCTGGCGAGCTGCTATGGGTGTTTACGGGTGTTTAGAGCGAAGATGTTGGCTCTGGTTCTTCATGCTGCCACGCCCTTTTTCCACCTGCAGTGGCGCCATGCCCTGTTGAGGTCCCAAGTCGGGCGGAAATCGGAAATGAGCACTCTTATTCCCTTGCAAGCAGAGGTCCTTTGACCAGCTGGCGAGCTGCTATGGGTGTTTAGATCGAAGATGTCGGCTGCTGGTTCTTCATGCTGCCACGCCCTTTTTCCACCTGCAGTGGTGCCATGCCCTGTTGAGGTCCCAAGTCGGGCGGAAATCGGAAATGAGCACTCTTATTCCCTTGCAAGCAGAGGTCCTTTGACCAGCTGGCGAGCTGCTATGGGTGTTTAGATCGAAGATGTCGGCTGCTGGTTCTTCATGCTGCCACGCCCCTCTTTCCACCTGCAGTGGTGCCATGCCCTGTTGAGGTCCCAAGTCGGGCGGAAATCGGAAATGAGCACTCTTATTCCCTTGCAAGCAGAGGTCCTTTGACCAGCTGGCGAGCTGCTATGGGTGTTTAGAGCGAAGATGTCGGCTGCTGGTTCTGCATGCTGCCACGCCCTTTTTCCACCTGCAGTGGTGCCATGCCCTGTTGAGGTCCCAAGTCGAGCGGAAATCGGAAATGAGCACTCTTATTCCCTTGCAAGCAGAGGTCCTTTGACCAGCTGGCGAGCTGCTATGGGTGTTTAGAGCGAAGATGTCGGCTGCTGGTTCTTCATGCTGCCACGCCCTTTTTCCACCTGCAGTGGTGCCATGCCCTGTTGAGGTCCCAAGTCGAGCGGAAATCGGAAGTGAGCACTCTTATTCCCTTGCAAGCAGAGGTCCTTTGACCAGCTGGCGAGCTGCTATGGGTGTTTAGAGCGAAGATGTCGGCTGCTGGTTCTTCATGCCGCCACGCCCTTTTTCCACCTGCAGTGGTGCCATGCCCTGTTGAGGTCCCAAGTCGGGCGGAAATCGGAAATGAGCACTCTTATTCCCTTGCAAGCAGAGGTCCTTTGACCAGCTGGCGAGCTGCTATGGGTGTTTAGAGCGAAGATGTCGGCTGCTGGTTCTGCATGCTGCCACGCCCTTTTTCCACCTGCAGTGGCGCCATGCCCTGTTGAGGTCCCAAGTCGGGCGAAAATCGAAGATGAGCACTCTTATTCCCTTGCAAGCAGAGGTCCTTTGACCAGCTGGCGAGCTGCTATGGGTGTTTAGATCGAAGATGTCGGCTGCTGGTTCTTCATGCTGCCACGCCCTTTTTCCACCTGCAGTGGCGCCATGCCCTGTTGAGGTCCCAAGTCGGGCGAAAATCGAAGATGAGCACTCTTATTCCCTTGCAAGCAGAGGTCCTTTGACCAGCTGGCGAGCTGCTATGGGTGTTTAGATCGAAGATGTCGGCTGCTGGTTCTTCATGCTGCCACGCCCTTTTTCCACCTGCAGTGGCGCCATGCCCTGTTGAGGTCCCAAGTCGGGCGAAAATCGAAGATGAGCACTCTTATTCCCTTGCAAGCAGAGGTCCTTTGACCAGCTGGCGAGCTGCTATGGGTGTTTAGATCGAAGATGTCGGCTGCTGGTTCTTCATGCTGCCATGCCCTTTTCCCCCTAAAGCAAACTCAGGCGCATAGTGTGTGGATGACAGAACCACAGCCCGAGAGTGGCGATTGTTTTAGCCCGACTCAGAGTCTGCGCCTCAAACTCTTAACCAAAGCCCTAGAGTTTGGAGGAACCTCGCACGAGCAAAGCCCCAAGACCATCCCAAACATGTGACTTCGGCCCAAATCGGCTGAGCCCTGATGCCCAAACCCTAAACCCTAAACCCTAAACCCTAAACCCTAAACCCTAAACCCTAAACCCTAAGCCCTAAGCCCTAAACCCTAAACCCTAAACCCTAAACCCTAAACCCTAAACCCTAAACCCTAAACCCTAAACCCTACACCCTAAACCCTAAACCCTAAACACAGACGCGGCCAAGAGTCCAAAGCCCAAGGCCGCCTGGGTCCTTGGAGCACTTGGGGACTTCGCCCGGCCCGAGGGCGTGGAGGCCCTGGGCTCGATGTTGCCTGTGTAATTGCCAAAGCGGGGGTTTAGGGTTTAGGGTTTAGGGTTTCGGGTTTAGGGTTTAGGGTTTAGGGTTTCGGGTTTAGGGTTTAGGGTTTATAGGGTTTATAGGGTTTATAGGGTTTATAGGTTTCATAGGGTTTATAGGGTTTATAGGGTTTATAGGGTTCATAGGGTTTATAGGGTTTATAGGGTTTATAGGGTTTTTAGGGTTTATAGGGTTTATAGGGTTTATAGGGTTTATAGGGTTTATAGGGTTTATAGGGTTTTTAGGGTTTATAGGGTTTATAGGGTGTATAGGGTTTATAGGGTTTATAGGGTTTATAGGGTTTATAGGGTTTATAGGGTTTATAGGGTTTATAGGGTTTATAGGGTTTATTGCGCTTTCAGGATAGTGACCCAACCACCGATGCTCGTGACTCCGCAGGCTTCTGTTGCACTTACACTCGTACGGGGTTCTGGGCATGCTGTGCTGAGATTCGATAGTTGCGGGGATTTGTAGACCGTGGGTTCCCTCAGTTTAGGGGGCTGCAAATGAAAATTGGCCTGAACCTGCGCGGACACGAACGCGGTGCACGGAGGCAGACTCGCGGACGTAGACGCGCGAATCGGGCACGCGGACGCAAGCGCGCGGGCGCGCGACGGACGCGCGCACACAAACGGCGGGCACGCGATGAGCGCATACTCGCAAACACGCGGACGCGCGCTGAGCGCACGGATGCAAGTGGCGCGTGTTGGCAAATATGGCCTCAAATAGGAGCTTGGTTGGCCCCTACAAGCCCTGATTTGCATGTGGGTTTTGGAGATTCTGAAGTTTTCGGGCTTTGTCAATGATCCGGACGAAAGGCTGGAAGGCTTCAAGGTGGGGGGCCTTTCAACGGAAAGGTCTCAATGGACGAAAGGCCGAAAGGCTTCAACGGTACAGTGAAGAGACGTTTCAACAGGTTCTTCATCGAGCTCACTAACCCTCCAGAGCCCTTAGATATGTCCCGCTGGCTGTCTGCTTTCACGACATTTCACAACAAGCAAGAGTCCAGGTCTAGGTAGTAGGAATTTCATGAAACCGCCATCACTGATCAATCCAACCCTCGACACTTTCCAATGTTGACGCTCGGGGAGTCAAAAAACATACGTGAGATGAACATCCACAGCGGCTCCGGACACAGCCAAGCAACCTTCTGTCCCTGCTCTGCGGCTTCATAGCAGCGTGCCAACAGCAAAACCAAGAACATGACACAGCTAACGGATGTGCAATACATGCATACATTTGTCGGCGCGTCGTACTTCGGCTGCATTTGGACGGCTTGCTTGATTCGGGGTCTGCCGCCACTTTCTAAACAATGTGCGAGGACAAACGAGCTGTGTTTTCGACAGCCCAGGTTGACCGTTACGTTACGTGCTTTGATTTGCGAAAAAGTCCGCTTGCAGCCCCCTGAACTTAGATAAGCCGTGGGCTGGATAGTATTGTGCGTAGAGTTGTGGGTTCCGACGCTGGGATCATAAGGCTTGGTGCTTCACACAGCAACTTTCGTGACTAAGTCCAAAAGGATATCCGACAATCTTTAATCAATCCTGAGCCCAGCAAGTGTAGACAGAGGGAGCGCGACGCGTGGCTCGTGTGCGCGTGGCCCGCGGATGGAAGGCGCGCAACGTGCGGACGGAAGGTGCGCCACGTGCGGACGGTGGGCCTCGGTGGCACACGACATCACTCGACGCTCGCGCGGGTGTGCTTCGTGTTGACCTCAAGGCTCGCGGCCGGGCCGAAAACCTCCACGCGGCGTCCGCCCGCTAAATACGGCCTTATTTGCCTTATGTACCCAGAGAGCCTACCCAGAGAGCCCAATACTCCTTAATTAAGGACTATAGCGTAAAGTATAATAAGGATCCCTTTATAATTTAAGCTATATTCCTTAGTTAAGGGGTATTTGGGCTCTTTGGGTACTCTCTGGATGCAGGCCCTCGCTGCCATCCTATTGCGCCCGGAAGAGGAGTCTGCTGTTTGAGCACAGAATGCAGGTTTGCGTCAGGGCAGTCGGAGTAACACCGAGCCTTCCGTTTGGTGTACCCAAACATCCCAAACTGGTCCCAAACTCGAAACCGTTCAGAGAACTGCCCATGTGCATACAACCCGGGTGCTAGACGGTTTTGGCCATCCGTAAAGGGCTGGAACATGTGCGTCATGGTTTGCTAGGCGCAAGTCCGCACAGCACGATGTCTAGACTACTTGTGCTACGACGTCACTATCAGCCAAACTTCTTAGCATTGTACGTTAACAACTTGACATTCGGCTAAAGAGTTGGGATTCAGAAGAGGGTGGGGATCCCAACCCCCTCTGGGCAGTGGATGTGTCTGCAAGGACGTTTACCTCCGCAGACGAGCTGTGGAGGCGTGGGGAGTTTCTGTCGGGTTTATGGGGCACAATTAGGGTTTAGGGTTTAGGGTTCAGGGTTTAGGGTTTAGGGTGAGGGGTGCGAGGGGTGGAACCGCTGAAAGGTTTGGAGCTGATGCGGACACATCCGAAAGGTTGCGTGACATCCGTATTTCCTGTTATCTGGATCATGTCCGTGGCCTTGCGCAGGGACTTTTTCCCTCATGGTCTGCTTGTTCAATGTTTTTTGTGAGCCATCAAAACGGCCGCGCATTATGACGAGTGGACTTGATTCTTTTTTGCTGCAATGCTTGTCGCAGTCAGTCTGGCAGAAAGTTCTTGTCAGCAGCTCAGCTGGTGCCCTGATGGGTTCTTTAACGTTTAAAAACGTTAAAAAAAACAAAAAAACCCTAAACCCTAAACCCTAAACCCTAAACCCTAAACCCTAAACCCTAAACCCTAAACCCTAAACCCTAAACCCTAAACCCTAAACCCTAAACCCTAAACCCTAAACCCTAAACCCTAAACCCTAAACCCTAAACCCTAACACTCTGTTAACGTGCTTGCGCGGAGGCTTTAGCAGCTCAGGGCCCCGGCGCGGGGGCCCTGGCAGCGCTGGCGCTCAAGCGGGCCATGGAGGTGCGGGAGGGGGGGGGATGGGTGTGGAAGATCAAGTAAGCCATTACCCTAAACCCTAAACCCTAAACCCTAAACCCTAAACCCTAAACCCTAAACCCTAAACCCTAAACCCTAAACCCTAAACCCTAAACCCTAAAGAGATGGATGCACAGTTCTGGCCTCAGGGATGCGTTCCTTGGCTGAAAGTGCAGGATTGTGCCCTAAACCCTAAACCCTAAACCCTAAACCCTAAACCCTAAACCCTAAACCCTAAACCCTAAACCCTAAACCCTAAACCCTAAACCCTAAACCCAAAAACCCTAAACCCTAAACCCCAAACCCTAAACCCTAAACCCTAAACTTTGGCCTAAACCCTAAGGGGTCTAATAATAGGGCCTTTAAGGGATTATAGGGTATAATAGGGCCTTTTAAGGGATTTTAGGGAACAATAGCCCATCCTGGTTCCACATTGGCCCAGTTTTGGGCCGGTTTTGGGGGCTATAGAGACATCGGGCCTTGAAGCCAAAGTCCAGGAAATTCCGGGAGAAGGAACCTACAAGAGCCACGCAACAAGAGCTTTGGGGGAACCGCGACCCCAAAACCCTATGCCGTAAACCCTGATCCCAAAACCCTAAACCCTAAACCCTAAACCCTAAACCCCAAACCCCAAACCCCAAACCCTGATCCCTAAACCCTAAACCCTAAACCCCAAACCCCAAACCCCAAACCCCAAACCCTGATCCCTAAATCCTAAACCCTAAACCCTAAACCCTAAACCCTAAACACCGCAGGACCCGGATG
Source organism: Symbiodinium natans (assembly GCA_905221605.1). Taxonomy (NCBI): domain Eukaryota; class Dinophyceae; order Suessiales; family Symbiodiniaceae; genus Symbiodinium; species Symbiodinium natans. Next base: position 178,297 of record CAJNDS010002305.1, read on the forward strand.
TCTACGTGCAGTGGCATGCCTTCGAGACCTTCAATGCGCTCCCGAAGCAGCTGCAGGCGCCTTTCATGGCCCGCCATGGCACTTCTCTCCGTTTCGAGAGCATGGGGCTTAGGGTTTAGGGTTTAGGGTTTAGGGTTTAGGGTTTAGGGTTTAGGGTTTAGGGTTGAATGTGAACCTCCGAACTTCAACCGCGTGTGGATTTGTTGTGCAACCCTGTAGTCGGTTTTAGAGCTTTAGGTCTTTAGAGGTTTAGGCTCTCAGGGGTCTCCCCCCCTCCTCCCAGGATCCATGTTTCTCGTGTCGGGCAGAACCACCAGTCAAGCAGTCCGAAATATGATTTGAAACTACGAGGCTAGGGTTTAGGGTTTAGGGTTTAGGGTTTAGGCTTTAGGCTTTAGGGTTCAGGGTTCAGGGTTCAGGGTTCAGGGTTCATCATCTCCCTAATTGACAGAAGCTCAGTAGGGCATCGGTTTCATGGTAGGCTTGTCACGGAGAAGATTTTTTGCATGAATGATAGCTTGGGGCATCTCCAAAAACATGATAAAGAAGGGGGTCGCCATGCAAATGTAGAGGGATGTCTTTATGCCTTCTGCATCAACAAATTAGATGCGACAATCACCTTACAAAAGCAAGATGTATCAGGGCATCTGGATCCAAAGTGAGAGGCTGTGGCACAACAAGCTTTTGCAAATGGTGGGGTTTAAACATGAGGAACTTGAATGAGCACTACTAGATCATACTAGATCTGCGTGCCGTTTTTTTGAAGAAAAGGGCAGTGCACATTTTGAAGAAGATGAAGCTCCTCTCAACCCAAAAAACTCGCCTGAAACGGTTTAGGGTTTAGGGTTTAGGGTTTAACGAACCTCAGGCTGTCATGAAGTCTACACTGCTACGTCCCTGCTCCGCATTCCCTGCAGGACCGCACTGAAGATGCGGCCCTCTGCGAAGAGCTCCAGGGGCTGATCCTGAAGGAGAGCTGCTTAGGGTTTAGGGTTTGGGGTTTAGGGTTTAGGGTTTAGGGTTAGGGTCTAGGGTTTAGGGTTTAGGGTTTAGGGTCAAGGGTTCGGGTTTAGGCACAACATGGCACATGCAGTGCCGTGCTTCATTGCACTGCTGATGTTGCTGTCTGTCGGCTGTTTCGGCCATTTTCTGCCCGATGAGGGCCGGGGTTTAAAGCAGGTGTTCGGGTTCCACGTTTGGACTGTCGGGTCTACAGTTCGTAGGGGGAACTCTGGGTCACAGTGCAGCTGATGTAAGTCGTACATTCGCTGGGATTTGGCGACATGACATGTGACGTTCTACAGTCCCTTAAAAGGTTGCGTTGGTCAGGAACCCATATTTCTCGCGGTATAGGCGTGTAGGTCCTTGACAGTGTGTCCAACCAAAGCAAAAAAAACCAAAAGCCGAAGAAGGCCTTCAGCACAAATGGCCGGCACCAGAAATGCCAAACGAGCGAAAACCAATGCTCCGTGCGACTCACCCCGCATGAACGAATAGCGCGAGGCACCCATAGGAAGTAGGAAATGCAAGGCGCTCCATGGGAAATACCAAGCCTTCCAAGAAGTTCAGGTCCTGAGGGGAAAGGCCATGGAGACAAGCAGTGCTTTGTGACCAAAAAACACATAGAAACCTGGAAGCAAAGGTGTAGGAGCAAGTGAGGAGAAGAGGAGGCGCAGGAAACAACGAGATTTATAGAGTTTCCAGGGGTCATGGCTGCCATGTCGTCTTGTCAAGACGCTGTGTCAACCGCAGTGGCGGTATGAGTAGTAAGGGTAGCAGCCGAAAAAGCAGCTCGTTCGACCAAGTGAGTGTGTGTATGTGTGTGACAATTTGGCTCTGACAGTTGCTTCAGCAGAGAATATCATCTCTTACGCATCGCGTCCAAGACTCGAGGAACCATATCCTTCATCTGCGGTATGCATGACTGCCACCGCGTAGATGCCAGGGTACTTATGGGATTTCACGGACAGTTGGCAGGGCCTAGGCCCCTAGGCCTGAAGCTCAGTGTCTACTGTAGTCATGCACGCCTGGACCAAGCCGTCCCAAGCCAGGATGCAGAGAAGCAGCGTGCGATCAAGAACGCTCGTGCGAGCCACTTGGCTTTTTAAAGTCACTTAGGCCATGTGTTCTGTGTGCGCTCTCTCTGTGTGCTCTCTGTGTGCTCTCTGTGTGAGCTCTGTGTGAGCTCTCTCTGTGTGTGTGTGTGTGTGTTTATTGCTGGGGCTGCCGCTTTTCTTCCGGAGAGCCTTGTGCGAAGTCTGAGTTTTCCCGAACAGGGCACTTGGAACCCTGGAACTGTCTGCTAAGCCCAGCTCCCATCGAAGGGCAGCCTGTTCTCCGCTGGCAGCCAGCAGCTTGCCAGCAGACTGACGGAAGTCTCGGGTGTTTGTACATGTCTTCATGACTTCGGGATTCAGGGGCTCTAGGGTCTGGAGATTGAAATACATCGTGAAAGTCGCACATCGACTCTGCCGTTCAGTAGCAGCAGTGGGAGCAGCAGTGGGTCCCTCTTTCCCATTTCTGTCGGAAACCCTAGCACATTGCTCGACAGTTCAATGTGGAGGTCTCCCAAAATAGGGGTAGTACCCCTTGCATACCCCAAACAGAGTAGAATCCCCTTCAAAGGGAGCCCCAAAAAGGTACCCCCCTATTTTCGGAAACCCCCACGTGTCTAGCCGACATGTTCAGGACACCGTTGAGCTAGAGGAGTTTGCTGCAGAGAAGGCGGCGAAGGCAGCGGCAGAGGCAGGGTGCTGAGGGCGCACGGCTGAAGAGGCTACCGAGGGCTCCGAAGCCTTGCAAGGGTCCCTCAGAAACCTCTCTGGAACGATCAGCCCGAATCCCCAAAGAGGCCTCGAATCTCCAGGATTCCTCCTGAAGCCTCAAAGTGCCTCAGAAAGCCCTTACAGCGAAAATGCACGCAAGAGGCCGCAGCAGCAGAGGCGGCAGCCCGTGCCGAGGCCTAGAGAGGGCCGAGAGAGTTTCGAGAGAGAGAGATTGAGGGAGTTTGAGGGGGCAGAATTCCGCGTTTTGGCGCCTTTTGAAGGCTGCTTGGCGGCCAGCACTAGAAGCCCTCAAAGTCTGAACTCTAAAGTCTAAAATGTTTAAAGCACGCTGCCTGTAAACCACATGTTGCACGGCATGTTTTTCCTGCTATTCAGAAACCTGTCCCAAAACCATGTGTGGATGGCTTCCGCTGAATAGTTTCTTTGCTAGGACATAAGGACCTCATGCAAGAGCATGTGCTTCCGAACGATCCCTGTGCTCTGTCTCTGTCAAGTTGGTTTGCAGCTACAAAACAAATGCTGCGAAGCCTCCAACCTCCTCCCCAGATCTCATTACCCCTTTAGCCTGAACTGCGACTGTGTGAGAAGCCCTCGAAGGACTTCCGATTTGAAACTTCCGGTGCCAAGACTCTGAACGCGAAGTTTGAAGTACATCCCACACAACTGAAACCTTGAACCAAGCAGCCTTCATTTGTGCACTGCCGGGTGTCAGGGTGCAGCAGCTCCGTTGTTTCACCTCTGGTTTCGAACGTACTGAAGGACCCCTTAAGATTGCACTCGGGATCTGAGCCACTCCCTGTGTTCCTCCCACGAGTCTTCCAAGAGATGCAACCAGGCTCATGCTCATGCCTAGGCTAGGAGCGGAATCCTCCACTTCAGCTGGTCTACATCAAAATCCTGGCATACACTCTAATTACACTGTCGGCACTCATGTGTATGTTTTGTTTCCCCAACAAATGTTCCAAAGGAAGAGGCTGTGGCAGCCGTGGCAGCTGCGGAGGAGGCTGCTTCTTTTTTCTTTCTTTGCGTGCTGAGGCTTGGCCGGGCGTGTTGTGCTTGTTTGTAGAGTGGTAAGGAGTATGGCGTGCAGTGGTTTGAAGGGATGGATGGTCGAAACCCGCCAGGTTGCCCTCATGGAGGCCATGGCGAAGGCGGCGGCTGCGCTGCAGGACCTCTTTCCGGACGTCCTGTAGACTCTGTAAGCCCTAAACCCTAAACCCTAAACCCTAAACCCTAAATTCCCACCCAGGCCTGCTTAGGCCGTACCCACCCTTTTCAGGGTGCCTGGACCCAGCACTACACCCGACAGCGATTAACACCATCGCTTGGAGTTACTATGCAAGCCTGAAGAGTTGTGTTGAGCGTGAGCTGCACCTCCAGTGCCGGTGCAGTAATTTGCCTGGGGTACCCCGCCCCCTTCTCCGATTCTCAAGTATTATTCAGAAACCCTAAACCTGGCGACCTGTTCTGGCGGTACCGAAAGTGGCTTCTGCACGTCCCTGGGCCCCCCTCCGGAACCCCCTGGTGCCGGGCCCCTGGCGGACCGTGTTCAGGGACCAGAGGGGCCGCAAGGCAGGTCAGCCTGGGCGATTGCTCAACCCCCCCCCGCTCCCCCCTTGGCCCCCCCCCCCCCCACCCCCCCTGCCTTTCCCGGCCCTGGCCCGGAAGGGCCCCCCTCCCACCCTGACCCACTAGTGAACCATTAACTTGTTTTTTGGTTGGCCTCCGTCCCTCCTCTTTGGATTCTGGCGCCAAATTCCTGCCCCCTCCACTTCACCCACAGCCACGGCAACCTCCGATCAAAGGATGGGGGTGGGAAGTGGGAATTTAGGGCGTTAGCCCGAAACCCTAAAAGGAGAAAAGTTGGGTGGATGCCTGCGTAAGCAGGGGGTGGGAAAAATAAAACAACCCAACCTTTCTGGTTGCGGTGCTTCTGTGGGGCTTTGCTTGTCGTGCCCCGGTGGGGCAATGGCGCCGGTAGGGCTGTGCCATCCTAGGTATTTTCAACGTTCAAGCCCAGGATTGGGGACCTTGCATTTGCGAAGCCTTGGAAAACAGTTCACGTCTACACATGTGGGGGACCTCGTGAGTAGTTCCTGCGACCCAAGGAGCTTTGAACGAAAAGAGCCCTGAACTCTTAGACAGCATCTTACAAGCGCCGTCCCCACAAATGGGGGTGCTCTTGAAGAGGCTAGCATTGAAGTTTGCAGGTCAGCCACTCGGGCGCAGTACAAACGCCAATGTCAAGCATAGTGCGCATACAGCGTTGCTGGCAAAAGGTAATGCAAAAACTCAGAGTCTAATCTACAAGCATGCGATGCATGAATTGAGACTTTGATGAGAAAATGACGCCCGAGAGAAAGCCTTGCTACAGGGCACGTCGAAAAGGAACCTTCATGCCCTGGAGAAGTTAAGAAGTTAAAGGCTCAATGGTGCCCCTATGCCGCACAAAAGCCCACTCAAGCTTCCTTTGTAGTTCTTTACTGTAACTTCAGATCCTTAGCTTTTTTTGGTTTATTGGGTTTCTTAATGTGGCAGCACCCTAAACCCTAAACCCTAAACCCTAAACCCTAAACCCTAAACCCTAAACCCTAAACCCTAAACCCTAAACCCTAAACCCTAAACCCTAAACCCTAAACCCTAAACCCTAAACCCTAAACCCTAAACCGTGGCTAGCTACCCTTCTGAGTGCAGCCAAGCTTCGGTGATAAAATTGCAAGGAGCGGGCCCGGCAGCTCCCGGGCGTGGTGCCTCGCAGAGTCCCAGAGGCCATGCACAAGGGAATATTTGGTTTGGGGTTTAGGGTTTAGGGTTTAGGGTTTAGGGTTTAGGGTTTAGGGTTTAGGGTTTAGGGTTTAGGGTTTAGGGTTTAGGGTTTAGGGTTTAGGGGTTAGGGTTTAGGGTTTAGTGTTCAGCTGCTCATGTTGCGTGGGCGTATGGTTTTTGGGGCGGTGTTGTCGGTGTGCGGATGTGTGCGCACGCGCTTGGAGGCTAGCTTTGGAGATTTTTAGGAGGGCTTGGTGAGTTGGGTCGATATGGCGAAGTGATGTGAAGTGGAAGGGCTGGACGTTACTGAGGCTTGAATTTTTGCTCTGGATGTTTAGGGCGCCTTGTCAAGACTGTGGTAGGTTTGGGGACAGAGTTTGGGAACAGCAAGCGTCGTATCGCGGCGTTCCTCAGCCGGATGAGCCTAAACATGCCTCAGCGTCCCCCGGAACCTAAAGCCTTTCTGAGAGATCTCAGACCGTGCCCGAGGCTGAGGATGGATCTGGCAACCAGGCAAGTGCCAGGGTCTTTGCAGTTTCGAGTCGAGGCTTTATGACCTTGGGGTTGGGAGACGCCCAACCTTTACATCTGCAGTGTTTTTTTTTAAATGTCAACGAGAGGGCCGTGGACAAAGGGATTTTTTTCGCTCTTTGGTCCGACGAACTCTGACAGCACCGGTAATGTCATGTAACCCGAAACCCTAAACCCTAAATCCTAAATCCTAAACCCTAAACCCCAAACCCTAAACCCTTAACACAAATAGAGTTGTGTAGGGGACGCTGCTGGCCGGAATCGGCTGTTTGTGGACTGTTTTTTTTAGTTGGCTTCCTGCTTGCTTTGCTTTTGCTTTCGGACTTCGACCATAGGGTGCTACCCTAGAACCCCTTAAAAAGTCCCTGTATAGGCTTGGTTAGGGGGGATTGCGTGCGTTCTCCAGTCACGGCTTCAGGCTTCAAAAGTTCAAGTTTCCAACAGGTCCCAACGGTCAACGCCGGGGCCAGAGCAACTACAAGTAACTGCGTCAACCAGCGAGCATCTGGCACCACAGACCGGAGTGATACCACGTGCACTCGTCGGAGCTGGAATGTGCGCGTCATCCGCCTCGCCCGCGCAGGGGTAAAGTTCAGGGCGTGTAGGGCATGCCGTTGCTTTGAGGGTACTTCTCTGAACGCTGCAACCTTCTGCGGGCTCAGGGCCTGCAGCAGCTACAGCAACTCCGCATCCGGAAAGACGGATGCCAGTGACACCTGCCCAGAGGGTTTAGGGTTTAGGGTTTAGGGTTTAGGGTTTAGGGTTTAGGGTTTAAAGGGTTTAGGGTTTAGGGTTTAGGCTTTAGGGTTTCGGGTCCCAGAGCTGCAGGCAGAGCCCGAAGCGCACCTGCAAAAGACCTTCATGGACATGTCCCGATGCGGACTCCCGGCATGAAAGGGGACCTTAGGTTTATAGACCCCTGGAACTTGGGGGATGTTTTTCCCTTGTAATTACTAGCAGCTCCCTGAATAGGGATTATATATGGGGGGGTACTATCATTCCCTATCAGGGACTCTTCGTAGAAGGGGGCCACATCCCAACCTGAAACCCTAAACCCCTTGGGGAGTTGTTTTCCCAGCATGTTTGAGTTGACGGTTGGGAGTTTGGAGATTGGCGTAACGAGGGGTTGTGGATTCAAGGTTGCGTGGGTCAGAACCGAGGTTTAGGTCCACTTGGGCATTCAGGTGCATGGCTTGATGGCATTCTGGAAGCTAACCAAAATGCAGCTTCGGTTGTTGGTTTAGGACATCTCGGAATTCAGCGGCCCTAGGCCGCGAAGCCTGGAACTCCAAACCACATCCGCCCATGCCAAGCAGGCTCCCTGTACAACATACTGCACAAGACGTGCTATCGCAAGCTTGAATGCCTTTGGCGAAGATGCCCGAAACTCCGATATTGGCATGCGCATCCCGCCAGACCTTAAGCACTGCGGACAACACCCTAAACCCTACACCCCCTAAACCCACCCGAAACCCCAAAGCCTAAACTCTAAACCCTAAGCCCCGACCCTAAACCCTCAACCCTCAACCCTCAACCCTCAACCCTCAACCCTAAACCCTAAACCCTAAACCCTAAAACTCTAAACCCTAAACCCTAAACCCCTACACCCTAAACCCCTACACCCTAAACCCTAAACCCTAAACCCCAAACCCCAAACCCCAAACCCTAAACCCCAAACCCTAAACCCTAAACCCTAAACCCTAAACCCTAAACCCTAAACCCTGACGGGAATCGAATGAAAAAGACCTAGATCCTGACCTGGCTTCGACCTTGCCGTTCGAAGCCGAAAACCTTCGAAGCATTGTTTAGGTTTTAGGTTTTAGGGTTTAGGGTTTAGGGTTCAGGGTTCAGGGTTTAGGGACGGACAGCGATCCAGGAGAGGTCTTCAAGCACTTCGCGGATGGGGGCGAGTTGAGCCGCAACTGGGATTGTAAAGTGTCGAGTTCTTTAGAGGCATTTTGAGAGTGAGGGTCTTGGGTGTGTAGAGGTGTCATCAGGTGTCTTGGGCGTGGGCTTGGAGAAGAGAGCTGTTAGGTGTGTACTGAATCTAGCCGAATTCCTGCCCTGGTGCGGAATTTGTTGTGGTTTCGCTCGGTCTTTTGCCTCGCGTTCTTTCAGAATTCTCTGGGCATCTTCGGTGGTTGTCTATGCCAGACCTTCGATTCCTCCCTGGCTTCGAAAATCACCATGTCAGTGGAAGCCATGTCTGCCGTTCAGGGAGGGCCAAGTTCGCCCCAGCCGGTATGTAGAGATGATTAGCAATGTAACACACTACACTTGGGGGGGGGCTTCTGCAAGTTGCACTTGTTTTTCCCACTGTCCCATCCGTACCTCCGTACCTCCACTGTGTTCTGTCCTGCAAGCATTCCATCACGGCATCGTTTCTCCCAATCTGCTCACGTCGTTGCGAACGCGTCCGTGCTAGTCGCATGGGATTTCAACATCCGCAGGTTTCTAGTTTCTGAATGCATCTGCTTAGGTTGCCTGTAGGTTCCGAACCTTGTTTGCCGACGTCGTGTCGTTTTCAGACTTTGCGTTGGCCTCGGTTCCATCTTTTCCGGCTCCAGGTGCCACCCATAAGGCACCCTTTCCTGAGAGCTCTCCCCTAGGGTTTAGGGTTTAGGGTTCAGGGTTTAGGGTTTAGGGTTTAGGGTAGCAAATCGGCTCACGCGGTCCTCCACCTTGCAAGGCAGGGTTTTTTTTGACATCGAGCCTCAGATTGGCTCAAGGCATCTTTCAAGGGAGATACTCGTCCCCCAAGGAATGTGCCCCGAAGAGGCTTCCCTTAAAATGCTCCTGATATTGCCCTTCCCTAAACCCTAAACCCTAAACCCTAAACCCTAAACCCTAAACCCTAAACCCTAAACCCTAAACCCTAAACCCCTTGGTAGAGGATCTTGAGAAAAGGTCCTCAACTTTAGGGTCCAAGGTTCAATCCCATGAATCTGGCAGTTCAGGGGTGGAGGCTCGCTGCCGCAATGAGCTGTGAAGTGACGGCGCATCATTGTGAGAAGGTTCTGCGGACTTAATGGTCCCATATAGGCATTACATGTTTACCCTTGACCCTTTCCTCCCAACGCGTTAAAGCTAGCGCTCATGCGTCGCTTCGAGAGAATGGCGCTTTGAATCCACTACGCCCCGAAACCCTCCATATGCCCACATGGGGCGCATAAACGAAGAATAAAGCAAACGAAACCGATTAAAAAAAGGCTCACGACGGGAATGTCGATTCCAGTTCTAAGCTTGTGCTACAAGTCAATGAAAATCCAGCCGGCTCAAGAAAATGTCGATTCCAACGTTAAGCTTGTAAGTCAATGAATATGCGGCCGTCAGTACCAAGCCTGTACTACACATCAATGAGAATCTGGCCGGCTCCCGGAAATGTCGATTCCAGTACTGAGCTTGTACTACAGACTAGAGACAGATGACAATCCAGCCGGCTCTCGGGAACGTCGGTTCCAGTACTGAGCTCGTGCTACAGAGCGATGAAAATCCAGCGGGCTCAAGGAAACGTCGGTTTATGCTTGTACCACAAATCAATGAAAGTCCAGCTGGCTCACGGGAACGCGATTCCAGTACCAAGTTTGTGAAAATCCAGCTGGCTCAAGGAGTTGTTCACCTCAGTACTAAGCTTGTACTACAAACCAATGAGAATCCAGCCGGCCAGTACTAAAGCCAGCATGTGTCGAAGCTCCTAGGCTTTGCTTCTGAGACCGTTCTCAGGCTTTGGAATATCGGTCTCCAAACTTGTAAAACGGCAAGAGTAAACACAGAACGAGATCGCCATTCAGGGACAAGCAACAGGATACGGGGTTCTCATACATCCCCACATCCTGCTGTCTCGGCTCCTTTTTTTTTTTTTTTTCTCTCAGGTGATGCGCTGAAGGATGCCCTAATGATGTTGGGCCTCGCGCCTGCAACTGCCGATGATTCGGGCTGGTTTAGGGTTTAGGGTTTAGGGTTATGAGGCTGGCTCTAAAGACATTTTTAGACCTTAAGTGGGGCACCAGCCCAAGCGCGCCTAAACTGCAGGCTTTGGCGTGACTTGCTCTTACCCGCCATGGTTTCCTGGGTTCAGGGTTTAGGGTTTTTAGGGTTTAGGGTTTAGGGTGTAGGGTTTAGGGTTTAGGGTTTAGGGTTTAGGGTTTAGGGAGTGGTTCTGGAGGTGGAGACTTCAAGACTTCAAGGACGATCAGCATTGTGGGTTTGGATTCAGCAGTTTTGGATGAGCTGTGTTGTAAGTTGGTGCTCCGTTGATCATAGCTCCAAAGCTGGGACTTCAAGTGTGGTTTCCTTACACCGCTGGTTTTCAGTTAAGATCACGAGTGCCAACGGCAACTTTGGAGCCTCTACGACCCCCTCCTGCACTCCAGAAATCCGCGTCCTGGCGCTCTCAAGCGTTAGGATGAGTTAAATATGGGATTCGACATGTTTTGGGCTTTTGCTTTCGGCTTCGCATGCTCCCATACTTCCCAAACCAACCTCGAAGCCTGGATATGCTTCAGAATCGGTACTGAGGCTGTAGGTCCGGTTTTTATGCTTCCAGCTGAGCAAAGGTCACGACTCAGTGAACGAGGAGTGGGTGAACCTCAGCTGCAGCCATAGGATGGGACAGGGTTTAGGGTTTAGGGTTTAGGGTTTAGGGTTGAGGGTTTAGGGTTTAGGGTTTAGGGTTTAGGGTTTAGGGAGGGTGCTGTGATCTGCGCAAGCCTGAGCAGGCCTGAGCCTCGCAGCGGGACACAGCTCAGGTGCCTTTAAAGGGCCAATATGGGTTTAGGGTTTAGGGTTGAGGGTTTAGGGTTTAGGGTCTAGGGTATGCCTGTTCATGTTACACAGAGTTATTTCCAGACGGGCTTGTTCGCTGTTGGTTTTCTCTTTCTCTCCCTCTTTCTCTCCCCCTTTCGGCCTCTTTCTCTCCTTCTTTCTCTCCCTTCCCTCCCTCTCCCTCCCTCTCCCTGCTCTCCCTCTCTCTCTCTCTCCCTCCTCTCTTTTTCCTCTCTTTCTCCTATCTTTCTCCTCTCTTTCTCCTCTCTCTTCCCTCTCTCCCCTCTCTCCCTCTCTCGCCCTCTCTCCCTCTCTCTCGCTCTCTCCCTCCCTCTGCAGGGCAAGAGTGCAGGGCATGGCTCTGTTGCGAGCCGCAAAACCTACGAACTTCAGCCCAGGAACCCTAGACCCTAGACCCTAGACCCTAAACCCTAAACCCTAAACCCTAAACCCTAAACCCTAAACCCTAAACCCTAAACCCTAAACCCTAAACCCTAAACCCTAAACCCTAAACCCTAAACCCTAAGCCCAGGAATGCAATAGTCATGGACAAGTTCTCCGATCGCTCTTTCCTGGATCAGCCACTCGACAGGGAGCCGACCCGGGGCTGTGAGCACACAACTTAAACCTTTAAAGAACAGTAACCCTAAACCCTAAACCCTAAACCCTATACCCTAAACCCTAAACCCTAAACCCTAAACCCTAAACCCCAAAAAGCCCCCTGACTTCGAACCCATGAAACAGCGAGGGCCCCTGTGTCAGGAAGAAGGAAGCAGGGTTTGGGCTCATTGGTCCTTTGTTTCAGGATCTCGCGGGGTTTAGGGTTTAGGGTTTAGGGTTTAGGGTTTAGGGTTTAGGGTTTAGGGTTTAGGGTTTAGGGTTTAGGGTTTAGGGTCCAACACCCTGCTGGGCCCGGACGCTCGGTCACTGCCTCGATGTTCTGGGCAGTTCCCAAAGAGCCCAATATTAATTAAGGAATATTCCTTAACTCATAATAAGGATCCCTCCTTAATCTTGGGGGAAAGGGCTCTCTGGGTTGTACCTCTGACGACATGACATCTGCACGCACGCCCTCCAGCTGGTCGGACCACTGACGATGCACCCGATGGCCGTTTTGCCCTCTTCGCCTTTCTAATTCCTTACACAAAGCCCTGTGGACCAACTCAGCATCGGAAGAGTCTTGGGGGTCAGGGTGTTTTTTGGTGGAGGGACTCAGGGCTGGGTGTTCCCGGCATACTTCACGGCGTCAGGTACGACTTCAGCAAGTTCCTGGCAGAATACGAAGCCTGCCACATGGACTACGTGCGCATGCGCTTCCGCGAGGCTTCTAGAGGGGGGGCTCTTGGCTGCTTGCCACGTTTCGGATCCAGAGATTCCGGGCTCGAGCCTTGTACCGCTGCTACCCGCGGTGGAGGGCTTCGGGACTGGAGCCATGTTTTGATGAATGGGTTCCACAGATATTTGCAAAGCTTTGTAAACATTTTTATGGCCCTTAAGCCCGAAAATATTGTAAAGCACCTTTAGCGCTGCTCGGCCAGATCATAAAGGAGCACTGAAGGCCTTTAATTCCGAAACGTGTTTGTGTCCAATGGCTTCAGGGTTTAAGATTTCTAGGTCTTGTCCCCATCGAAAGAATCCCCTATCAACCTGTTGTCTGAGCTGCCAACCTTGAAACCTGGAGCGTCGACCGCGAAACTGAACCATGTGATAGTCTTTGCCTTGCTGTGCAGCACACCTCGTCCAGGCAGATGCTGATGGCTCTGGCCGTGTCGACGCCGCGGAGCTTGCCCAGGTCAGAGGGTTTCTGGCACAGGTTCCCGAGACCCTAAACCCTAAACCCTAAACCCTAAACCCTCAAACCCCTACAAGGCTGGCGTGTGTAGCCGAAGCCAGCCTTCTGGCAGCTGGAAAAGCAGGTAGCGGTATCGCCCGCTCCTGAAACCCGTGCTGGCTCTGCAAAGTTCCTCACAACAGCCTCGGAATTTCAACACATAAGAAGCATCTTGCAACACCTTGCAGGGCTGCGCCATAGGTCCGAATTCAAGTTGAAGTTGAATCCGCATGGGACCTTGCGTCAGCTTCACGGAAGCGAAGCTAGACGTAGATGTCGCTGGCAACTGCTCCCCAATCAGGGCCACAAAGCCCATATCGATTGCCGACCGGCCTTGACAAAAGGGTTTACCAGAATACTCGAACCTCCCTCAGAAAGCCCAAGGCCTGTCTCCTAAGTTCAGCTGGTTCTTTGCTGTCTGATTTTTTTGAGGGTGAGCCCCAATCTTTGAGACCATGGCTATCCAGCTGAGGGAAAGTGTGGCACCCGCACATCTGCCAGCTCCTAACCTTCGCCCCTGAGGTGCTTCGGAAATCCGGCATTACTCCCGTCACAGGCGGGCGCACGGTTTTTGGGGCCCTGGGTTCCCAACACACAGTCGCTTGCGATCATTGGGGTTAGGGTTTGGGGATAGCAACCTCAGCGACGGGCGTAGCTGCAAGTCTGATTCTTGAAGGTGCCCTCATATTTTGAAGAAAAGAAAAAGAACACGACCCAAAGCCCAAATCCCTTTGATGACCCAGGAATCGACGGGTTTAGGGTTTAGGGTTTAGGGTTGAGGGTTGAGGGTTTAGGGTTTAGGGTCTTTGCTCCAAGGCTTGCAACCGAACGTTTTCTGAGAATGCAAACCGTTTGCAGGCGTGGTGCCCCAACTCATCGCCGAGGTCTGCGGGCCGCGTGTCACCGAGGCTGCGACGCGCGCGAAGCAGTTCTGTTTAGGGTTTAAGGGTTTTAGGGTTTTAGGGTTTTAGGGTTTTAGGGTTTAGGGTTTAGGGTTGTTTCCTGATTAGGAGACAACCCCGAGCACCCATTAACAAACTCTCAAAGCCGAAGCAGAAGCTTAGGACCTGAAGCCCTGAAAGCCATGCAGTGATCCAGGTGAGCTTCATGAACTTCGCCAAAATCCTCGGCACCCCTTCGGCATTTTCGGGTTTAGGGTTTAGGGTTTAGGGTTTAGGATTTAGGGTTTAGGGTTTAGGGTTTAGGGATGCTTTGGGCCTACCTCTCTGGCAGCAGACCGCCCCGGAGTCGGCGGGCAGCATGAGAAGATTGGACAAAGGCAAGAAGTGTACACGAGACCACAACAAAAAGGGTTTAGGGTTTAGGGTTTAGGGTTTAAGGGGCAAAGAAGCTACAATGCAAGCAAAGCTGGAATAGATACATCGAGCAACACACACCCCCCTCCTGGCCCAGCGCGCGCACATTGTTTGTTCAACTGCTTCAACCTGGAACCGACATGAATGCATCGCCATAAATGGTTGCGGCTCGGGATGTTCCTCCTTATGCCAAGGGTCCTTCATAGGGATTATCATTGGGCGTACGAGAATCCCGATTAGGGACTGTTAGTATCAGGGGGAACATCCCAAGTTCCGCTCCCTTCCGTGGTCCCGTGGTTGCCGTGTTAATAGGGGCCCCAAAAACCTACATAAACATGAGGATCCTACAAGCAGGGTTTTGGGAATCCCCACTGTAGGGGCCCTGATACCCAAATAGCACGATCCTTATGCTTATGTGGGTTTTTGGGCCCCTAGTTAAGGAGATTTCGCAAACAGGCAAAGCCTGGTGGAAGTGAGCGGGCCCCCCTGAGAAAGAAACACTGTAAATGTCCGCATGTGCATATGGAAGAGGGATGTCGCTGCTTCCAAAGTCTGGTGTGGAGTTCCTGGCTCCCAAAAGGGGAGGGTCCTGAAACTAAGGCTTGAACATGCAGGTTCCGGGGACCTGCATGTTGAATTTCAAGTTTCAGGTCCATGGGAGAGCCCCAAATATTAAACATGTCGAATCGTAAAGTGCCAGGTCCTGGGGCTGGGGGCGAAGGGGACTTAAGTTCTGCACAACTTCTGAAAATTCTAGGTCCCTGAGATTGGAACCTCGAAGACCCTCTGTCCCAAAGGGAAGAGCGGGACCTGGAATTTTGAAGGGTTTCATTTGTTTAGAAGCTATAGCTCCCCAATGGGGGACCTGAATTTCTAACGTTTTTACAGAGGGGGGGTGGGGGGGGGTGGGGGGACTCTCAACCTGGTTCTTGGCCCTTGTGGCCACCAAACTATGAGGTATCCCAACCGGGTTCTTTCCTTAGCGGCCACCAAATTTGAGGTATCCTAACCGGGTTCTTGCTTAAGTGGCCACCAAAATTGAGGTATCTCAACCGGGTTCTTGCTTGCCCACGCCACCCAACTTGAGGTATCCCAACCGGATTCTTTCCTTACCTAGTACCAGGGCACGTCGTTTTGGAACTCGGGAAAGTGTCATTCGGGAATGTGCCGAAAAGCCTGTGTTTCAAGTTGACGTCCGTGTCCAACATGATGCTGCTCGTGTTCCAGACTGATTCTTCTTCGCTACAAAGTGATGCTGTCGCGCTTGCGTTCCATATTGAATTCTTTCCATAGAGCCAGTCGCATCGACGGTGATGCCCACACGACTTCGTGATTTCTTGGATACGTAAGTCTCGGATGTCGGGCAGGGAGCACAGCACACAGAGGGAGTGTATATATGTATCAGACAGACTCATAGGGCTGCGACCGCGGGCGTGCGCGAATGAATCTTAAGGCCCTTGAACACAGAGGTGATTGGCCCAAGGCGAGAACCATTGTCGGAGTGAGGGTTGCCTGCGTAGCACCATGCCCCTTACCATTCAGGTGAGCCTGCTAAGTGGCAGGACAGCGTCACTCGAAGCAGAAGAGGAGGAGTGGGTAGGCTCGTTCAACAACAGGGCACAGAAGACTCTGGAAGTTGGCAGGGGCCGACTCGTGGACTCTTCTGCAAACATTCTGAACTCAGCAGCCACTCTTGGGGAGTCTAGGTTGCGGAGCGGTGATGTGCTCACCTTGCAGATGAGCAGCATTGTTCACACCAACATTGCTGCTTTTGCTGCGATCCTTGGCGCCCGGCACGGGGTGGGGGGGGGGGGGGCCATCAGACGGCAGCTGCAGGATGTTCGACAGATCCAAGCATCTGGGGTGGGCGTTGCTGCTATACTGGGCGATGGGTCTGTTGTGACCTGGGGCGCTGCGGACTGTCGTGGTGTGCAACATCAGCTGATGGATGTGAAGCAGATCCAGGCATCTGAGGAAGCATTTGCTGCCATTCTGGGCGACGGGTCTGTGGTCACGTGGGGTTCCACTGACCATGGTGGAGACAGCAGTGCTGTGAAAGACCAGTTGAAGGACGTGAGACAGATCCAAGCCCACAACACAGCTTTTGCTGCCGTTCTCGGCGATGGGTCTGTTGTGACCTGGGGTGATGCGGAGAATGGTGGTGACAGCAGTGCTGTCCAAAATGAGCTCAAGGACGTGCAGCAGATCCAAGCTACCATGTCGGCTTTTGCTGCCATTCTGCGCGATGGGTCCGTTGTGACCTGGGGCAATGCAGCCCGTGGTGGTGACAGCAGTGCGGTCCATCATCAGCTCAAAGACGTGCGGCAGATCCAAGCAACTTTGGTGTCGTTTGCTGCCATTCGGGGCGATGGGTCTGTTGTGACCTGGGGCCGTTGTTTCAGCGGCGGCGACAGCAGTGACGCACAACATCGGCTGCAGCACGTGCAGCAGATCCAAGCTACCGACTTCGCATTTGCGGCCGTTCTGGGCGATGGGTCCGTCGTGACCTGGGGTGATGAAGGCAGCGGTGGCGACTGCAGTGATGTGGAAGACCAGCTCAAGGACGTGCGTCAGATCCAAGCTACCAGCGACGCTTTTGCTGCCATTCTGGGCGATGGGTCTGTTGTGACCTGGGGCGATGATGGCCGTGGTGGTAATAGCAGGGCCGTCCAAGGTCAGCTTAAGGACGTGCAGCAGATCCAAGCATCTCCGTTTGCCTTTGCTGCCATTTTGGGCAATGGCACTGTTGTGACCTGGGGAGACAGCGACAGCAGTCTTGTCCAAGATGAGCTGCAGGGTGTGCAGCAGATCCAAGCCAATGGCTCGGATTTTGCTGCAATTCGTGTCGATGGTTCTCTTGTGACCTGGGGCCAGAAGCAACGCTGACGACTTTGTAGGAACAGAAGCACAGCGTTTCTGCAGCGTTAGCACCCTTTGCCACAATCTCTAGCTTGAGGCAGCGACCGTTTGCAAGCATTTCTTTTGCAGGCTGCGGACAAACCGCGAGGTAATATCGTTTGCAGAGACCCTGTCTTGACATTCCTACTATGACATTTACCCACTTTGAAACTGGTGTCTAAGCCCTGTGTCAATACCCAGCTTTCAAAATTCAAGCGGCTTCTGCCTCGCGAAAGACTAGCAGAGTGGCATATGTCGTCATAGACATTGGACTCGCGCGGGTTCATTTGTGAATCCTGCTGTAGGCATCCATTGAGGTCCTGTCTGTCGACAATCCATGAAGTGCACATTTTTCCAATAACGGCATCGAAAGCATGTAGGAACACGCTTCCCAGGACCTCATTCTTTTCTTTTCAGCTTGGGTATGTCAGGTGCCCGGAAGCTCCAGCCTCCGGGGGAAGTTCGAAAAGCATTTCCTGTGCCCTGACATCCTCAGCGCAACACCAGAAACGAAGATTTGCGACGTCGTCCTGCAGAATGAGTGCAGGCCACAGACGCCCAAGGCCGCACGCAGTTGCCGAAAAGGCACGGAATCAATCCAGGCCTCCTGCGAACATTATCTAGGGTAGGTTTTAAATTTTAAAGGGTTGTTGAACTTGAGCAGGTGTCAGTCGCAGGTGACTCGAGGCTTGCGTGTGATCCTCTTCCGATGATCGGGGTGTGAGAGAGCTGCAACCCTGTGGAAGCTAGCTATCATGCTGACTGTCGCTCCGAAGCGGCTAGCCGTAGTGCTGCATGCAATGTCATGGTGTCCCATATTGCATACAGCTGCATACACCCTCTATTTGTGTTGCTTGTGGTCTGAGTCAAGACGCACGGACCCTTGCGGCAGCAGGATGTTCGATTTCTTTCAACCGCTTGCGGCTTCATCGGCGCAGCAGCAACATCCTCCGGAGAACAGAAATCATTGTCTGGGGCTTCGTGCCCCAAGTTCTTTGCATGGCAGGGCGTATTCGAAGCCTGTGGGATCGACCCCTGGAACGGGGTTGGGGCCTTGGCACGAACAAGGGGAATTGAGCGAGAATGGAGGGTTTTAGGGCAGGGGATATAGTAAAGCTATATAGGGATCATGTAGGGATGGCAGACCAGTGGTTATTGCTTATAGGTTCGTGTATGATGTTCGCTGGTCAGGGCCCCAAACGGCACGGGAAGGGAGGAAGGTAAAACCCTAAACCCTAAACCCTAAACCCTAAACCCTAAACCCTAAACCCTAAACCCTAAACCGTGCAGAGCTTCCGTTCCTTTGGGGCTGTTCTCATGGAATGCGTCAGATGCCGTGGCTCATTGGCAGAAAACAAGTTGCAGCAACTCACAAGGGTTACTTAGGGGGTTGAAACCAAGTGTCGATCTTCCGAAATCGGCTGTTTCGTGGGGTCGGTTTGGGAGTTGAGGAGGTTCAGGGTTTAGGGTTTAGGGTTTCAGGTTTAGGGTTTAGGGTTAACGGTTGAGTTCTGAGGACTTTAGCAGGCCTTGCGGGCTTAAGGTGTAGCCGCCTCTTCTCCTGCATGTGGAATCTGCATGAGGAACTCCGAATCGGCGAATTGATGCAAGAGCGAGAGCGCGCGCGGTCGCAAACACTCCGAGTGTTTTTTGGAAACGGTGCGAGGTTAAAGTCGCGCCTGTGGCTGGGATGCTCCGACAAAGCCCAGGCATTCTTCGTTATCGGCTGGGCTTCACCCAGGATGGTGGGAGGGGGCGGGGCTATGTTAAGGACTTGACAGGGGGTTTAGTACAGGCCGTCTCTTTGCAGGATACCAAGGTCTTGGGCTGTGCCCAATAATCATGCCAAGAAGCCTGGGGGGCTCAATTTGTGTGCCTCGCACTCCACGGGATTTGCTTCTGTCCTAGGAGGAGTACTCAGACATCATCTCGGCTTTCAGGCGTCTCGACCGCCCGCAGCTCAGGGTCTTTGGAGTACAGCACTGCAACGCGCTGCGTGCTGCAACTAAGACAAGCTTCTGCTGGCCGGGAAATGTGCAACCTGGGACGATGGCTTCGAAGTATATCGAACCGAAGTATAAGCGGACAGTGTAAATACATGGTTGCAGTGCTCGTCCTTCCGGGGACCTCTTTAGACGATCCTTCTTCGCCGCTTTGTTGCGAGGCCTGGGCCGCAGTGCCCTGAGCCTGCCAGAGGCCCGCGGCTGCGCTTCGGCTGATGGTTTGCCGTTTTCGTTGCTTCCCTCTCTTGTAAGAGCGGTGGCTTTTTATTGGCATATCCCGCTCTCTTCACATACAAATTACAAAACCTTGGCACCCAAAAAAAACTTTGTGAGGTGGTTGGGCAAAGAGTTTCAGGGCCTACTCAGTCCTACTCTTGCCCATGCTTCAAAGGTGTTTAATCTGGAAGCGGTTGGCTTCAGTTTGTTATGGTTTGTTTCCTCCATCTTTGGAGCTCCTCTGGAGCTCCTCTGGAGCTCCTCTGGAGCCCCTCTCATCATTATTAGTAAAGATTTCTATGGAAAGATATTAATTCTCTATCTATATCTTCTTCAAATTCATTTCGGCTTCTCTTCTTTCTCACATCCAGATAATGCATTAGAAGCATGTGGATTACTTACTCCTTTACATATAGTACCTGAATGGTATTTCTTATGCCAATATGCTATGTTAAAAGCTGTACCAAATAAAAATGCAGGATTCATTATCTTATTTACTTCTATCTTCAAGCCCCTCTACTGACCTGCAAGCGCTGGAAATACCTTTCTGCCACTGCCACTGTGCTTTCTGCCAAGAACGGTCCCAAACGCATCGCAGCCTCAAAGCGGTGATCAAGAGTCCCTAAACCCTAAACCCTAAACCCTAAACCCTAAACCCTAAACCCTAAACCCTAAACCCTAAACCCTAAACCCTAAACCCTAAACCCTAAACCCTAAACCCTAAACCCTAAACCCTAAAACCTAAAACCTAAAACCTAAACCCTAAGCCCTAAGCCCTAAGCCCTAAGCCCTAAACCCTAAACCCTAAACCCTAAACCCTAAACCCAAACCCCAAACCCCAAACCCCAAAACCCCAAACCCCAAACCCCAAACCCCAAACCCTAAGTAAGGTCTCGAGTGGCTCGGCTTCGACTTGACCACGGAGGAGGTGGAACTCTACGCCATCCGTGTGCTGAAGGCCCCCCGGAGCTTTGTCTTTGCTTTGGTCACAGCAGCTCGTGCGTTTTCAGGGGTAGGGATTTAAGGGTTTAGGGCTTAGGGTGCAGGATTTTGGGTTCAGGGATTGAGCGGCGTAAGACCTTGAAAAATTGAGTGCTGTTGGTACTGGGTTTTGGGCGCGGTGTTCGCCCCGAGCAACATCGAGGGTCAGGATTTCAACGATGTACGTTGCTGGTCGACTTCTCCCGAACATCTCCCGGTATCCAGAGCGCGCCTAAACCGGAAACTTAGCCGTTTCTTCCGGAAATGCCTTTGTTGTTGGGATATCTACCCACGAGAGAAGCCGAGCCCACCCCAACATGATTGCGGGTCTGCTAAACACAAAAGCAAACATAATCAATAAATACAACAAGAGCCGTAATAGGTAATTGCAACAATGTTGGAATGGGGTGGGGCCCCGGTGCATGACTTTCTTTGACATACCCCCCCCCCCCCCCCTCCCAATCGTAATGTGACGGAATGGGGTCCATTTCGTTGTTATCATTTGGATTCCATCCCCTTCTCCTTTAGGGGGAAGCGGAACAAACGCAGGCTCCCCCTGAAAACCTTGCGTGTGCCTTTTGGGAAGCCCTTGAAGGAAATGACGGCTGTCTTAACCCCTTTGAACCTCCTAGTCTTGTGATGGCCTCTACCCACACGAACAGGGTTTCCTGTCCAATATTCAAAAGCAAAGAAGAATCACCAACAAATCGCCGGAAAATCAACCCACAAAAAACAAGCAAACACCGACACAGAGACACAGACTCAGAGAAAAAACAAACTTAATCAGCAAGTAATCGAATAAGAACCAAAAAACAATCAGATAAAAAAAAAAAAAAACAAAAAACCAATCAAAAACCAATCCGAAAAAATCAACCTCCGAAAATCCCAGAAAAATCAAAAAACAATCAGAGAATAATCAAAACAGTCAAAAAACAATCAACAAATAATCAGAAAATAATCAACGCCCGAAAAACGTCAAAAAACTATTGAGAAAATAGTCAAAAAAGTCAAAAATCAAGCGAGAAACAATCAAAAAACAATCCACATCTCGGCTCCGGGCTCCGATTTTGTTCTTGGTTGTTATTTGTTTTGTTCTGAGTCTCTGGGATTCGGCAGGTTCTGAGTTGATTTTATTTGGGCGAGTGTTTTTTGATTGTTGTTTGATTTTATCTGGTTTTTTGAATAAACCCCACAAAAACCCTGTCGTGTGGGTAAGAGGCCATCACAATCCTAGTCTTGCCGGCCCGACTCCCCGCAATCCCCTAAACCCTAAACCCTAAACCCTAAACCCTAAACCCTAAACCCCAAACCCCAAACCCGAAACCCTAAACCCTAAACCCTAAACCCCAAACCCTAAACCCTAAACCCTAAACCCTAAACCCTAATGAGTGCCAACACAGGCACACCGCGGGCGCACGCCCAAAGAGGAGCCCGAGGAGTGACCCAGGGACGTTGGGGAAGAGGGTTTAGGGTTTAGGGTTTAGGGTTTAGGGTTTAGGATTTAGGGTTTAGGGTTTGGAGTTTCAAGCGTTTGGGGTTGAATTTACCTTCAGGGACGGGGAAGGGATTGGCTTTTGAAACTTGAAGTTTCTCAGCGTGGTTTTGCCCACATGGCTTTTTCCCGCCGTTTCGCTTAGTTGCAGCCGCGCAGAAGTCAGAAGGACATGCTTCTCACCGAGTTTGATCTGATTCGGTTGGTGCGCGTGGTCCGCGAAGAGGACTGATCCGCTTCATGTTGGTTTCCGGGACGTGTGAGTTAAAACGGTAAGATGGTAAGCCTCGACCTACTACAGCCGCCATCATTTTGAGCATCGGTGAACAGGGCACAAGGGTCGGAATGGTTCACTCAGGTCTAGGGCTTCCAGGTTCAGCAGTGCTCGGATTCAGATCCGAAACCTTGCAGAATCGATGGCTTTCGGTGACTGCTTCGGGTGCCATCCTGGCTCCCGGCAGCATGTCGCACTTTCACAAAGTGTGCACCTCAATGCCGTTGGCTGCGACATCCAGGAAGTGCAGGTTGACCAGAACACCCCATTCCCAGTTTTAACATTCCTGTTTCAATCGACGTGGATGGCCGAATACAGATAGTCTTCGAGTTGTCGAGAAGTGGCCGAGACGGTGGTTTCAGAAGATTGGGAGCATTGGAGATGCGGGTTCGGGTAAAAGATGGCTGCAGGTCGTGGGGATGGAGGGCTGTTTTGGGGAGCTCGGTAGTGCCCGTGCGGCTGCGCGCCCCAGCCTTTCAAGCAACCCAAGAAGCCTTGCAACATTCGCACGGGCAATCTTAAGTGCTGGTTGATGGTACTTGCAAGGATGCGCTGCGGGTCCTCTCTTGTCTTCAGTGCCTTGACAGCATTTCCCCGACATGGTCGGATCGAACATGATTGTGATTCTGCCCAGAAGTTCTCAAGAAGCACAATCAAGCTTTGCAGGATTAAGCTGGTTTCTATTGGAATTTGGTGCCCATCAGAGGATTGCCTGATTGATTCTCATTGCAAAGCATGATTAATGAGGTACCCTATATCCCCTTATAATATACTCTTTAAGGGAGAATATAGGGGGAACCTCATTCCCCGATTCCCTACGAACCAACAGCAAGATGATTAGTTGTTCCAAGCCTTGGAAAGCCTCTTGCAAGCGTTTGCCGAGGCGTATGCGTGGGGAAGAGGCACAATTGTTGGAAAACCTCGGCTTTCTGGCAGTTAGTGGGAATGTTCTGACTCTTCGGGCAAAGTTGTTGAGTTCTTGCCATTCTCGTCCGTGCGGAAACCCATGGTTGGGTTCAGTTCCTGGCACCGCGGGTACCTGAACATTCTTGGGAGCACTTCAGCATTGAGTTTAACGAAACTTGTAGTTGATTCTAGACGGTATGTGCGGTGTCGCTTCAGACCTTTTCGTTATTTTCCATTTGCCAAGGGTGGTTCCATGACTGCATATGCGGGTGCTTGATTCTACTACTAGCGTATTGTTTGCGGCATGGCCAAGTGCGTGCTGTCACAGGCAAGAAATTACGGTATGCCAGGTCTTGTATGCCAAACCCTAAACCCTGAACCCTAAACCCTAAACCTTAAACCCTTAACCAGCAGTTCTTTCTGGGGAGTGTCTGGGGCATCGCTTTAATTGGGCACCAGAATGCTTCTGAACAATATGCGCGTATCTGTTTCAGTCATTGCAGTTCATGAGCAAAATGTGAGGCATCAGCAGAATGTTGGCATGAGTTTCGAGAAGAAATCATGGGGCTACTTTTCGAACAAAAAGATCAGAAAGCAAACATGGATATACATGCAGTGTGTATATACACACAAGTAGTGCAAAGCGTTGCACGCCAAAACCCATCGCCTCCCCCTGCAATCTCAACATCCACCAGGCAGAAACTGGCCTGTCCGCCAACGACCTGCCGACGCTGCTCTCGGAGCCTTGTAGCCACAGATCTCGAGTGATCGGAGCTTAGGAGATTTCTTCACATCTTTTGTTCCCTGGACCTCAAATGACAAGCACGACCCATGCCCTCAGTGCATGCGGCGAGGGTGACCAGTAGGCCCAGCTCTTGGCGATTCCACCTACCAACGGAAAATTTCACTTGCTGACTCAGACTCCTGTTCTTTGCTGCGTGCGATTTACATCTTCATGATACATGGCTACATCACCTCCTCCAAACCCAATTACATGCAAAGTGCCAAGCGGCCAAGCAGTTCAACCCAGCCTTCCCTAAACCCTAAACCCTAAATCCTAAACCCTAAACCCGAGAACCCTAAACCCTAAACCCTAAACATCCCTTCAAGTGCCTTCTCAAGTCCCATTTGATGGTTGGGTGCGATTTTTGTTTCTGATTGTTTTTTGAGTTTTTTTTGCAGGGTTTAGGGTTCAGGGTTTAGGGTTTAGGGTTAAGGGTTTGGGGTTTAGGGTTTAGGATTTAGGGTTTAGGGTTTAGGGTGCCGAGGACATGAACATCACTCTTGCCTCTCCCGACGTCGTGCTCGAAGCTTTGAAGGCACATTCTGGCTCCAACCATGTATTGCAAGGTTGGTTTAGGGTTTAGGGTTTAGGGTTTAGGGTTTGGGGTTTAGGGTTTAGGGTTTAGTGTTTAGAGGTTGTACAAGGGATCATGTGCAACTCTACTCCCCTGGCTACGGCTGCCTAGCTACATGTTGCATTCTGTGAGGATCCCCAAACCCAGGTCTGCCAAAAGTGCCATTCAGGTGTAGATTTGGGATTTTGGACTTCAGGGCTTTTTGTTTTAAGGCAAGTTTTTGATTTTTTTGGCGCATGCATACCTGCTCAGCACCAATGAAACAATGCATTCGACAAGTGTACTTCCTTAGGAAACCATAAACCCTAAACGCTAAACTTAAACCCTAAACCCTAAACCCTAAACCCTAAACCCTAAACCCTAAACCCTAAACCCTAAACCCTAAACCCTAAACCCTAAACCCTAAACCCTAAACCCTTAAGTGGTATGAGGCTTCTGCATGAGCCGTGACTCATCAAGAACGACAGCCCAAGGGTTTTGCTTTGTGTTCTGTGGAGAGCACTCATCGGGCTCCGCAGAGCTCTGGTTGTGTTTAGGGCTTAGGGCTTAAGGTTTAGGGTTTAGGGTTTAGGGCTTAGGGCTTAGTGGGAACCGTATTCTGCGCATGCCTACATGTGAAATGTGCAAAAGCTTGGGATGTTCCCCCTTATTCTAACAGTGGTTAGTCGGGATTATAGTACCCCCTATGAGAACCCCTATGAGGGATTATAGTACCCCCTAATCCCCACTAGGGATTCTGTTAGTATAGGAGAAAAACATCCCTCAGAACCCGGAAGCACCGGCTCAGAACAGGCCTTGGGCCTGGAAGAGAAGTTGGAGCTGGTACTGGAAGACATCATGCGCCCCGGCATGTCCAGAGATGCTGCCTTTTTGACTTGCGACTCCATGCCTTAAGCCTTAAGGGAAGTATGGTTTGAAAAGGGTTTTCCCGAAGGCGAAGCAGTAGGGTTCTCGTTCTAAGAGTTGGGGTCTGGGGTTGCGGAGGTCCCGGCATCCGTGCGTTTTGTGGTCGCGAAACGTTCAAAAGCGTTCGAAAGCGTTCATTCCGGCTAAAAAAGAACACTGCCAGAGCTGCACAGGGGGGGACTCCGTTTTGGCTGCGGTTTTTGTCATAGTCCAGACGGTCACGAGGATGAGGCCTCCGGAGACCTTTGGAAGTGCGTCATCCTCGTGACCGTTCGTACTTTTAAGCTTCGAAGTGGAAAAAAGTGCAGACGTGCTCGTGACTGTCGTCGCTTTTTCAAAAAGTGGATGAGGCACGTACAAAGACACACGTCGCAAGCCCAGGTCTCTTCAGATTGCTGGTCTAAAGAGACAAATTCTAAGTTCTCCTCAAAAGAGACCAGTCGCAAGCCCTGGTCCCGAAGATTTTGGTCTAAGTTCTCCACCAAAGAGACTAATCGCAAGGCCTGCCCCTAAGATTTTTGGTTCCAGTTTCCCTCCATAGAGACAAATCGCGAGCCCCGGCCCCTAAGAATTTTGGTCTAAGTCCTAAGTTCTCCTCCAAAGAGACAAGTCGCAAGCCTTGGTCCGTAAGATGTTTGGTCCCAAGTTCTCCTCCCAGATGAGGGGAGAGAGAGGGACAGAGAGGGAGAGAGAGAGAGAGAGATAGAGAGTGAGAGTGGTACCTCATCGGCAACGGGGCCCTACCTCGACGCCTAGTTGGTCCCTCTGCTGGGTTCGAATCGACTTTCGTGGCATCATCACCAGGCCGGTCATGTGGCAGCTGCGTCGATGTCAGGGACTCACCCAGGCTGGGGGGGTTGGGTTTTGGGAAGTCCGAGACGTAGCTTACTTGTGTTTTTTTCCTGGTTGTGCATAGTTCAACCTTGCAAGATGTGGAGGTGGAGGGGAAAGAATGGACTTCGGTTGGCTACACCTCTGCTGTGGAAGCAGAGACACAGTGGGGTGGTAGCAATGTGGTTCGCTTCGAGGCATTTCTGGGCCCAGGGCTCGAGTTTCGTCAGCTTCAGGAGCCACATTTGAGAAATTGGGGCGCCCGAAGCTCGGGGGCTTCGGGTTGAGGGTGCACCCTAAACCCTAAACCCTAAACCCTAAACCCTAAACCCTAAACCCTAAACCCTAAACCCTAAACCCTAAACCCTAAACCCTAAACCCTAAAAACCCTAAACCCTAAACCCCTAAACACCTAAACCCTAAAACCCTAAACCCTAACCTAAACCCTAAACCCCTAAACCCCTAAACCCTAAACCCTAAACCCTAAACCCTTAAACCCTAAACCCTAAACCTAACCCATAAACCCTAAACCCTCAAACCTCCACCCTCCAACCTAAACCCTAAACCCTAAACCCTAAACCCTAAACCCTAAACCCTAAACCCTAAACCCTAAACCCTAAACCCTAAACCCCTTATGAAGGACAAGAGGGGTAATTCAAGACCCTCAAAGAAATGCCTGTTCCTTGGAGCAGGCCGAGCTCGAGCTTGCGAGACAGCTTCTTGGCAGGATAGTCCTGGCCGCAGGAACGGAGGTATTTAGGGTTTAGGGTTTAGGGTTTAGGGTTTAGGGTTTAGGCTTTAGGCTTTAGGGTTTAGGGTTTAGGGTTATTTACATGTTGAAGTCTCAAGTTGGAGTGGAGGTAGGCGGACTCAGGAGAAATGGGGGTTAGGGCTGCAAAGCATTAGGGGCTGTTCGGGGCCAAGCGATCAATGCGGCCGGGAGGCGTCTGCGAACGCAAAGTTTGAGGTTAAGGTTGCATTCTTAGTGATGCGGTTTCTCATAAACCCATTTTGCAAACTCCGATCAGCAGTAGCAAGGCTCAAGCTTGTAGATGAGTCGCCAAGACTGAGATCAGAAGATGTTAGGTGTAAGCATTTGCGACGGGCTGAGGGTGAAGAGCAGGTCGAGACTTGCAGGCAAACGGTGGGTGACTGATTACCTCTATTTCTGCGTGTTGCCTGGACAGGCAGTTCGAGCTTTGCGACGAAGATGGATCCGGAGGCGAAGAGGGTCCGGGGTCACATCTTCAAAGGGTTGGGGGTAGGGGGGCCCCTAACCCTAAACCCTAAACCCTAAACCCTAAACCCTAAACCCTAAACCCTAAACCCGAAACCCTAAACCCTAAACCCGAAACCCTAAACCCTAAACCCTAAACCCTTAACCCTAAACCCTAAACCCTAAACCCTAAACCCTAGGAACCCTAGGAACCCTAGACAACATCGACTCAAGCTTCAGTCCTCGCGGGGGAGTTCGCACAGCGACGAGCCTTCTTAAGGGCTGCTTCGATGCTCCGCCTCGAAACCAATGGAGCCCATTGAAACCACGGACTTCTATTGAATTAGATCGAGTTCGATTTCACTATATTGAAGCATATTCATGAATGTTGAATCATATTGAATTATCTTGAATTATGTTATATGGAAGTATATTGAGTTTATATTGAACTATATTGAATTTTGTTAAATTATTTTGAATCATATTCAGTTGTATTGAACTCACTGATACCTAAACCCTAAACCCTAAACCCTAAACCCTAAACCCTAAACCCTAAACCCTAAACCCTAAACCCTAAACCCTAAACCCTAAACCCTAAACCCTAAACCCTAAACCCTATAGCCCTAAACCCTAAACCCTAAACCCTATTGCCCTCAACCCTAAACCCTAAACCCTAAACCCTAAACCCTAAACCCTAAACCCTAAACCCTATAGCCCTAAACCCTAAACCCTAAACCCTATTGCCCTCAACCCCGCCCCCGTGAGTTCAGGCATGGCATGCGCCGAGCTCGAGTTCGCCGTCCGCTCCCTTGGCTTCCCCGTCACCTATGAGGAGGTTCAGGACAACAGGGGTTTAGGGTTTAGGGTAGGGGGGTAGGAGTTCGCAGGGTTCGAGGTTGACAGGGAGTTTAGGTGTTTTGGCCCCAGCGTTTGAGGTCTGGGATTTTTAAAAGACTTTTGGTGTTGTTGGCTTCTTTCTTGCAGCGTTTACGTTCCCGAAGTTTGTGGACCGCAAGGCGGTCAAGGCGATGAGGAAAGACGTTTGAATTCGTCTGCTCTGCGAAAGGCCCCAAAATGCCCACTAAGGTGAGTTTGAAGGGCCTGCAGAAAACATCGAAGCATCCGGAGTGTTTTGGGTTCAGACGCTTTAGATGCTTTGGGGTTCTGGGGATTCTTGGTTTAGTTTTCGGACTCAGGTTTGTCATTTGTGCGCCATCATCCGAGGTGAGCTCAGCAGCAACTCAGTCGGAGTCACGATCTCGGTTTGAGAGCTTCGGTGTTCTAGGCCCCCAGCACAGGCTTAAACCCTAAACCCCAAACCCAAAACCCCAAACCCCAAACCCCAAACCCTAAACCCTCAACCCTAAACTCTTAACCGTAAAAGTGCAGGAGCAGCTCGATGAGTGGGACATGGACGAGTCTGGCGAGATTGCAGCTCGGCAGTTTTATTTACAGGCCCTCGATCAACGGAACACAAAACCAGACACCTACCTGTGCACCAAACCCTAAACCCTAAACCCTAAACCCTAAACCCTAAACCCCAAACCCTAAACCCTAAACCCTAAACCCCAAACCCTAAACCCTAAACCCTGAACCCTAAACCCTAAACCCTAAACCCTATGCCCTAAACCCTGAACCCTGAACCCTGAACCCTACACCCTGAACCCTAAGCCCTAAACCCCAAACCCCAAACCCAAAAACCCTAAACCCTAAACCCTAACCTATCTGTGCACCAAAATCAATCCCGAACTCCTGGGTCCGAAGCCCTGCAACCCAACCCCAAGCCCTGAGCTCGAAGCCGTCCATCCTTGCTTTTGCCCTCAGGGTTTAGGGTTTAGGTTTAGGGTTTAGGGTTTAGGGTTTAGGATCTAGGGTTTAGAATTTAGGGTTTCGGGTTTAGGATTTAGGGTTTAGGATTTAGGGTTTAGGGTTTCCTTGGATAGCAGTCAAAAACCTCACGCTGGCGGATGCCACAGTTCCAATGACATCTCAGACGCTTCCCGACAAACTCAACAGCAGCGATCGGAACCGAAACCCTAAGCCCTAAGCCCTAGGCCCCAAGCTCTAAGCCCTAAGCCCTAAGCCCTAAACCCGAACCCAAAGCCCTAAGCCGAAATCCAAAGCTAAACCTTCTTCGAACTCCAGAATCCAGGAGTTCATCGAGTTCCTGAAGGTTCTTGCAGTCTACAAGAAGAAGGAGCCCCCAACTTGTGGATCTCGAGTTCAAAAGGTCGAGCAGAACACCTAAACCCTAAAGGCCCCAAACCATCCGAAGCCCGAAACTTGGGACCCCAAGGACCTAGCTCAGATACTGTACTGTGCCCTTCTCTCCTTCGCCATAGGTAAGGTCCAAGGTTTCGGGGTTCGTAGCGTCGGAAATCGAGGGCGTCTGGCGGCAAGTCCAGTGCCCAGGGCTTGATCGCTTTCAGGGTGTTTTTCGGGCAGCCAGGGGGCTTGGGAGTGGCTTGGGAGGTAATTCAGCTTCTTCAGAGGCATTCCTCTTTGTGACGTTTTGTGATACAGATCGCGTGGTAACTACACACAAGATGGAAAGTTGACCTTTTCTGTTTCCGCAAGGCAAAACTCACTGCAGGATGTGCAGGGGTACGCTTTAGGAAGTCGACCGAAACTGCGTCTCATGGGGTCGAAGCATTCTCTGAGTGATGAAGGTTGCAATGCAAACCACTGCAGGCACCGCATGGTTTTGCCGATGGTTTCACTGCCTCAGAAGCAGGTCGGGCTGCGCCACAACTCATGAACGAGCTGGGATCGACGCTTGCCAAGTGATATTGTTCCTGCGCGTGTTGGCAGAAGCAGCAACATCATTGCCAACATCCGAAGTTGTCGACGTCGTGGCATCAAGGAAGAACAGCTCACACACCTGGTCTCACATGATTCGATCTCCCAAAGATGATCCTACGAGAGAAGTTCATTTCGCGAGTCAGGCACAACCGCACCTAGGCTTGAACATGTCAAGAGAGTGGGTAAACCAAAGGCTCACTGGCTGCTAGACACTTTGCAGGGAATGCAGGATATACTGTGCCCACACACGAGTTTTGATCTCGACATTTTAACACACGTTAACTGTAAGCAAAGCACAGATCGATAACTACCGTTTGAAACGAACCGTCATAGTAGTTTATACTCGAAAAACCGAATGCATCAAATACTTCACCAATACGTCGATCTTCCACCGAGTAGCGTCACTCCCTTTCTCCCTGTCTGACATGCTCTGCGGTTCTGAGCCCAGAGTAACTTTTTGCCAATGCAGAGACGCGCTTTCGAGAAGCGCCTTCCTCCTCAACACATCTGTACACCCTGAGCATCTTCGGATTCATTGCGCAAATGTGTGACCGCATGAGCCCCAAATCCTCCAACCTTCATGTTCTGAAGGGCCGCAGGGCCCGAGGGTGTCGGCACGTGGCGCCTCAATGTCAAATTCTGGCACCTAGGGAAGCGATCGAGTTCGATGGACTTGTGTCCTTCCAGCTTTGTGTTTCTTTTTTTTTTGTCGAGGTTTTGGGGTTCGGGGAGGTTCCGGGAGTTCACTTAGGAGCAAGGCTTGGTTCCAAGCTCTCCGAGACTGAATCCTAGCGGCGCCCGACTAAGCTTAAGTGCAACACCGGCATCTTGAACCCTGCGCCCCTTTTGCAGGCCCTGCTAGTCAAGAACGCCTTGAACTGTTGGTGCCCTTGGGTGGCTTAGGGTTAGGGTTTAGGGTTTAGGGTTTAGGGTTTGGGGTTTAGGGTTTAGGGTTTAGGGTTTAGGGTTTAGGGTTCAGGGCCTTTTAAGAACAACTTCAAGCGCCCCGAAAAAGAGGAGCTCCAGCAAGTCTTGACCGCCATGTTCACGGGGCAGCCGAAGCGGCGACCCTCCTTCGCCATGCACGCCGGGGCCTCTCATTGCCCGAGTGCCCCTGGTTCTTAGTAGGGAATGGGGGAATGAGGGCCCTGTATATATATTATACTATAATTTTCGATTATATATGTATATTATACCCTTTAAGGGATTATATAGGGTCCTAATTCCCCGGTTCCCTACTAAGAACCAGCCAGCCGAGTTTGGTTGCAGGGCTTTCGGGCTTGGAGGTTTGCGGGCTCAGCGTTGTAATGGGGGGTACGATAATCCCTATGAAGGACTGTTCCTATAAGGGGGTCTCAGAGGGCTCCGGACTCAATGACCAGAGTGTGCTCAACACTAGGGATGCAGGGTGTTTACGAGCACCTCTTGGGATTCTTAATTCATGTTCGGAGGGACGTACATGTACGTGCATGTGAAGGTGAGCACGACCCGTACCGTCCAAATTACTTGTAAAGCAGAATTCTATCCTGACCCTCAACTGCCCAAACTAACTCGAAGATCCCCAAACTAGACACAGTCAAAGGCTAAACCCTAAACCCAACCCGCGCCTTGTCATCCAACGACTCACGAGGCGAACCGTGGCTGATACTTGCAGTTACCAAATCTCTACACGAAAGCCAGGCGACAGGGCTCAAACCCTAAACCCTAGCCCTAAACCCTAAACCCCAAAACCCCAAAACCCCAAAACCCCAAAACCCCTAAACCCCTAAACCCCTAAACCCCTAAACCCCTAAACCCCTAAACCCCCTAAACCCCTAAACCCCTAAACCCCTAAACCCCTAAACCCCAAAACCCCAAAACCCCTAAACCCCTAAACCCCTAAACCCCAAAACCCCTAAACCCCAGCTCCCAAAGATGCCAGGCCATGGGCGAGCAATCGCAGCCGCTGCCACTGGCGAAGCCCAAGGCTGGCTGAGTGCTTGGCTGCGTCTGTGAGGCCCTGAATCCTTTGTCGTAGTTGGGTACCATTTTACATCTTTAAGGGTACTTAAACCCAATAAGGAATAGGAATTTAAAATTTGGGTTATGATCCCAACCATGAAGTAGGAGTGTCCCGGAAGCAACTCACAGTTGCCACTGAGATTGACTACGATCGCCTTGGACGGCTTCTATTTTCTCAGGTTGTGAGAGATCTACGTCTGTAGGCTGGAAAGGC
Organism: Symbiodinium natans; assembly: GCA_905221605.1. Taxonomy (NCBI): domain Eukaryota; class Dinophyceae; order Suessiales; family Symbiodiniaceae; genus Symbiodinium; species Symbiodinium natans. Next base: position 210,389 of record CAJNDS010002305.1, read on the forward strand.
GGTGTTAGATACGTCATATGTCAATCTCATGATGTGCGCACGCATGCTTCAGCGACTTCTGTGCATCCCATGGAGATGTGTCACGGCTGACATCCCTTAACCATGCGTGCGTGCTGCTCTTCCGAAAGACAGGGATCAACAACAACAGAAATCGAAAGCGCATAGTGGCAGAATTGTTTCCGTGTGAGAAAATAGGGAAGGGTTGTCTGCACAGAGACGGCAAAGTATATCTTCAGAGGAGGAACGCTTTGTGGCAGGAATCTAGGGAGACATGTGGTAGAAAGAGGGAAGAACAGCAAAGAAATCCTCAACATGCCACAGCTGGACACCACAGAAACCCTGAGTGTGTGTAGACATCAGCATCATGAAGCACGCAGAAATAGCAAGACGAGCAAACGCCTGAACAACGGACACAACAGCAGGAGGGGAAGACGCGAGGAAGGAGGAAAGGAACATTGGTCACGAGCACAAGTGTGAGAAAAGAAATATAGGACACAAGCTTGTTGATCCCCAGATTTTCTCCATTGTGCTCCTTGTGGGCTGGAGTTCACGTTGGGCCACTGCGAAAATAGCCACAGAAAACGAGTAGTATCCACAGGAAAGGGTTTTGCCTGACGTTTTGCCTGATGTCTGGGCGCATTGATGCCTTGAGCGACTGCGGGCGAATTTCGTTCGCCCTTACAGATCCCAGGGCGACCTCATCATCATTGCTCGGTTTTTCCCTAGTAGCTTTCCGGGCGAGCTTCGTCATGAGCAGGGTGCTGAGGGGCAGACATCAAGCGAACTCAAGCCTTTGTGCCGATGCTCCACCCTCGTAGCAGACGTGGAGAGGACTCCTGGACCCAGGGCACCAACTTATGATTGACTGTGGCACTTTAGTCTGCCAGGCCTCCATGATCCAGCGGCAGCAGGCAGCGCAAAGTGTACTCGGGAATGGGGGTCACTGTGTGTTTTGAGGCAGGTGGCAAATCTCTTCTCATAGTGCAGACATAGGTTGGAAAAGCCATGCAGATGGGGTTGAGGTCGGCCACTCAAGAGTCACGAGGCTTCCTTTGCCACTAGGACGAGTCTAGATGCCAAAAGCCGACAAACCAGCTCAGCCCCACATCCTTGCGAGTCATTGCGAGTCTTGGGACAAGGCAAGTCGTACAGGAAGCTCTTCTCTCAAGCCTCAACTTCACAGCGGGTGTTGACGTGTGTCAACGCATGTTCTCTACAGTGTCATCTTTTGCTTTTAGATTTGACATCGCTGCTTCAAGCGTGCGGTTCCAACCCTCACCCCGCCCTTGAACTGACGATGACCCCATCTTGCCAGACGGAGCTGCCGGCCGTGCTTCTCCAATCAGGGCACACGCCGCTGCGCCAGGCACTTGTGTGCTTCAACCCAAAGGGGTCTTTGGTCGCCCCACCGGTCCTGGATCAACTGCTGGCTTTTCGATGTTGCCACCTTGTTGGGGGACGCCGTAGGCCGTAGACGTGACGGGCTTCTGCACTTGACTTGATGGTTGTGGCGCTGACTTGCGTCGAACTAGATCTTGGTTCTTGCGCTTGAAAGCCCCACAGCGAAAAGCGCAGCCAGAAGCTTCATACCTCGTAACCTGAACGCTGCTCGTCCCCCGCCTCGGCGGGGGGGTTGGCCTGGGGCCGTGGGTCGGCGGGGGAACCCCATGCTTTCGTGCCCCAAGCCCTAAGCGCAAAGCCCTAAACCCGAAACCCTAGCCCCAAGCCCTAGACCCTAAACCCCAGATCCTAAACCTAAACTACTTTGGTAGTTCAAGCCGAGGAACCCGTTTCCCAGCGCATGGGTACCTCTGTTCTCTAGCTAATTGGCCGTTTCTGGGAGAGGGCAATGACGGGGTCCATCGGACACCTCTGATGCCACACCACCCAGGTGAGCAAGGTAGGGATTTAGGGTTTAGGGTTTAGGGTTCTGGGTTAGATTGCATAGCGCCCGTGAACGCAAGCCCCAAACACGAAACCCTACTGTAAACCCCACATTTGCGCCGACGTTGACCCCTGAAGGGCAGTGGCGTCGTGCAGTTCTGCCGGTGTCCGAGACGTGCTTGTTGTGCGATTTTCAGCTCGACCTAAAGCTGGGAACAATTCAGACTCGATCACGTAGAGAACCAGGAAAATGCTGGAAAGACGGCGCGTGAAGTTGTCTGGCATTGCTTGTAAGAGTTGCCATTGCCCGCCATCAGGTCTGGACAGCCCAGCAGCATCGGAGAAGAAGCAGCATTGCTGCAATATGGGCCATGGTTTTAATCCGATGTGCTTCGAACACAAACTTGCCACTGAAGAGCAGCTAGCAATATCCTGACGAGTATGGGAGTTTGTGGCGCCTCCGTGGGCTACCCCGAAGTGCTGCGCAAAGTAATCCTAGACCGCCTCAGGCCTGCAACGCAAACCCTTCAACTCAGACTCGGAGCATCTCTGAGCCCTCTGCTTCACCCCCGAAGTTCCGAGCTCCCGCTCCCCCAAAGCTCTGTTGTCACGCAGAGCTTTTTGCGCAGCCTCAAATCTGACATATCCCTGCCCCCCCCCCCCCCCCCTCTTCTACAAAAACTCGCGGCCTCAAAATCTAAAGCCCGAAACAGCAAGAACTCTGCGACTTCTCTGTGCTGTAGAACAGCTTTGTAGTGAAGTGCCAGTGCACGGAGGGCAGAAACGGCTGTAAGGGGACTCCCTCTGCACCTGAAACCCTCCCCAACGACCGCAAGTTCGACCGAAACCAGCTCGACCTCGCTTCAAATCACGACCCTCATGTCCCCACGTCCCTTGCAGATCAGGGCCTCACAGAACGCCACTTCAAGACCGGGTTCAGTCCGCACAAAAGCTTCTGCCTACACACCAACAGCCCTTTTTTAGCCCAAAATGGGTCACAAGTTTGGCTCTGAAGATTCAACTTGGAGACCCTAAGATGTCCTGAAGGCTCAACCTTTGGGGCTTCGCCGGGCTCATCGCGGAGTACCGCAGCGCCGCCTGGTCGTGCGACTTTTTGGGGTCGGGCCTGCCAAAGTTAGGGCGTTGAGGGTCCTGGCTTTGGATATGGGCCTTTTCTTTTTGGGGTTCAAGTGGGTTCCAGGATTGGTGCGTAAAAGTGTGAGTTGGGTCGTTTGAAGGATATTGATGCGGCCTTGTGGGGGCTTTCTTTTGTTGCTTCCAGAGACGGACGCTCTGCATAGTCAGATCCAATCTATAGATCCTAAAGCTAGTGCTTGGGGTTAAGAATGGAGAGCTCTATAGGAGTCGGGAGAACTTCGGGTCGTGTTTATCACCCCATCTCCTCCACATGCCGTCAGATGCTCCAAAAAGCTGGGTAACCGTGTAAACGATGGCATTTGCGCTCAATCACAGGAGATGTTGCAGTGAATGGCGTGGTTTAAGCAGCCCTAAACCCTAAACCCTAAACCCTAAACCCTAAACCCTAAACCCTAAACCCTAAACCCTAAACCCTAAACCCTAAACCTTAAACCCTAAACCCTACACCCTAAACCCTAAACCCCCTCAAACCACCTCTCCGCCGCAGCTAAGGAGATCAACGCCGAAGTGCGGCGGAACCACGGCTTTACCGAGGCCGGGTCAGGAAGGCGTCCCAGGCTAAAGGGCTTCTAATTGCCAACAAACTGGTAGGGTTTAGGGTTTAGGGTTTAGGGCTTAGGGCTTAGGGTTTAGGGTTTAGGGTTTAGGGTTTAGGGTTTAGGGTTTAGGGTTTAGGGTTTAGGGATGTTTAGGGTTACGGGTATTGCGATGACAGTTGTCTTGGTTCGCAGAATAGTTCCGCGAAGCTTGTTACTACTAGCGGGTGGCTCCAATCAACCAAGCGCAACATTGCACGGATTCAGCAGTCTTTTTACAGGGCCGTAGTCTAGCAGATCAGTTGGTCCAAAGTTAAATAAAAAACCCTTTTGGCTCGATCTCCGAAATCCAACCCTGAAGTGTCTGATCAGATCGTGTATGATACCAGCAATCGTGCTCCCAGACACTGGTCATCTCGCTAGAGAAGTTGGCACAGAACGACATTCCTCCGGAGCTGATGCGACCCCATCAGGATTTGGTTGAGAAACCCTAAACCCTAAACCGTTAACCCTAAACCCTAAACCCTAAACCCTAAACCCTAAACCCTAAACCCTAAACCCTAAACCCTAAACCCTAAACCCTAAACCCTAAACCCGAAAGGCACAGCAGAACAATACAGCTTTTTCCAGGCTGTTGGTTGCCGTACCGACTTCCAGAACCCAAGACCAATCGAAAGTCAAAAGGGTAGTGTTAAACCCTAAACCCTAACCACTAAACCACTAAACCCTAAACCCTAACCACTAAACCCTAAACACAAAGCCCTAAACCCTAAACCCTAAACCCTAAACCCTAAACCCTAAACCCTAAACCCTAAACCCTAAACCATCAAAATTATAGACTTGGCGCCAGCTTTTGCTGCCCTTAGGTGCAGCCTGGCTCGGCTACGGCACTTGGCCCCTCCCGACCCTTTACCCTAAAACTTCAAACCTAAACCCTAAACCCTAAACACTAAACCCTAAACCCTAAAACTTCAACTCATGAGGGGGGGCCCTTTCGGAGCCTGCCGGCTGCAAAAATCGGGAGCCCTAACCTGGCCCTAAACCCTAAGTAAATGCCAAAGCCCCGCAAACTCTATTTAGGGTTTAGGGTTTAGGGTGTAGGGTTTAGGATTTAGTAGTTTGGGGCATATTCAAGGGTACCCCTACTATGGGGAATGCTCATGTGAATCATTGGAAGCGTTCCCACCTCCAGGCAGAGGTCATCCAACTCTACGAGACGTTCCGCAGCCTGGCGCCAGCTGCAGGGGCATAAGACCGGTTTAGGGTTTAGGGTTTAGGGTTTCGGGTTTAGGGTTTAGGGTTTCGGGTTTAGGGTTAGGGGTTAGGGGTTAGGGTTTAGGGTTTAGGGTTTGGGGTTTAGGGTTTGGGGTTTAGGGTTTGGGGTAGGGATTGCAAAGGCTGAGTCATAGTGCTGAAGGATGAAAGATGTATAGTAGGTTGTTTGCAACATTGTTCGGTTAGATGTTTCTGTGATTGAAATTCTCTACTCTTAGTCACAAACCCTAGCAGACTGTCCCCAGGGCAGGCCTGCGGGAGCACAGCTTGATGCAACTCATCTGTCTATTGACTTCGCGCGAATCCTGCTGCTAGCTCTACACCTGCACAACAACGTTTTTGAATCCAGTTTCCTCCCCCGGCCATGTGTTTTTTTATCCTGCCAGCTACACCAAAAGTGCAAAATCCTGGGAGTCTTCGGCGGGCTTTGTTTGGGGTTGATGCCTGTCACAGAACAATCGCTCCCGCTGCTCTTGCCCCTCTTTTCAGTACAGATCTCCTGGAGCTGTCCACAGGTCCTTCAGTCACTAACTCTACACAAGAGAGCTGATTTTTTGTTTTGGGACGGGCTGAGGGAGGTTTAGGTCAACATCGGGAGCACATGTCAAGCTCTAGTTTTGCGAAATGTTGGCCATGCAAAGGTAGCTATGACCCTCGCGAGTCTGGCGTCATCGCCAAGTCGCAGCTGCTAGACATGTTTAACTTTTGCGTTGGCAGACGGTTCAGTTGCCAGTGGTGTTTGGGGTTTCAGGGTTGGGGGCGTAGCATTCAGGACAGCTTGCAGGCTTGGGCGTTGTGACCTGGAGTATGGCCCAGGCTGTTAAGGGTCATCAGGGCTTTCAAGGTGAACGAAGCCTCGTGGAGCTGGGAATCCCCCAACGATCCGAGGGAACGCATCTAGATGTCCCGCCCATAGGCTCTCCCTAACCTATGGGTAGGCTCCGGCTGGCTAGCTACAGTTACAGGCCTGCCAAGGCCTTGTGATTAATTGCAGGCTATCTGCAGCCTACCCACAAGTTTTTGGTAGGTCTGCCGACAGCCCTACAGGGCGACCGAGGCCTTACCTACAGACCTACCTACAGACCTACCGCAGGCCGACCTGCGGCCTACCCAACTGCTGTGACTGAGCCCCCTAAACCCTAAACCCTAAACCCTAAACCCTAAACCCTAAACCCTAAACCCTAAACCCTAAACCCTAAACCCTAAACCCTAAACCCTAAACCCTAAACCCTAAACCCTAAACCCTAAACCCCAAACCCCAAACCCTAAATCCAAAGTCAGTGGCAGAGTAACCACAGCTGCGGATGAAGGCTGCGCCGGCTCCTGTTGGAGCACTGCCCGCACGCAGAGCGAACGCAGGACAGGGAAGTTCCAGGGGGTGCTTGGGGTTGTGGGTGAAGATGAGCGAGTTGAAGTTTCACTTGCAACTTGTGTTGCCGAAATCAACTCTCATCCCACACAGGCGTCCCAAAGAGAGCATGTGCGGTTTGAGGAAAGTGTATCCCACATGGTTGGTGTGAGGTGGCAGCGGGTCGGATTGCATTGTGGACGGGTCACTTTAGTCCCGATCACGTTTGCATTCGCGCACCTATTATGCGTCACGATTTGGGCTGTCCCCCCCTCTACTAACAGTCCTTACCAGCCCAATATAGTCCCTACTAAGGACAATTAGTATGAGGGGAACATCGCAATTTGTGAGTCACGATGTTCGTCGATGATTCCTTTGCCTTCGCCGTTTGCCCATCCCCTCAGGCCGGGCGCGACCAGATCGCTGCGATGATTCGGGAGCTTTGCCCACGGGGGTTGTTGGGTTTTTTCGAACGCAGAGCTTAAGCCAGGCCCGGTTAGGCTTTAGGGTTTGGGGTTTCGGGTTTAGGGTTTAAGGTTTAGGGTATACGATGCAATTTACATGAAGACCAACCAAGAGCACCCTACATGACTCCCTGCATGATTGGGCTTGAAGCGTGCAGGTTACAAGGCGTGGGGACACCGCAGAGTCAAAGCACGATTCTTGAAAGCTTCCGTAGGGGCGTTTAGGCTTCAAGGCATTCACATCATAGAGCGTATTGAAGCCAGTGTAGCCACACAGCCCAACCTTGGGAGAGTGGCGGCAGGAAGGCCCTCACAGGCAAACTACGCAGGCTACAGGCTCGTTGACGTGGCCCGACCCGAACTCTTCACAGCGCAGCGATGCGCAGCAATGCGCAGCAATGCGCAGCAATGCACAATCACTGAGGGCTGAAACATCCCACCGCACCCGGAGCTGGTCCCCACAGCAGTGCCATTGGGCGAGGGCGGTAGCTGCCAAGTGGAAGGGCGACCTACTTTGGGATCTGATGGCATTCAAGGCAAAGGTGGACATGTAGACATCCCAGCCCTGGGAAATAGAAATGCCAGTGTCGCACAGGGTGAACATGCTTGAAGGGCAGCGCGCAGAACCGAGTAGTTCAGGGCTTCACGAGACTGATCGGCAGGAGAGTGACCAAGATGGCTCGGGCAGCATTGCAGCTTGGAGAGATGCGAGTTTCAGGTTCAGGGGCTTACCAGGATGGGCTATCAGGCCCGATAATTCCCATAATCAACCTGATAAATGGCCCTTGAAGGGGTTGTAGGGCATTGTTGCAAACCGAGACTCGCATAGAAGGAGATTCAAAAAACCATACTAGTGCGACGCCCCTGCCCAGAGGGACAATGTTGCAGGGCGTCACGTCCATAGGGAGTCCACGGATGACCGTTACCCGATTGCGATTTGCTTAGGCCAGCCGCTCTGCTGGGTTCTGCTACGCCGTTCTACTAGTAGCGGTCTAAAGACAAAAGGACTGCAAATGTTTTCAAGACCTACTCGTAGGTACAGTACCTCTGTCACCGCACATGTCTGCATAGAAGAATGTTCTATGATTACTATGCGAAACTCTCGAAGACCAAACGTTTGTTTTTTGCCATCGGACCGGGGCAGGACCTCAAACATCGTACCCCCGAAGTAAGCCTTTCCTCCCTCTTTGGGCACGTGCTGCTGCTGCTGCTGCTGCAGCTGCTGCTGCTGCTGCTGCTGCTGCAGCTGCTGCTGCTGCTGCAGCTCCTGCTGCTGTTGCTGCTGCTGCGCTGCTGAGCATAGTAACCCTAAGCCCTAAGCCCTAAACCCTAAACCCTAAACCCTAAACCCTAAACCCTAAACCCGAAACCCTTTCTGAAAGACAATCCGAGGACTTCTCCGAGTTCCTGAAGCTCATGCGCCTGGTGCGCAACCGATGGAGCCGTGAGAAGCTGGCGCTCCCACTGCACTTGGGTTTAGGGTTTAGGGTTTAGGGTTTAGGGTTTAGGGTTTAGTGTTTAGGGTTTAGGGTTCAGGGTTTAGGGTTTAGGGTTTAGGGTTTAGGCCGCTTCTTGGGGGGGAGTTGTTCCTGCAGTCGTGTTCTCCTTGCAAGAGCCCCCGCCCCGCCCCGGAAAGACGCCTTGCTCCCAGATCCTGTTTCGTGTGGGCTGCCAGGGGCGCCCGGCTGTGGGCGACAGCCCCCATACACAGCCAAAGCTAGCCGCTAGCCCTCGTGCTGGCTACCGCCTGTGCCACCGACCCTCACACAAAATCATAATAATAAAAATAATAATGATAATCAGCATAATAATCATAATTAATAACAATAGTGTCTAAAGATGGCTTCGCCCTGGCGCCGTTCTCCACAGCGCCCCACTGAGGGGCGTTGGGTTTCCAAACCCTAAGCCCTAAAAGGGCATGCTTTGTGGCGAGGCCTAGGTCCGAAAGATGGCAGGGCACCCCACCGAATGTTTGAAAAGCCATGTGTTGGTTGAGGCCCTGAAAGCAATGTCGTCCCGACACTTAAAGCGCTTCAAAGAGAATCCCAGGCCAAGGAGCGGGCCGCAGCGGCACGGATGCAATTCTCTGCATTCCACCGGATTTTTGGGTTGGGTCAAAACGAAGCCTAGAAGTCAGTCTCGGGCAACGGCATTCACGTGCTTCCTTTAAAAACCGGGTGGTGCTCCAACCAAGATAGTCATGCTTAGGTGGCACCAACCCTGAACCACCATGTCGCCCCAAGGCCGAAAACAACGCTGGGCTGTAGAATCGTAGAAGTACAAGCATGCACCTTCCCCACATTAGGGTTTAGGGTTTAGGGTTTAGGGTTTTGGGGGGGCAGAATGCCGCCTCGGCGCGATCAAGGTTGATTTGTGTCGTGCTGCAAGGTTGAGGGGTTTGGGGTCGAGGCTTCGACTCCGGATCTCAGAAGGGTTGAATTTACGAATTTTGAGAGGTTGCTCTTGGTAAACCTTATAGATGGGGATGTTCCCCTTTTATTATAACGGTCCCGTACTGAAAAATATAGTAGGGGGTACCCCTAAACCCTAAACCCTAAACCCTAAACCCTAAACCCTAAACCCTAAACCCTAAACCCTAAACCCTAAACCCTAAACCCTAAACCCTAAACCCTAAACCCTAAACCAAAACCCTAAACCCTAAACCCTAAACCCTAAACCCTAAACCCTAAACCCTAAACCCTAAACCCTAAACCCTAAACCCTAAACCCTAAACCCTAAACCCTTTTCAAGGACTCTTAGTACAAAGGGGGAGCATCCCAAGAAAAAAAGGCTGCAAAAAGTCGAGAAGCAAACCCCGGAGCCGCCGAGGTCGCCGACACGCGCTTCTCTGTGCGCGAGCTGAAGGAGTCTCTTGAGCTGCCCTTATAAGAGCTTATAGGGCTTTATTACTATTATTATTATTATTATTATTATTATTATTATTATTAGTACGATTACTATTATTATTATTATTACTATTATTATTATTATTACTATTACTTTTGTGTGTGTGTGTGTGTGTGTTTTTTAAATAGTTTTTTGTTTAAAGTTGCTTTTAAGTGTTTTTGACTGCTTGCAGTTCAGTTCGTGTGGGCTTAGTGGCTCAGGGCTTCAGTTGAACGGGTTGAGGGGCAAGATCTTCCAAGTGACCAACCGTCAGGTGTAGTTGGCTGGTATACTTGGAAACCGCCCTGAGGAGGTGGAGTCTCACTGAACCTTAGTAGTAGAGTAGGTAACCTTTAACCTTTTTGGGTTAATATATTCCCCTTATATTCCCAAAGGTTAACCTTTAAAAACCCCTGGGCACTGGACAACTGAGGAACTGCCTAAGAATGCTAAAGCCTGGATTGAGTACAGACCCCCCCCATAGTCAGAAGAACCTGTCCTGAGCCCCTCTAACAAAGAGCCCGATCCAGAAGAGGCATAGAGGCTCTCAAAGCGTCTCCCTTGCTGGGCACGAGCGGGTATTCTGACAGGTACATGTAGGGATCACAGTTTATGAACTGAGGCCAGCACCCATCCCGAACCTTAAAACCCTGAGTTCTAGACATCGGAATCCGAGGTTTCGGAAGGTCTTCAAAGCCTGGGACGCGCCCTTTGGCTCAGGTGTTATTCTGGCAGGAGGTCTATTTCGTGCATGTTTAGGAACCCTCAACCCTAAACCCTAAACCCTAAACCCTAAACCGTAAACCGTAAACCCTAAACCCTAAACCCTAAACCCTAAAGCCTAAAGCCTAAAGCCTAAACCCTAAACCCTAAACCCTAAACCCTAAACCCTAAACCCTAAACCCTAAACCCTAAACCCTAAACCCTAAACCCTAAACCCTAAACCCTAAACCTAACCCAGGACAGCCGAGGGTTGAGGACCAGCCGATGCCGGGGCGCATTTGCGGAGCCTTGTTCTTTGCACCCCCCGAGGAACGAGTCGCTCGACCTGAACTTTGAGGACCTGTGTGCTTAGGCTGTAGGAATAAGGGCTACATGGAATGGTGTTGGTGGTGCAACGACAGTATGTACATATTTCTATTCAATGATAAGATGGGTTTACAATTGATAAATAAGGCTGCTTATGCCAGGGCTCTTGGCATGCACGAATATAAATTGTCCTTCCCAAGCGGCCCGCCAGGAGTTGCAGCAGATGATTTCCTCCATCACACGCGTGGCCCAAGGGGCAAGGGGGGAGACTTTTGGCTGCTCCAGTGTGACTTTGCTGTTTGCTGAAGGGCTTCGCTGGCCAAATTCAAGTTGTGATATTTTGGCGTATCGGCTAGTTCTGCAGCTGCATAGGCAGCTGGAATAGTATGTTTGCAGGCGCAGGGACACAAGATGTTGGATCTCTTTTACTTTCAACCATGTTTTGAATGAGGGGGTGGATTCCTGAAACATCAAAGCCACAAGTGCGCGACAAGGAAAGAACTGCACGACATTTTCCGGCTGTACCTTGGCTGGCAAAGGTCTGCTGTAAAAGTTAATCAGAAATTGGTTTAGCCAGTTAGTTTAGTCTCGGGATTCGGAGTAGGAGGTTCGATGTTGAGACGAGAGGGTAATGGTTTCCATGGTTTAAGGTCTTGCTCGGAGAGAATACAACCCCTGACAGAGGAGCAGATGCCTTTGCCATCCTAAACCATAACCTTTCGCAACAAACTGAACCCTCATCGCTTGCCCTGAACCGCCCTGGTTTAAGCTAAACCCTAAACCCTAAACCCTAAACCCTAAACCCTAAACCCTAAACCCTAAACCCTAAACCCTAAACCCTAAACCCTAAACCCTAAGCCCTAAGCCCTAAGCCCTAAACCCGAAACCCTCCCTGAGACCCTTTTGGTGGCACTTCTGCAGCTCATGTGAGCCCCCCCAAAATCGTGACGAGGGAGACCAAGCCTCAGATGAGCCCTGCTCCAAACCTTGAAGCTCCCTTAGGGTTTAGGGTTTAGGGTTTAGGGTTTAGGGTTGAACGAATGGACGAAATAGGAGCATGAAAGTAGCGAATTAGCTTCGCATTTCGTGGTGTGTTCACTTCACTCTTCATCTTATTAAAGGTGTAGAGAGTGAAATGAACACGGATACAAATGAAGTGAACAAAGAGAACGCAGTGCGTGAGCCGTGTGAATAAGCGAACGAAAAAAGGGCACAAACTAAGGTCTTTTAGTACGTGCCCCTCAATAATATAAAGTGAAGAGATTTTTTTATTAAATTTACAAAGAGTGGAACGAATGCGCGAAATTTGAGAATGAAATGAACGAAACCCCCACTGTCTAAACTTTAGAATATTGGAAATTCATAAATTTTGTCATCTACAACTTTTTATTGGCATTTTCTTGAAACCTTATGGTTTTTTATCTTTCTAGTCTTTCATCTCTCACTTCGTTCCTAATTTTGTTTCGTTCAATCGCTCGCAAGATTCATGCGCTTATAATCTTGTTCCCTCTTTCTCTTCACTTTTAATATGA